>JAOPSE010000024.1:35746825-36192354 GCA_029449295.1 Zea luxurians | reverse complement strand
CCCCGGTTTAGGGGAGGGCCTAAGGTGTTGGCTCAGCTGGTTTAGGCGTGAGCAGAAGGATTGTCCCTCATATAAGGACCGGCTTGTCAATTTCACTACCTGTACTCCTTTATCGTACAACCACTCGAGACTGTGGGCAGTCACTCAATCCGAACTCGTGCGGTCCAACCCCAGGGTTAAGAAGGCTGGGGAGCACCGGGAGGATAAGGAGGGGAAAGTTTTGTCCGGTTTGGACATGGTGGTGGCCTGACTCCTTCCGGATAACTGTTAAGGTTAGGACGTACGAGTAAGGAAAGAGATCCGGCATTCGGGTCTCGCGACGGTGAGATCGCAGAAACCGGGCTAGTGGGTAAAGTGTACACCTCTGCGCAGAGTTGAAACCTATTCGAATAGTCCGTGTCCACTGGTATGGACGAGTCTGGTATGGTATGGCAATTAGAGCTTTTTCACTAAGTTTCTTGACAAGGGAAAGGTGTGATTAAATGGGTGTTGAAAAAGAAAATAAGGCCACGGGAGCAGGAAGCTCAGTGGTGGTTGAGTTTTTGGTTACTTGTAAGACCATGGGAAAACCTTCAAGCAACTGTCTTTCTCTAAGAAAATGATGAGTGACATCAACTCCACCAAAATGAGCATGTACATCATAGGTCTCTTTCTCTCTACGGGAGCGGGGTGGGCTTGCGGAATACCTAGTGTATTCACCAGATTTATTTATGCTTTTCAGCAGCCGAGGACTTCTTTTCTGCTATGCTTGATTAAGAGGGCTGTGTCTGCACCCAGTTCTGCCTGTGGCTTGGGCTAGTGTATCTTCCTACCGCGCTTCTCTATTTGGCTCTCTTGAGCTTGTACCCCGGTACTGTAATAAATTTATCTAAACTCTGTACTATTTGAAGTAAGGAATGTGTTTACTAGCCTCCTGGGACTAGTAATTGTTTCACATTTGAGTCCCAAGGGATCGGGACGCTTCAGGTGGTATCAAAGCCATAGGACTGGCCGTAGGTCGCAGCCCTGACCCTAAAACTTACCCTAAAAAGAAAATACCTCTTACCTCAAGAAAAGTTCTCTCTTCTCTTCCCCGATTTTAACAAGACCCTTCTTTTCCCTATTCCAGATGGAAGACTCTCTGGCCATTAGGACATCCTACTGCTCAGAGGTGGAAGGGTTCCCGCATCTCTTGCGAAGCTGCGCGCTTCGCATGGGAATCCGCAAAAAGCCGGAATACGTCTGGATGGAGCATGTCGAAGGCTGAATAGAGAAGTGCTCTATGGCAGTCTACCTGGGAGAAAGCCGAAACTACCCAAACCATCCTTCCTTCCAAGTCACTTTTGCCGGATATCGTTTTTCAGATACCTGTCAGAATGTTGCCCGATCAGCCCTCCGTTAACTATGCCAAAACTACAGCAGGGTGATCTTTGAAACCCCCCTTCGCTACTTCCCACCCAGCAACAAGAATACCCCCACCTGGAGGAGAAGACTTCGAGCCCTCTCAGGAGGAGATCCTATTGAGAATGATCCTACCATCGTCTACATGGCTGGATACCTTCACACCCTTGATAACCAATATGATGACCTCACCCTCCACTGCACCTACCTAACCTCCCGGGTGGAAAGTCTGGAGCAAAAAGTCAGGGAACTTTCAGAAGAGAAGGCGTCCCTTCAAGAGAGCCTCGCAATAGCTGAAGGCGAGGAAACCAATACCCGAGAGGCCTACCGCACTCTGAAGATGGACTACGACAAGAAACTGAAGAAACTCGCCCCCGCACGAAGGGTCCGCAAGAAGACCAAAAGCCAAGGATGCCAGACTGAGCAGAAGGAAGAAGACCCTCCAAGGAACCCATCCGACACCGAAGAAATGTCCCTAGCTAGCCTTGATGACCTTCTCAAGGAATTTGGGGACACGTTAGAGAAGGAGTTCGGGAGTACCCTAGATAGCACTCGTGTGTGACGAGCTTATGATAGCAGGGTGTTGTGTCATGTAATGGCTTGATGTAATGAATAAAATAACCAGTTAAAAAAATGGCATGTGCATGATAGTGACTCTCTTCCCATGGCAGATGGCTTCGGATAAAACCACGCCTACCGCCTCCGGGATTGGAGCAGGTTTTCCCTTAGGAGCAGAAGGGAGCCGGTGGAGAAGGGGATGGGACCCACCTCCCGCACCTCCGGAACTACCACTAGATCTGGCCCAAGTGCTAGCCAATCAAACCCGACTCATTGAAGTCCTCACTCGAAGTCTGGAAAACCAACGCCCAGGTGGTGGAAGGCCGCAGGACAGGATGGGAGAATTTTTGAGACTCAAGCCTCCCACGTTCGCAGGGTCTAGCAATCCCCTCGATGCTGATGACTGGCTTCGCACGATCAAGAGGAAGCTGGAAGCCATCGGATGCCCCGAGAATCAGCGTGTTCAACTGGCAGCTCATCAACTTTCAGGAATGGCTTTAGCATGGTGGGACACTTTCAGTGAAGCCGTCAGAGATGCTACCTGGGCAGAATTCGAAACAGCTTTCCGTGAGCACCATGTACCCCAGGGGATAGTTCAACTCAAGGAGGATGAATTCCGGGAGCTAACCCAGGGAGAACAGTCAGTGAGTATGTGCACAAGTTCACAGAGCTGGCCCGCTACGCGCCTGAGGATGTCAGCACCGAATCCAGAAAAATGGCCCGTTTCCTGAAAGGGTTAAGACCCGAGCTTAAGACCATCCTCGCCAGCCAAGACTTCCACAGCTTCTCTCACCTCTCCAACAAAGCCATTCAAGTGGAAAGGGCAAAAGAGGAAGAAAAAGGGCACATCAAGAGGAAATTCCAAGTTCTTTGAGCTCAACAGCAAGAGCGTCACCAGAGAGCTCGACCCTTTGGGCTTCCACCCAGGGGTCCAAGTTTCGATAAACAATCCGGACCAACTCCATCACGCTACAGTCAACAGAATCAGAGCTCCCTTCAGGCCCCCTCTGTTGCAAGCAACCAGCCGCCAGTAAACGCCTGTTGGCACTGCGGAGACCCCAGGCACTTCAAGAGCAACTGCCCTCAGCTGAAAGCACCCGGACCAACCTACTCCAACTCGGTGAATGGCCCCAAGATTCCATCAGCACCTACCTCCAAGGCACTCCCTTCAAACAGCCAGCAGAGCAGGACTCGGTATCAGGGCAGAGCCCGGGTCAACCACGTCGACGCTCAAGAAGCCCAGCAAGCCCCGGGAGTAGTGCTCGGTGAGTTCCTTGTTGAATTTACTCCCGCTTCTGTGCTTTTTGATTCGGGAGCATCCCATTCATTTATAGCCGCTAAGTTTGTGGAGAAGCATGGCATACCCTCTACACCCCTAGCTATCCCTTTGGTCACCCGAACCCCGAGATCAGACCTCTTGTGCAAACTCAGGTGTTCCCAAGTCAGAATTCTTTTAAGTGGGGTAGTGTTCCTGGCAGACTTAACCATCTTGCCATCCCAAGGAATTGATGTAATCCTAGGGATGGATTGGCTAGCTAAGCACAAGGGTGTTATCAGCTGCGCAAGCAAGACTGTTCTTCTCATAGACCACCAAGGAAAGGCAGCTTCCTGTCAAGCCCAACCGCCCGCAAACGATCCAATGATGTTTGGCCTATCAGCGAAGAGCATGCCTGTAATCAAGGAGTTTGAGGATGTATTTCCGGAAGAGTTGCCCGGGATGCCACCAGAAAGAGGAGTAGAGTTCTATATAGACCTCATTCCCGGCACTGCGCCCATCGCAAAAAGACCATACCGCATGGCCCCCACTGAATTGGCGGAATTGAAACTTCAGATTTCAGAACTACAGCAAAAAGGGTACATCCGTCCTAGCTCGTCTCCCTGGGGAGCACCCGTTCTTTTCGTTACCAAAAAGGATGGAAGTATGAGGATGTGTATTGATTATCGATCCTTGAACGAAGTTACAATCAAGAATAAGTACCTCTCCCCCGAATCGACGACCTCTTCGACCAACTACAAGGAGCCAAATACTTCTCCAAAATAGACCTCAGGTCTGGATATCACCAACTAAGGATTAAGGAAGCAGATATTCAGAAAACTGCATTCGTCACCAGATATGGGCAATATGAATTCACAGTGATGCCATTTGGGCTAACGAACACACCCGCCTTTTTCATTGTAACGCCCCGAATTTTGCAGTTGAATTTTTTCCTTTTCTTTACTCGCCAAATTCGGGCGTTACCTTTTCTTTTTCTTTTCTCCCTCGCTAGACCTTGATCTTTTCCAAAGCTAGCGGGATTCGGTTTGGAATTCCCGTGTAAAGAAAAACCCTAGAGTTGTTTTATGTTGTTTGATGCACCATGCCGAACTATGCATTCTTTGATTGTTTGAAAGTGCAAATGCATTCATCTAGAAAGATCGGATTTCGAAAATAAGGAGAAAACCTTTTCTTTCTTTCTTTTTCTTTCTCTCTCTCCTCTTTTTCTCTCTCTCCCGCGCCGTGGGCTCCCTGGCCGGCCCAGCCGCCCCCTGCGCCCCCCCTTTGGGCCCAATAGGCCCAGCCGCCCCCCCACCCCCTCTTTTTTTCCCCAATTCCCTCTCCCTCTCCCTCCCTCTCTCCCTCATTCTCTCCCTAAGCCGCCGCCGCCCCTACCCGCCCCTACCCTAGTGCCGCCCCTACCCTAGCGCCGCCGCCCTCGTCGCCGGCCGCCCATCGCCGGTGAGCCCCTCCCTCCTCCCTCCTCCCTCCCTCTCCCCCCCCCTCCTCTCTCCTTGGCAGCCCTGGCCGCCCGGCCGCGCCCTGGCGCCCCCGGCCAGCCCCCAGCCCGCCCCCAGCCGGCCCCGGCCAGCCCTTGGCCGCGCCCCGGCCGCGTCCCCAGCCCGCCCGGCCGCGCGCCTGGCCGCTTGGCCGCCCGACCGGCCCTCGGCCGCCTGGCCAGCCCGACCCCCCCCCCCCCGCGCGCCCCCGGCTCGGCCGGTCCTGGCCGCCGGTTCAACCGGGCCGGCTCAGCCGCCCTCCCCCGCGCTCGGCCACCCCAGCCCAGCCGCCCTGCCCCGGCCGGTTCAACCGCCCCTAGGGCCGGTTCAACCGCCCCCCCTATTTTTTATTTTTTTTATTTTTTTTATTTACTTTCTGTTATCATAGCTATTTTATTTTAGGTAGGCTAATCATTGTTCATGCTATTGAAATAGGAAGTTTAATTTAGAATTTCGTTGCGCTAGTTGATTCATTTAGTTAATTGTTTATCTCGTTCAATGTTGATCAACTTAAGATGATTAGGTTTCCATTAGTGTATAACAGAATTCTTTTGTTAAGAACCAATTGTAACTAATCATTAGTGCATAAAACTTTAACCCCCTGCGAGACCCTTTCCCGTTTCTTTCTAACCATAACAAATGCGATATCGAATGTCATACTTGATGCATACTCGCCTTACTTGTTCCCTTGTATGGTGTACTGTTCTTTTGTATTAAATATGTGGTGTATGTATGTTTGCGCTCGCATAGAGAACGATCCGGTCGAAGAGCCCGAGGAATTCGCAGGAGAAGCCCCTGAGCAGCAGTCGGTTGGTGGAGGCAAGTGTCCTTTGACCTATCTTTGTCCTATTCATTCTTTAATTCACCTCCCGCATTACACATTTATACCTAAGGATTGACTAGCTTTTTTTATTCATGTCCTTGTTTACCTATTTGGGTCGGATTATTACTGCTTAGTCTGATGCTATTGCTCAACTCTAATCAATGAACATGATGTGATTATCTATGATACGCTGTTTTCCCTTCTTATTTATGATCATATTTGTGACCTTTAAGGGGACTCGAGCGGTTTCTCGAGTGCCTCTCCGTAAGGACCTGTTCAATGGATGACCGCCCGGGAAAACAGTGCAACCATGAGGGTGGAATGGGACGCCTTAGCTGAATAATTGGAGGAACCGGGGTGTAGTTCGCTTAGCCGTTGTGCCGTCAATGGGGCTCGGTGTATGCGGCTCGCTCTGCCAAGGTTGATTTGTCCCTTGGGGAGGAGTGCGGTACATTTAGGAAACCTAACGGGCGGCTACAGCCTCGGGGAATCTTTGTAAAGGCTACGTAGTGATGCCCTGCTGGACCACCTAGGTAGTGGTCAATGGGGAGTCGCTCTCTCCGGGCAGAAAGGGAATCACGGCTTGTGGGTAAAGTGCACAACCTCTGCAGAGTGTTATGAAACTGATATATCAGCCGTGCTCGCGGTTATGAGCGGCCAAGGGAGCTCCAGAGATTAGTGATACTTGATCAGAGATACTTTGGTACAGGTGGCAATGAGATTGATGGTTCTGATTATGATTCTGGTATTGGTAAGTGGTATTCTTTCCGTTTGGAAAGGATACATTGGGCTAATAACTTGGGTTAATGTTAAAACCTGGCTCTCTACTAGTAAGTAATAACCTGACCAACTAAAAGCAACTGCTTGACTTATCCCCACATAAAGCTAGTCCACTACAGCCAAACAGGATACTTGCTGAGTATGTTGATGTATACTCACCCTTGCTCTACACCAAACCCCCCCAGGTTGTCAGCATTGCAACCACTGCTCAGGAGAAGATGAAGCTGTGGAAGGAGACTTCCAGGAGTTCCAAGACTACGACGAGTTCTAGGCGTGGGTTAGCGGCAACCCCCAGTCGGCTGCCTGTGAAGGCCGCGTTATCTACGTTTCGTTTTCGCACTTTGATTTATTGTAAGAACTATATGGACGTCTCAGACGTATGATGTAATCGACTATTATTTCCCCTTTTAATACCATTTGAGCACTATGTGATGATGTCCATGTTATGTAACTGCTGTGTACGTGAATAACTGATCCTGGCACGTACATGGTTCGCATTCGGTTTGCCTTCTAAAACCGGGTGTGACATAAGTGGTATCAAAGCCGTGCTGACTGTAGGACCGCTAACCTAGAGTAGAATGGTCGTTCTAAGGATTATAGACCTCTGTCACTGCCTTGACTTTGATATCCCTTCAAAAGTTGGTCCTACTGACCAAACTTATGTTCTACTATATATTATACCTTGCTGCAAATTATGTTTTATTCTGATCCTTCATTTATTTATGATTCATTATTTGCTGGTCATATTAATTCTGTTCTCACCCTTTTGCTTGCGATGTTTTTGTAGATGGCTCGTCTTAGACACACTGCACGAAAGTCCGTCATCCCCTTCTTACCCTCCCGCCTTGCTGAGCGTCCGCTTCGCCGTCCCGTGGCCGGACAGTCCAGCCACTTGGAGAGACTGCACCACCGCCTGCATGAGGAGCAGGAACGTCGACGACAGGAGCAGCAGGGCTCTTCTTTCTCGCTCCAGCAGGAGATAGAGTCTGTGAGGAGCTGCTCTCCTGTGCTTCCCCTGGAGGCGCCCCCTGCACCACCACTGGGCGCCCCAGCTTCTGGAGTAGCTGCTGGAGGAGACCCAGACAACGGAGGTGGCGACGACAGCTTGAGCCACGACATCGACCTCTCTGCTAACCATGAGCCGGAAGGATGGGTTGCTCGACCCATCACTCGCGACGCTGCTCGCGGGTGTCACTTCCACGACGCGCTCGACACCCTGCTACGTCGGGCACTTGACCGGCGTACCTGGTCCATCGAGTATCGCTGTGTGGTCTACCAGCATAGTCGCGGGGTCTACCCGGACCGCTGGGAGGCAACCTGCTTGGTGCGCCGTCCGGAGAACAGTCTCTAGGGCGCGGAGGCCTGCTCAGAGCACTATTCTATCTCTGAGCGGGACTCAGCTGAGGCAGCCATGCAGGATGCTGCACGGCGTGCGCTTTCGCACTACTGCTCGGTTCTCGGTGGGGTAGCTGATGGTCTCGACCTGAAGTATTACCCCCGCCATCCATCTGGCAGCACAGGAGGCGTGATTGTTTCACCTGCTGGTGAGGACAATCCTAGGTTGAGCAGCACAGTCAACCTAGCCGCCGTGCTAAACACGGAGCTGGACCATGCATTAGACAAGCTGAGTAGGGCTCGTGCTGAGATCGCCCTGCTGCGGGCTGAGCGCGCGGAGCGTCGTCACTTGGATGATGGTTCCCCCGCTCCCGTCGGGACTCAGCACCCGTATCGCTCACCTCGGCGTGGACTCCAGTCTTATGGCAATCCCGACTGCAAGACCAAGATAAATCTAGAACCATAGATCGTTAGAGTTGGATCTTGTAATTAATACGAAATATATACATAGAAGCTTCAGTCTTAGCGTTAGTCTCGGTCTTAGCTAGTCTTAGTTAGACAGGGTAGTTTGCTATATCCTGTGCATTTATGTTTGTCATGATGAACTATGTTTGGTTTGGATCTTTGTAATGATTGTCACCAGAGTGTGGGTATCCCCTGCATTTTGGCTTATCTATTATGTTAATGGAGTTAGTTATATAGTTGGGAAACCCTTTATTCTACTTTCCTCTTTATCTGAGAAGCTGTGTGGTCTGTGTTGGAGATCAGTGAAGATGCTCATCTGTTCAGTGCTGTTGGAGAATTCTATACTCTTTTCTTATGCTGCAAGATTTGCCAGATCAGTTCTGATGTGTGGTTGCGTTCTGCAGATGTCAGAGAACAGGCGCAGAGGAGGAAGGCGTGCTCAGCAGGAGCAAGCCGCTCCGCAGGATGAGGTGCCTCAGCAGCAGCAGCTGCCGCCCCCGCCCCCGATGTCGATCGAGCAGATGTTTTTGATGCAGACTCAGGCAGTTCAAGCCATCAGTCAGACTCTGGCCGCCATTCAGCAGCAGCAGCAGCAAGCACCACCCCAGCCTCAGATGCCTCAGATGCCTAGAGACAAGCGTGCTGAATTCATGAGAGGTCATCCACCAACGTTCGCTCACTCTTCTGACCCCATGGATGCTGAAGATTGGCTGCGCACTGTGGAGCGGGAGTTGCATACCGCTCAATGTGATGACAGGGAGAAAGTCTTGTATGGTCCCCGTCTGTTGAGAGGAGCAGCCCAATCCTGGTGGGAGTCTTACCTCGCCACCCATGCCAACCCCGACACCATCACCTGGGAAGAGTTCAGAGGTAGCTTTCGTCAGTACCATGTGCCTGCAGGTCTGATGACGGTGAAGAAGGAGGAGTTCCTGGCCCTTAAGCAAGGGTCATCATCTGTCAGTGAGTATCGAGACAGGTTTCTGCAGTTGTCTCGCTATGCTCCTGAAGATGTCAGCACTGACGCCAAGCGACAGTACCGTTTTTTGAGAGGCTTGGTTGACCCTCTGCAGTATCAGTTGATGAATCATACCTTCCCGACATTCCAGCACCTGATTGACAGAGCAATCATGACAGAAAGGAAGCGTAAGGAGATGGAAGATCGTAAGCGCAAGATCAGTGGACCCCAGCCTGGAAGCAGCAGCCGCCCTCGTTTCTCAGGCAATCAACCTCAGCAGAACAATCAGGCAGCACCAGCTCAGGTTGGAAACAGAGCATGTTTCCACTGTGGAGAGCAAGGCCATTGGGTAATGCAATGTCCGAAGAAGGCAGCCCAGCAGCAGTCAGGCCCCAATGCCCCAGCGAAGCAGAATGTGTCCCAGCCTGGAGCAAGAAACCGCCCTCAGCAGCGCTATAATCAAGGGAGACTGAACCACTTGGAGGCTGAAGCAGTTCAGGAGACCCCCGGCATGACAGTAGGTATGTTCCCAGTCGACTCCCATATTGCAGAAGTGTTATTTGATACTGGAGCAACGCATTCTTTCATTACTGCATCATGGGTAGAAGCACATAATCTTCCAATTACTACCATGTCAACCCCCATTTAAATTGACTCAGCTGGTGGTAGAATTCGAGCTGATAGCATATGTTTGAATATAAGTGTGGAAATAAGGGGGATAGCGTTTCCCGCTAACCTTATAGTAATGGGTACTCAGGGAATAGATGTCATCCTAGGGATGAATTGGCTAGATAAGTATCAGGCAGTTATCAGTTGTGATAGAAGGACAATCAAGTTGGTGTCCCCACTAGGAGAGGAAGTGGTGACCGAGTTAGTCCCGCCTGAGCCGAAGAAAGGAAGTTGTTATCAGATGGCTGTCGATAGCAGTGAAGTAGGCCCAATTGAGAGTATTAAGGTTGTGTCTGAATTCCCAGATGTGTTTCCAAAGGATTTACCGGGTATGCCACCAGAGCGGAAAGTTGAGTTTGCCATAGAGCTTCTTCCTGGAACCGCCCCTATCTTTAAGAGAGCTTACAGAATATCTGGACCAGAGTTGGTTGAGCTTAAGAAGCAGATTGATGAGCTGTCAGAGAAAGGTTACATCCGGCCAAGCACCTCGCCTTGGGCCGCCCCTGTCCTGTTTGTGGAGAAGAAAGATGGCACCAAAAGGATGTGTATCGATTATCGAGCTTTGAATGAAGTCACGATCAAGAACAAGTATCCCTTGCCCAGAATAGAAGATCTGTTTGACCAGTTGAGAGGAGCCAGTGTGTTCTCCAAGATTGATCTGAGGTCAGGTTATCATCAGCTCAGGATCCGACCTTCGGACATTCCGAAGACGGCATTCATTACCAAGTATGGTTTATATGAGTTCACAGTGATGTCTTTTGGTTTGACCAATGCACCAGCCTTCTTTATGAACTTGATGAACAGTGTATTCATGGATTATCTCGATAAATTTGTGGTGGTATTCATTGATGACATTCTGATTTATTCTCAAAGTGAAGAAGAACATGCAGATCATTTGAGGATGGTATTGCAGAGGTTGCGAGAGCACCAGTTGTATGCAAAGTTGAGCAAGTGTGAGTTCTGGATCAGTGAAGTCCTGTTCTTGGGTCACATAATCAACAAGGAAGGATTGGCTGTGGATCCGAAGAAAGTGGCAGACATTCTGAACTGGAAAGTGCCAACGGATGCTCGAGGAATCAAGAGCTTCATTGGAATGGCCGGATATTATCGGCGATTCATTGAAGGGTTTTCGAAGATTGCGAAACCAATGACAGCGTTGCTAGGCAACAAAGTTGAGTTCAAGTGGACCCAGAAATGTCAAGAGGCCTTTGAAGCGCTGAAAGAGAAGTTGACAACAGCGCCTGTCCTAGTCTTGCCTGATGTGCACAAGCCCTTCTCTGTGTACTGTGATGCTTGTTACACAGGTTTGGGATGCGTGTTGATGCAAGAGGGAAGAGTTGTGGCTTACTCGTTGTCACACCCGGTTCCAGGGGGTAGAACCGAGCGCATACCATATGTGTGCCAGAAGTGGTATCAAAGCTATGCTGACCCTAGGTCGTTAGATTAGTTAGAAATGGAAAGCCTAGTTGTTCAAAACTTGCTAATTTCGTTCCTATAAATTCCTTTATCAGTCTTACCTCTTTGAAATTCAACTAAGTTGACTCTTCTCTTGTAGATGGTTCGCACTCTCCAAACCACCCGCGTCAACACCAGCTACGCCCCTCAGCCCCGGCAGATCCCGGTCTACCCAGTGGTAGTCGAGGATGCCCCAGCGAATCTCCCTCCCGTCCGAGTGGAGAACGTGATCAACCTGGAGGACAGCTCGGAGGAGCAGCTGCCGACCCCCACCCCGTTGGCCGAGTCCCTGGCCTTCGCAGCTGCGTCATCGACGTCAGCATCGCAGGCACCAGCCTTCCAAGCACCTGCACCTGGAGGCGACGACCCCGATGACTCCGGAGACGGCGACGACGAGGATGACGACGACGACGACGATGGAGAGGACGAACACGTCCACGAGGAAGCTGACTACGCCCAGGAGGACCACTTCATGGAGATTGGTCCAGTTGTCGAACATTACACATCAATGTTCGAAACAGGGCACTTCCCCAACCTGCTGCAGGCAGTGCTGCACGAGCTAGGAGCCTACGTCCGCCCCCTGTACGAGACGAGGCGAGTGAGTGAGCCCCCGGGCTTGCTATTACATCACTCGCATCCATGTCAGGGTGATGGATGCAGGTGACAGGGGATTCAAGACTCTGTCTGCTCACGAGTCCCTGATACCGCTGTCTACCTACGCTGCCTCTGTCAGCGACGCTGCCCATCGGACCCTGTGGTCGCTTAGCCACACCTACCGGCAGCAGCTGCAGAACACAAGGTTCAGGCATCTCCCTCAGCGCCTGCGTGGAGAGAGCCAGACCAACATTGTCCCAGGTGAACCTGGTGAGGATCGCCTCAACACCCTAGCTGGTGTAGTGGCCGGTCTCAACACCGACCTGGACAGTGCCACTCTGGACCTCTACAGTGTGCACTTGGAGCTGGAGAACGCCCACGCCAGGATTGCAGCCCTGGAAGCCCAACTGCAGGGACTGAATCCGCCAGAAGCTCAGGTTCCCGCCGTGGCGTTGTCTCCTCCCCGCAAGAGGCTGCGCTACGGAGAGGCCGGATCAGTCACTAGGCTGCTTTAGGAGTTTTGAGTCATGATGTAATAAGTTATACTTCGCGTTAGACGATGATACTCTCTTTATGTTATCATATTAATAAATATCAACCATGTGATGGTGATTGGTTGAAATGTTTGATTTGGATCTTTGTTTGAGTGCTATGGTCTTATGGAATGATGGCCATAAGAACATATAAAATTTGTAAAACTTAAGCTATTTTCCCTCTTGAATCTTTTCTACTCCTCACTTTTCTAAGGACTTCACTTCCTAACAAATCAGATGGTGAACCAACGTCAAGGACCTAACAACCGGAACCAGCGTGGACAACAAGCACCACCACCACCGCCACCACCAAATCCCAATATGGAGCAGTTCATCGCCGCCCAAATGCAGATTCTGCAAGGACTCACTGCTGCGGTCCAGCAATTACAACAGAACCAACAGAATCAGCAACCCCAACAGCAGCAATATGCACCCCCGGCTAGAGATAAACACCGGGACTTCATGAGTCATCACCCGCCAACTTTCTCTCATGCGGTTGATCCTTTGGATGCCGATGACTGGCTTAAGGTTATCGGAAAGAAGTTGGACATCACTCAGTGCAACGACCGGGAGAAGGTCTTGTACGCCTCGGGAAGACTCGAGGGAGCTGCGTCCGATTGGTGGGATGCCTTCACAGCGGCACATCCCAATGCTGACAATAACCTGGCAGGAGTTCCAAGAGAACTTCCGCACTCACCACATTCCTTCGGGAATCATGAAGCTGAAGAAGAAGGAGTTCCTTTCCCTTACTCAAGGGAATATGTCTGTCAGTGAGTATCGTGATCGCTTCACTCAGCTTTCACGTTATGCCCCTGAGGAAGTGGACACTGATGAGAAGCGCCAAGAGCGTTTTCTGGCAGGGTTGATTGGACCTCTGAACTATCAACTTCAGAGTCACACATTCCCCAACTTCCAGACACTCCTGAACAAGGCAATTGGCCTTGAGAGCAAAAGGAAGGAATTATCTGACCATAAAAGAAAGTTCCAAGGTCAGTCAAGCAGGAACACTCGTCCGAATAATGCTCAAGGTTCGCAGTTCCGCTCTGGAAATCAGGGTGGAAATAATTATCAAGTGCAACGCTCTGGACAGCAAAGCCAGAGAAGTAACCAAAACCAGAACCGGCAAAGAAGCAACCCCCAGACCAACCAGAGGTCTGGTGGAAATTCACAGAATCGTCAGGGTGGCACCAACAACACTCAGGCCAGAAACAACGCACCTATCCAACCCAACGGCTGTTTCAAGTGCGGTGAACTAGGCCACTATGCTAACAATTGCCCAAGGCGCAACCAGCAAACACCTCAAAGGAGCAACACTCAGAGAAATGACCAGAGCACCCCCGCTCGTGGATCTGCTCAAAACAAGACTCCGCAGAACCAGAGCCGAGGAAGGGTCAATCACGTCACTGCGGAATCAGTGCCTGAGGATGCCGACATTGTGTATGGTATGTTCCTTGTTAACTCCATACCTGCATCAGTTTTATTTGACTCTGGAGCATCACATTCATTTATAACTGAGTCATTTGTGGAAAAACATAACATACCTAAGTACCCTCTGAAGAGGATATTACACATTAGTTCACCGGGAGGTGACATGAAGGCCACACACTCATGCCCTCATGTTAATATCAAGATTCAAGGAATAGATTTTACAGTCGACCCAGTGGTCCTAGGATCCAACGGTATCGATGTGATTCTTGGATGCAACTGGTTGAAAAGTTGTGATGGAGTGATACGGTGTGCCAACGGAACAATTACGTTGACAAGTCCTCAAGGTGAAAGAATCCAAGTCAACATAGACAAGTCAACAGATGAAAAAGGGAAGATAGTGATCAATCACTTGGAAGAAAAGCCCTTGGAAAATATCAAAGTAGTGTGCGAATACCCAGACGTATTTCCGGAAGAATTACCAGGTATGCCACCTGACCGTGATATAGAGTTTTCTATTGAATTAGTACCCGGAACCGCACCTATCTCGAAAAGACCTTATAGAATGGATGGCAAAGATTTAGTAGAACTGAAGAAACAAATAGAAGAATTACTAGAAAAAGGTTTTATTCGCCCAAGTTCATCCCCTTGGGGAGCCCCAATGCTATTTGTGAACAAGAAGGATGGTTCGAGAAGAATGTGTGTGGATTATAGAAGTTTGAATGAAGTAACCATCAAGAATAATAATACCCACTACCTCGAATTGAAGATTTATTCGATCAAATGAAGGGAGCTAAGATATTCTCGAAGATAGATCTGAGATCGGGATATCATCAGTTAAAGATCCGAGCAGAAGATGTACCGAAGACAGCCTTCACGACGAGATATGGATTATATGAGTTTTTGGTCATGTCATTTGGACTGACTAATGCACCAGCATACTTTATGAACTTGATGAATAAAGTATTCATGGAATATCTGGATCAGTTTGTGGTCGTATTCATTGACGACATACTGATATATCTCCGAATGAAGAAACACACGAAGATCATCTAAGGCTAGTCCTACAAAAGCTTCGTGACAACCAACTGTACGCAAAATTCTCGAAGTGTGATTTTTGGTTGAAAGAAGTTGCTTTCTTAGGGCATATTGTTACCAATGGTGGAATTAAAGTGGACCCAGGAAAGATAAGTGAAATACTAAATTGGAAGCAACCCACAGATGCGTCCAAGATCAGGAGTTTTCTTGGATTAGCAGGCTACTATAGAAGATTTATTGAAGGTTTTTCCAAATTAGTGAAGCCTCTTACCTCTCTACTGGAGAAAGGCAAAGAGTTCAAATGGGATGAAGCTTGTCAGAATTGTTTTGAGGAACTCAAGAAGAGGTTAACTACTGCACCAATACTGGTGATGCCAGACATCCACAAGGGATTTGATGTGTATTGCGATGCATCACACCTTGGACTTGGATGTGTGCTAATGCAAGAAGGAAAGGTGATTGCTTATGCTTCAAGACAGTTGAGGAAACATGAGAAGAATTATCCTACGCATGATTTGGAACTAGCTGCCGTAGTGCATGCTTTGAAGATTTGGAGACACTATATGATTGGAAACAAGTGCAAAATCTTCACGGATCACAAAAGCCTGAAATATATATTCACTCAGAAGGAACTCAACCTCAGACAGAAGATGGCTTGAGTTGATTAAAGATTATGATTTGGAAATACAATATCACCCCGGAAAGGCAAATGTAGTAGCTGACGCTTTGAGCCGTAAGGGTCAAGTGAACAACATCACTACGCATTTGTTGTCACAAGAATTGTGCTGGGAAATGGAACGACTCAACCTTGGATTTCTCAATAATGTAGAAGCAACAGTGATGGAAGTCGAATCTACTTTGGAAGAAGAGATTCGTAAAGGACAAGAATCTGATGAGAAAATTAAGGAAATTAAAGCTTTGATTGGTTTGGGTAAAGCCCCAGATTTCACGGAAGATGAACAAGGCACAATATGGTTTAAGAAGAGAATCTGTGTACCGGAAATTGAGCACTTACGCCAACTTATTTTGAGAGAAGCTCATGATTCAGCTTACTCTATTCACCCTGGAAGTACCAAGATGTACCAGGACCTTAAAGAAAAGTATTGGTGGTACGGATTGAAAAGAGATGTTGCTACTCATGTTGCATTATGTGACGTGTGTCAGCGAGTTAAAGCCGAACACCAAAGACCAGCAGGATTGCTACAACCTCTCAAGGTACCGGAATGGAAATGGGAAGAAATCAGTATGGATTTCATAGTTGGGCTACCCCGTACTCGAGATGGCTATGATTCAATATGGGTCATAGTAGACAGGTTAACCAAAGTGGCACATTTTATACCTGTGAAGACAACTTACTCAGGAGCCCAGTTAGCAGAATTATACATGTCAAGGATTGTTTGTCTGCATGGAGTACCAAAGAAGATCGTATCAGATCGAGGAACCCAGTTTACCTCGCGCTTTTGGAAAAGACTTCATGAGTCCATGGATACCAAGCTAAACTTTAGTTCAGCTTATCATCCTCAAATGGATGGGCAAACGGAAAGAACAAACCAAGTCTTGGAAGATATGCTAAGAGCTTGCGCTCTAAAGCATGGTAGAAGCTGGGATAAAAGTTTGCCTTATGCAGAATTTTCATATAACAACAGTTATCAAGCAAGTCTCAAAATGGCACCGTTTGAAGCACTATATGGATGAAAGTGTAGAACACCACTTTATTGGAATCAGACTGGAGAAAGTCAAGTATTTGGTCCAGAAATTCTCCAAGAGGCGGAAAAGCAAGTACAAATTATCAGAGAAAATTTGAAGACAGCACAGTCAAGACAGAAGAGCTATGCTGATAATAGAAGAAGAGAATTGATGTTTGAAGTAGGAGACTTTGTCTACCTTAAAGTTTCACCGATGAGAGGAATGAAAAGGTTTAAGGTTAAAGGAAAATTATCACCTCGCTATATTGGCCCATTCAAGATTTTGGAAAGAAAAGGCGAAGTAGCCTACCAGTTAGAGCTACCCGATAGATTATCCGATGTGCATGACGTATTCCACGTATCACAACTCAAGAAGTGCTTGAGAGTACCCGAGGAACAGTTACCCATGGAAGAACTGAATGTTAATGAGGATTTGACTTATTCGGAGTACCCAATCAGAATTCTGGAAACATCTCGCAGAATTACGCGGAGTAAAGTCATTAACATGTGCAAAGTTCAGTGGAGTCATCATTCGGAAGATGAGGCCACTTGGGAAAGAGAAGATGAACTCAGAGCAGAATTTCCCCAGTTATTCTCGGAAGTTTCTTAATCTCGAGGACGAGATTCTTTTTAAGAGGGGTAGGTTTGTAACACCATAAAAACCATCAATTAAAATAATAAATTTGGTTATTATATTAATTAGGGTAATAAAATTTTTAGTGTTTAATTGTTCATTTGCATCGTTTTCTTTGCATGCACTTGATTGATTATCGGATGATTGTTGTTAATTTCCTTTTAAAAAGAAACCTTAGTAATTAAACAATAATTAAGAAAAATAATAATTATTAGTCTAAAAATGAGTATTTTGTTTATAAACATTTTTGGTGAATTTTTATAAATTTTTGAGCTCTTTAAATAAGCGTTTTTCGGAATTTAAAAAAAAAGAGAACTCAACCGACCGGCCCACTTAGGGGCCCAAATCCTAACCCTAGTTTTCACGGCCGCGCGCGCGCCCTGGGATTTTTCCCAGGCGCCGCCGCCTCCCTCTCTCCATTCTCTCTCTCTCCCACTCCCTCTCTCCTCTGCCTTCTATCTCTCCTCCCTCTCTGCTTCCTTCTCTCTCCAACGCGCAAGCACCAGGAAAGCCGCCGACGCTCCAGCGCCCCACCGTGCGCGCACTCAGGCACGCTCGCCTGCGCGCGAAGCCGGGCCCGCGCCCCAAGCCGACGGCTGTCCGCGCGACGCACACCCGAGCCGCCACGACGACTCGGCGCCCTGCACCGACACCCGGCCGAGCCAAGCACAGGCGCGCCAACCTGGGCCGACCCAACGTCGCGCCATGCATAGCCGCGCGAGCCCAACCGTCACGCGTCGTCCGTTGTTATAGTGCTTGATTTCATCTGTTACTCCTCTCCCATTCCTCCTCCCATTACGAGCAGGAAACTGTAGCACCATTGAAGACCACGTTAAACAGACCATTCTTCTTCCTCCTGCTCTCTATAAAAGACAGCAGAGTCTCCCCTTTCTGTCCACTATCGAATTTACCTCTCTCTCTAGCACCCCCTGCTCCTCGCTAGTGCTGTTGCCATAGTTCGTCGCCGGAGCGTGCCGTTCGTCGCCGGAGTTCGCCGGAGTTACGCCATCCGCTGTCCGTAGTCGAGCCCCCGCTCTCCGTCGATCCGTCCCCGTCACACGCACGAAACCCGAGGTTGTTGGCGACCCGAATTATTTTGTATATTTTATAAATTACTTTTGATTCGATCCATGAGTTGCATATTTTGTTTGTTGTATGAACACATGTGAGTCGCGACATTATGTACATGTGTATGTGTTATGGAATTTTTGGTTGAGATATGCGATTATTAGTACCGTTATCTTTCATATTAATCGATGCGATGATTTTTTTGGATTTGAGAATATGACGTAGATTTAATAGTCACGTTGGCGATAAAAATGCTAGATAGGAAATTTTGTAGTTAAATTTGGTCACAATAAATTTTAGAAACTACTTGGAGAATTATAGGTGCATTTTGATGGATTAGAAAATGGTATAGATGTCATATGAATATTATAGGATTTTTAGATGATTTATCTAATTATTTTATTAGCATTTTTTTAAGAAAAGGGGAAAATATCACCGGTAGTGTGGTAAATGGATTTTTACTAGTTAAATAATCATGTTCGCAAATTGAGCACTTAGATTTTTGGATTAAACAAAATACTAGTTTATGTCAGAATATCCTCACTTGTTTTATAAAAAGTACAATTACCAATTTTATGTAGACTTTTAGAATATTAATATTATTAGATTCGTTTTTGGTCATACTAAACAATTTGAGTAGAAATAATAAAGGGTATTAATTTATTTATTAGTATTAAAGATCATAAGTATTATTTACCTTCATTGATGGTGTTAAAATAAATTAATATTAGTTAAAATTATACTTATTGCACCCACTCCTAAATTCACCACTAGGATTCACATTAATAGCTATAAATGAATTAATAAGTATTTACGCGATTAGGACATATTTAAGATGTGATTAGTGCGATGTGTTAATGTGTATGTAATGGTGGATGATTATGTAGTGGTGCATGTTTATTTATTTGTGTATATTTTATTTTTGTATGTGCGCTATGTCACTCTATTAGAAGCGGATTGTGCGGTAGACGATCCGAACTCGTTCGAAGACGATCCGCAGGACCCGCTTGAGCAAGGCAAGTGGATTCTCCCTCTGCATACTCTTTTTGTACCCAGTCATTGCATTTAATAATGTTTACTTTTGATATACTGCATAATTTGATGGGTTTCGCCTAATTAAGGATTTCCTAGATTTACTACCTGTATTCCTTGTTTAACCTGGGGAAATAATTAAGCTGTGCGAGATTTACGCTACTTGCTCAACCTAATAATTTCTTAATGTCACTCATTAATTGATTTTAATGTTCCAAAGATTTAATTGGCAATTATGGCATTAACCCGATGGTTAAGATAACTTTATTGCAAATTTAATTGGAACATGGAGTGACCACCCAGGATAACAGTGCAACCACGAGTGCTATCATGGCTCTGGCTTTGATAATTAGCTCTATATGCTTAGTGCCTAGCAACCTTACCTGAAAGATGGGCAAGAGGGGGAGCGGTAGGTGCTGGCAGCCCACGTTAACATGGGGTCGTATTCTTGGCTAAGGTACTTCACCCAGGGGGCCACCACCATCGTCTTAGAAACCTTAGCGGGTTGCTTCGTATTAAGTGTATTTTGTGAAAACCTCATAATGGATCCCTAGCCATTCACCTCGGTAGTGTCTAAGGGTCCGATCAACCCGGGCTAGATGGGATACATGGCTTGTGGGTAAAGTTGTACCACCTCTGCAGAGTGTAAAACTGATATATCAGCTGTGCTCCCGGTTATGAGCGACCTGGACTCCTCACATGATAATTGAACTTAAAGATGGACATAAATTGAGATCCGATGATCTGCCCACAGTTTGCTTAAGTGGTTTCACTTAAATGTTTTTGTTATATTCATATTCCTTTGTTTAATTGGGATATTTGGGATTCACTCTTGTTAGTAAGGCAGGTGTTGATAATAAAATGTTGACCAACTAAAATGCTTACTGCTCAACCTTAGCCTCACCTTGTTATACCTGCATTAATTTTTCCCCCACTTGCTGAGCCCCGACCATAAGTGAGCTCACCCTTGCTAATATTTTGATCAGAGGGTGATGCTGGAGACTTTGATGGAGAATTTATCGACGAAGAATTCTAAGTCTAACGATGCGCCGGTTAACTTCCTGTGGAAGATTGCCCAGTTGTTTATTTCCGCTCTACTTTGATGTGATACTTGTTTAAGACACAATGTCTCAGATGATGTAATAAAGTTTTATACTCTCTTTACGCCTTTATTGCATTGTCTTTTGATATATTACACTTGTGACGTCAACATATGTGTGGAAATGGATCCTGGCACACATATGGTATGCGCTCGGTTCTACCCCCCTGGAACCGGGTGTGACACTCGTCCCGACAGCTGAAGGTTCATGAGAAGAATTACCCAATCCATGATCTAGAGTTGGCAGCAGTGGTTCACGCACTGAAGACATGGAGGCACTATCTGTATGGACAGAAATGCGATGTTACACAGATCACAAGAGTCTGAAGTACATATTCACTCAGTCAGAATTGAACATGAGGCAACGAAGATGGTTAGAGTTGATCAAAGACTATGAGTTGGAGATCCATTACCATCCAGGCAAAGCAAACGTAGTGGCAGATGCTTTGAGCAGGAAGAGTCAAGTCAATCTAATGGTCGCTCGTCCGATGCCTTATGAGTTGGCCAAGGATTCGACAGGTTGAGTCTCGGATTTCTGAACAATTCGCGAGGAGTCACAGTTGAATTGGAACCTACCTTGGAGCGCGAAATCAAAGAAGTGCAGAAGAATGATGAGAAGATCAGTGAGATCCGGCGACTGATTCTAGATGGCAGAGGCAAAGATTTTCGAGAAGACGCAGAAGGCGTGATATGGTTCAAAGACCGCTTGTGTGTTCCCAATGTCCAGTCCATTCGGGAGTTGATTCTCAAGGAAGCTCATGAGACAGCTTATTCGATTCACCCTGGCAGTGAGAAGATGTATCAGGATCTGAAGAAGAAATTCTGGTGGTATGGAATGAAGAGGGAAATCGCAGAGCACGTGGCTAAGTGCGATAGTTGCCGAAGAATTAAGGCCGAACACCAGAGACCTGCTGGATTGTTGCAACCGTTGCAGATCCCTCAGTGGAAATGGGATGAAATCGGTATGGATTTCATAGTCGGATTGCCTCGCACTCGAGCCGGCTACGATTCTATTTGGGTAGTAGTGGACCGTTTGACCAAGTCAGCCCACTTCATACCTGTCAAGACCACCTACAGCAGTGCAGTATTGGCAGAGTTGTACATGTCTCGGATCGTTTGTCTTCATGGTGTGCCAAAGAAGATAGTGTCAGACAGAGGAACGCAGTTCACCTCTCATTTCTGGCAGCAGTTGCATGAAGCTTTGGGCACGCATCTGAATTTCAGTTCAGCTTATCATCCGCAGACAGATGGCCAGACTGAAAGAACCAATCAAATTCTCGAAGACATGTTGAGAGCCTGTGCGTTGCAAGATCAGTCCGGATGGGACAAGCGATTGCCCTATGCAGAGTTTTCCTATAACAACAGTTACCAGGCCAGTTTGAAGATGTCACCATTTCAAGCGCTCTATGGAAGGAGTTGTAGAACTCCGTTGCAGTGGGATCAGCCTGGAGAGAAGCAAGGTTTGGGCCAGACATTTTGCTTGAAGCCGAAGAAAACATCAAGATGGTCCGAGAGAATCTAAGATAGCGCAATCGAGGCAGCGAAGCTATGCAGACACAAGAAGAAGAGAGCTGAGTTTGAAGTCGGAGACTTTGTCTATCTGAAAGTGTCACCGATCAGAGGAGTCAGAAGGTTCGGAATCAAAGGCAAGCTAGCACCCCGCTACATTAGTCCGTACCAGATCCTCTCAAAGCGTGGAGAAGTGGCCTATCAGCTCAGTCTGCCAGAGAATTTGTCAGCTGTGCATGATGTCTTTCATGTGTCTCAGTTGAAGAAGTGCTTGCGTGTGCCAGAAGAGCAGTTGCCAGTGGAAGGTCTGGAAGTCCAGGAGGACTTGACCTATGTTGAGAAGCCAGCTCAGATCCCTGAGGTTGCAGACAGAGTCACCCGAAGGAAGACCATCAGAATGTGCAAAGTCAGATGGAGTCATCACTCTGAGGAAGAAGCAACCTGGGAGCGTGAAGATGATTTGATGGCTAAGTACCCAGAGCTCTTTGCTAGCCAGCCCTGAATCTCGAGGGCGAGATTCTTTTAAGGGGGATAGGTTTGTAACGCCCCGAATTTTGCAGTTGAATTTTTTCCTTTTCTTTACTCGCCAAATTCGGGCGTTACCTTTTCTTTTTCTTTTCTCCCTCGCTAGACCTTGATCTTTTCCAAAGCTAGCGGGATTCGGTTTGGAATTCCCGTGTAAAGAAAAACCCTAGAGTTGTTTTATGTTGTTTGATGCACCATGCCGAACTATGCATTCTTTGATTGTTTGAAAGTGCAAATGCATTCATCTAGAAAGATCGGATTTCGAAAATAAGGAGAAAACCTTTTCTTTCTTTCTTTTTCTTTCTCTCTCTCCTCTTTTTCTCTCTCTCCCGCGCCGTGGGCTCCCTGGCCGGCCCAGCCGCCCCCTGCGCCCCCCCCTTTGGGCCCAATAGGCCCAGCCGCCCCCCCACCCCCTCTTTTTTTTTCCCCAATTCCCTCTCCCTCTCCCTCCCTCTCTCCCTCTTTCTCTCCCTAAGCCGCCGCCGCCCCTACCCTAGCGCCGCCCCTACCCTAGCGCCGCCGCCCTCGCCGTCGGCCGCCCATCGCCGGTGAGCCCCTCCCTCCTCCCTCCTCCCTCCCTCTCCCCTCCCCCCCCCTCCTCTCTCCTTGGCAGCCCTGGCCGCCCGGCCGCGCCCTGGCGCCCCCGGCCAGCCCCCAGCCCGCCCCCAGCCGGCCCCGGCCAGCCCTTGGCCGCGCCCCGGCCGCGTCCCCAGCCCGCCCGGCCGCGCGCCTGGCCGCGCGCCTGGCCGCTTGGCCGCCCGGCCGGCCCTCGGCCGCCTGGCCAGCCCGACCCCCCCCCCCCCCCCCCCCCCACCCCCCCCCCCCCCCCGCGCGCCCCCGGCTCGGCCGGTCCTGGCCGCCGGTTCAACCGGGCCGGCTCAGCCGCCCTCCCCCGCGCTCGGCCACCCCAGCCCAGCCGCCCTGCCCCGGCCGGTTCAACCGCCCCTAGGGCCGGTTCAACCGCCCCCCCCTGTTTTTTATTTTTTTTATTTTTTTTATTTACTTTCTGTTATCATAGCTATTTTATTTTAGGTAGGCTAATCATTGTTCATGCTATTGAAATAGGAAGTTTAATTTAGAATTTCGTTGCGCTAGTTGATTCATTTAGTTAATTATTTATCTCGTTCAATGTTGATCAACTTAAGATGATTAGGTTTCCATTAGTGTATATAACAGAATTCTTTTGTTAAGAACCAATTGTAACTAATCATTAGTGCATAAAACTTTAACCCCCTGCGAGACCCTTTCCCGTTTCTTTCTAACCATAACAAATGCGATATCGAATGTCATACTTGATGCATACTCGCCTTACTTGTTCCCTTGTATGGTGTACTGTTCTTTTGTATTAAATATGTGGATGTATGTATGTTTGCGCTCGCATAGAGAACGATCCGGTCGAAGAGCCCGAGGAATTCGCAGGAGAAGCCCCTGAGCAGCAGTCGGTTGGTGGAGGCAAGTGTCCTTTGACCTATCTTTGTCCTATTCATTCTTTAATTCACCTCCCGCATTACACATTTATACCTAAGGATTGACTAGCTTTTGTTATTCATGTCCTTGTTTACCTATTTGGGTCGGATTATTACTGCTTAGTCTGATGCTATTGCTCAACTCTAATCAATGAACATGATGTGATTATCTATGATACGCTGTTTTCCCTTCTTATTTATGATCATATTTGTGACCTTTAAGGGGACTCGAGCGGTTTCTCGAGTGCCTCTCCGTAAGGACCTGTTCAATGGATGACCGCCCGGGAAAACAGTGCAACCATGAGGGTGGAATGGGACGCCCTTAGCTGAATAATTGGAGGAACCGGGGTGTAGTTCGCTTAGCCGTTGTGCCGTCAATGGGGCTCGGTGTATGCGGCTCGCTCTGCCAAGGTTGATTTGTCCCTTGGGGAGGAGTGCGGTACATTTAGGAAACCTAACGGGCGGCTACAGCCTCGGGGAATCTTTGTAAAGGCTACGTAGTGATGCCCTGCTGGACCACCTAGGTAGTGGTCAATGGGGAGTCGCTCTCTCCGGGCAGAAAGGGAATCACGGCTTGTGGGTAAAGTGCACAACCTCTGCAGAGTGTTATGAAACTGATATATCAGCCGTGCTCGCGGTTATGAGCGGCCAAGGGAGCTCCAGAGATTAGTGATACTTGATCAGAGATACTTTGGTACAGGTGGCAATGAGATTGATGGTTCTGATTATGATTCTGGTATTGGTAAGTGGTATTCTTTCCGTTTGGAAAGGATACATTGGGCTAATAACTTGGGTTAATGTTAAAACCTGGCTCTCTACTAGTAAGTAATAACCTGACCAACTAAAAGCAACTGCTTGACTTATCCCCACATAAAGCTAGTCCACTACAGCCAAACAGGATACTTGCTGAGTATGTTGATGTATACTCACCCTTGCTCTACACACCAAACCCCCCCCCCAGGTTGTCAGCATTGCAACCACTACTCAGGAGAAGATGAAGCTGTGGAAGGAGACTTCCAGGAGTTCCAAGACTACGACGAGTTCTAGGCGTGGGTTAGCGGCAACCCCCAGTCGGCTGCCTGTGAAGGCCGCGTTATCTACGTTTCGTTTTCGCACTTTGATTTATTGTAAGAACTATATGGACGTCTCAGACGTATGATGTAATCGACTATTATTTCCCCTTTTAATACCATTTGAGCACTGTGTGATGATGTCCATGTTATGTAACTGCTGTGTACGTGAATAACTGATCCTGGCACGTACATGGTTCGCATTCGGTTTGCCTTCTAAAACGGGTGTGACATTCATGAACCTCATGAATAAGGTATTTATGGAAGAGCTAGATAAGTTTGTCGTGGTCTTTATCGACGACATCCTCATATATTCCAAGAGTCGCAAGGACCATGAGCATCACCTTCGAATCGTCCTCGGAAGACTCAGGGCACATCAACTTTATGCTAAACTCAGCAAGTGTGAGTTCTGGTTAGAAAAGATAGCTTTCCTGGGGCATATCTTGACTGCAGAAGGGATAGAAGTGGACCCATCTAAGGTAGAAGCCGTTTCAAATTGGAAGCAACCATCCAACGTCAGTGAAGTACGAAGCTTTCTAGGAATGGCAGGGTATTACCGCCGTTTTATCAAGGGATTCTCCGGCATAGCAAAACCCATGACCGAACTCCTCAAAAAGGACAATAAGTTCATGTGGACTCCCAAATGTGAAGAAAGTTTCCAAATCATCAAGGAGAAGCTTACAGCCGCGCCAGTTTTGACTCTACCAGACATACACCAGGATTTTGTCATCTTCTGTGATGCTTCCAAGCAAGGCTTAGGGTGTGTCCTAATGCAAAATGAGAAAGTCATTGCTTATGCATCTCGCTTACTCAAGCCGCACGAACAGAACTACCCTACCCACGACCTGGAATTGGCAGCCATCGTCCCACGCTCTAAAAATATGGAGGCATTATCTGATTGGGAACAAATGCCACATCTTCACTGATCACAAGAGTCTAAAGTACATCTTCACGCAACCGGACCTCAACCTCCGTCAAAGAAGGTGGCTCGAATTGATCAAAGATTACGACCTCGAAATCCACTACCACCCCGGGAAGGCCAACGTGGTAGCAGACGCCCTCAGCCGAAAACCTTTCGGGGTTAAAGGAACAAACTTTCTGGAAGATTGGAAGAAGGAATCCGCTCAGCTAAATGCATGTCTGGTAGACAACGGTGGCCTGGAAGTCAAGCCAAATCTAGAAGATCTCATATGCAAGGCCCAACGCCTGGACGCAGAAGAAACAACCAAGCTTATGGAAAGAGCACGCAAGGAGCAACATCCGGATCTTAGAACAGACGAGCAAGGAATCCTCTGGTTCAAGAACCGCCTGTGCGTGCCAATTGGAAAGACACGGGAAACCCTGCTCGATGAAGCCCACAACTCAGCTTACTCTATCCACCCAGGGACCACCAAAATGTACCTAGACCTCAAAGCCAGATATTGGTGGAAAGGGATGAAGAAGGAAATAGCTCAGTATGTGGCCCGATGTGACACCTGTCAGCGAACAAAGACCGAACATCAGAAGCCTGTAGGCCTACTTCAACCCCTCCCAATACCCGAATGGAAGTGGGAAGAAATAGGCATGGATTTCGTAACCGGACTGCCCAGATCACAGAGAGGAAATGATTCCATATGGGTGATAATCGATCGTCTCACCAAGGTGGCCCATTTCATTCCAGTAAAGACCATTTTTGGAGGAGCAGCCCTTGCCCGAATATACCTTAAAGAGATAGTCAGGCTACATGGCATTCCACGGAAGATAGTATCAGATAGAGGAACGCAGTTCACTTCAAAATTTTGGAAGGGCCTTCAACAAGCAATGGGCACCAAGCTAGATTTCAGCACTGCTTATCATCCCCAGTCAGATGGTCAAACCGAAAGAGTCAACAAGGTCCTTGAAGATTTACTCAAAGCCTGCGTGTTAACCTTTGACAGAGATTGGGAGTCCAGTTTGCCGTACGCCGAATTCTCGTACAACAACAGCCATCAGGCCAGCATCAAAATGTCACCATTCGAAGCACTGTATGGAAGAAAATGCCAGACTCCCCTAATGTGGTCCAATGTAGGGGAAAGGACACTAGAAGGACCCGACTTTGTTAAAGAAGCCGAAGAAAAAGTTGCTTTAATCCGCAGAAGGTTACTTGAAGCTCAGAGTCGACAGAAGAGTTACGCAGACAATAGGCGAAGGGAACTCAGATTTGAGGAAGGAGATTTGGTCTATCTCAAGGTTTCCCCAATGCGTGGTGTCAAAAGGTTCCAGATGAGAGGAAAGCTAGCACCCCGTTTCGTCGGTCCTTACCCTGTCATTTCCCGAATAGGACCCGTGGCATACCGTCTTGAGCTACCAGAATCCATGTCAGATATTCACAACGTGTTCCACGTGTCTCAACTCCGCAAATGCCTAAAAGTACCAGAAACCTGCATCGAGGCAGAGGCAATTCAGATACAAAAGGATCTCCAGTACCAGGAGAAGCCAGTGAAGATTCTCGACTCAGCAGTCAGAAGGACCCGCAACTCAGAAGTAAGACTCTGTAAGGTTCAGTGGAGCAGAGATGGTGAAGAGGAAGCCACCTGGAAAGTGAGGATTCTCTGAGGAAGGAATACCCTTACCATTTCTCGAGCCCTGTCTGAATCTCGAGGGCGAGATTCCTTTAAGTGGGGTAGGTTTGTAGCACCCCAAAAATCCTAACCCAGGTTTGAAACCCTAATCTACCCCTTTTTCCCCCTTTCATCCTCTAACTCCAAGGCCTCCACTAGTTTTTCTTTCTTCATATGCATACATTTTGTTGATCACAAAGCACCTCACCTAGATTCTATTTTCTAAACACTTAGAGTATTCACAAAATATTTTGTTCAAAGAAAAAGGGGGCAAAATGGGAAATGGGAATTGAAAAGTAAAAAGAAAAAGGGAAAAACCCTCTCCTCTCCCTGTTGGACCGAATCTCGGCCCAACACCCGCAACCCCCCCTTCCCACGCGCCCGCACTCCTCCGCATTCGGCCCGTTTTTGGCCTGCTTCCGCTGCGCGCGCCAGCCCGCTCCATGCCCCGCCCTCCTCTCGCTGACAGGGCGTCCCCACCCGTCAGCCACTCACTCTCTCGCGCGCTCGCTCCCTCTGACCAAGCGGCCCCGCGGGTCAGTTGCTTCGTCGTCCGTCCGCCGTCCCCTCACCGAAGTCACCTCCGGCCGTCGCCTCCGTCCTCCCCTCTGCCATCTCGCCGCACAGGGAAGTTAGGCACCGCTCCGTCCTCCTCGCCGTGACCCGCGTCCTCGCCGGTACCATCCCCGCCGTGGAGTCTCGTCGGCGACGCTGTGCGGCATTAATGCCGGCACTGTGAGGCTCACCGGCGTCCGCCGAGCTCCACCGCCCCCCCTCCCCTCGGGCGCCTATAAAAGGGTCGCCCCGAGCTCCTTCTTCCTCGCACCAGCCTCGGCCATCCCTCTCCTCCCCTTCCCCGAGCTCAATTCGCAAAGCGCCGGCGTCGTTCCCCTCTACGGTGAGTCCTTTCCTCCTCCTCCCTCTCCTTCTCTGTTGGTCCGGCAAGGAATTGAGTGAGCCGAGCAGCTCCCTCACGTAGCCACGAACCGAAGCACCCCCTTCCAGCCCCCGTCCCCCACCCAGAGCCCACCGGCGGCGATCCCCACCGCGGAGCTCCGCCCCCTCCCCGTGGGCAGCCCTCTCTCAGCCCCCTCTGGTCAAATTGAACCTACCGTTGGAATCACCAACTTCCGCCCGTGCTAAACCACCCCCCCTCGGACCAGGAACCGGGCCACCGGCGGCAAGCCGCCGTCAAGCTTCCCCGGCGGTCGGCCTTTTCTCCCTCGCTCGGCCGGTTCGCTCCGCCGTCTGGCCGCGACGCCGTTTCCTCCCCCCCCCCTCTCGCTGGCAGGTGGGCCCACAGCAACGCCGTCACCCTCGCAGCCGCGCCGTCTCCCCCTCGCTCACTACACGACGGTTGATCTTTAGCGACCCTTATTAGGTACCAACTGTTGGTTGCTAAAGGTTATGGACCGACGGTCAGTCGCTAAATCCTTTTGTAGCAACGGTCGATTGGTCGCTAAAAGTCTAGAAATTTAACAACTTATGGTTGGTCGCTATAGATGTCGTCGGGGGACTAGCGGTGGGTCGCTATAGAGCAAGGATCACTATCAAATATTATAGCCTGAACATACCTGTAGATGTTAGTGACTAAAAATTAATTAAAACAAGTAAACATGATTTTTAGCGACCATGATTGATTCTTTTAAGTGTTTGTTATGTATTTGCATTTGGAATAATTTTTTTATTGCGCATGTTTGATTTTTGGTTATTGAATAACATTTCTTCTTAAATGAAAATCCTAGTAAATAAAAAACATAATAATTATTAGCCCAAAAATTAATATTTTATTTATAAATAATTTTGGTTTAATTACTATGAATTGTAGCGTTATTTAAAAATGTATTTCAAATTTAGAAAAGGAAATAAAAAAACAAAAAGAAAAAAAACCTAAATCAATCCAGGATGAGATTTAAGTTCAACCTCTAAACAATGGAACATCACGATGCGCAAACAACTGACAAAAACACTCCAGTCTGTGAAACAGTGGAACCCTGAATCAATCCAGCCCAATCCGGCCTGCACGGCCCGCCTCGAACTGAGCCGACACTCCTCATCTTCCCCGGTTCGGCACTTCGGCTCGTCCTCCTCACGGTGAAACCCTAGCCCGCCCCCATGGACGATCCCTCCTCCGCCTCCAACAAGCACAAGCGCAAGCGGGGGCGCAAGCCCAAGGCATCGCCGCCCTCCCCCGACCGCTCCTCCCCCTCTCCCTCGGTCGCCCCCGCTCCGGCTGGGGGCCATGGCCGCAAGCCGCGACGTCATGAGGCCCTCGCCGACGCGGACGCCACGCGTCCTCCATCCCCGCCCCGCCGCGGGGAGCCGAAGCCGGTGGCAAACGGAGGCGATGTGGTGGCAGTGGCGGAGTCAGGCCCCGCGAGCTGGGATGAGGTGGTGAGGGTAGTGCCGTGCATGGACGCTGTGGTCAAGGTGTTCTGCGTGCACACGGAGCCCAACATCTCGCTACCATGGCAGTGGAAGCGGCAGTACAGCTCCAGCAGCAGCGGATTTATCATCAGCGGCCGTCGTGTCCTCACCAATGCTCACTCCGTGGAGCACTATACCCAGGTTATCAATTTTGCAACGCTTCTGTTAGTGTGGGTTTCAGATAATGATGGTATTAGTTCCCGACTTCTATTCGAAAATGGCTATTACTCAGACCAACGTTTCCTGTTATGTTGTTCAGCTCATACACAGTTCGATACATTATCCTTTTGTGCTTCCACCCCTTTAGGATATATGTGTATGACTTATAGCAGTCTCTGCATTTGATTGGATTATTTCACCAACCAGTAATAAACTAATAATGGATGGTATTGTTGATACTCGTAATTCCTTTCCTGATAAAAACTTTATAGTTCAGTAAAGTAATTAGCTGATTGAAATGATACCTTATGACCCTTTATCTTTGGATCTATCAGGTTGGGACAAAAGTGGCTGCAGTTTCCTGCAAGACAAGTACTACGACTCACGAAATTTTGGGGGTGCTAACAAAAGGGAACACACAGATTGTATGTCATATTATCAGGTTCATTTATTCTTCTGCTGGCAGCTGACTAGGAAATGAAACCACATTTTCAACTTTTGACCTAACCATATATATACTTTCCTTGATTTTTTTTAAACATAGCTAGGGCGTTTTGTGTTTGCCGTTAACTGGATTTGGACATTTGTTGCCTCAAAAGATATATGAACTAGCCGTGTTTTATTTCTGCTTTGGAAGATATTAATTGCATAACAAATTCTCTCATGTCAGATAGTGGTGAATCTTCTTGGCTTGATCTGTTTCTATTGAGTTCTGTCTAAATTGACAAAATTCTAGGCCTAATGATGTGTTCTTAATTTATCCATCGTAGAACCATTAATATAACACACAAAAACAGGAACCTGCTGCTAATTTGTACGCCTATCTGTACTAGTTGCACAGTTGTATTGTATTCAGCTAGTAAAATTCTCTGCAGTGCTTTTTTGACTCCATAGAGCTCATGTTAGGGCACCATGGATTTCCTTATAGGGACGTCACAGTTCATGTGGAGAGTGCCTGGAGCTCAATTAACCTATATGATTTACTAATAGTCATGTTCGATGTCAATAGGCATCTTAATTTGTAAGTCTTCATCACGCTTTGTTAAATTTATATTTCATGTTAGAACTCATGGTAAATGCACTTCTAAACAATGCATAGAACTCATGTTAAATTTATATTTCAAGTTAAGTTACAGCTGTTTGAAGTGTAGGATCTCTGAATCTGTCCAAATTTGGATAGTAGAGCCTTTCTTATGTTTTCTGACCTTGATATGCATTGAATTAACCTGGGATGTTTATAAATGAATTGTAGACAATTCTATTAGCTTTCTAAAAAGTCTAGGATCACCTAATTTGGATGCCTGAAACTCCAGTTATGAATTTTTGAAGTAAGTAGTCGAATTCTATCCAAATCTGGATATAATATATGTTTAGTTCTGTTTGACCTTTAGAGCAAGACCTAAAGTAAGTTACTCTGAGTTATATACATTTTAGTCCCCTCCGATCTGCTCCACCTTCATCCTTAATTACATCCCAAACATTTATAAGCCTGATGTTGCTTATTAGAGTCTTTTTTAAAAAAATGAAAACACAAGACATGTGACTGTTTTAACTACTCGGCCGCGCACTGATGGATGCGGCCTCGCCTCCGCAGCCCCATTCGCCACGCGCTCCGTTGCTGAAGCCCCCGCCCGCGCCGTCCAGGAGGTACTGCATGCACTTCTCGGTGTCCAGCTTAATCTAGGCGTCGCTTACCGCTTAGCTTTTGGCTTGCTTTTTTATTTTCTAATTCTAGGTAGCTGCTGGAGGGTCATGTTCACTAGTGAGTCAGATTGATTTCTTTTCTTTGGACATATCGTCTCGCCTTGGCCATATTTCTGTAAAATACAACTATCTGAGCTAGAGTTACATCTGCTTGGACATATTGTTTTCTTACAGCTATCTGAAGTTTAGTAGCTGTCTGAAGTTTAGTAGCTGTCTATCTTGTTTTTCAGGGATCTGGAATAACAGGAGCCTGATGGAAGCATGAAGATTTTTAGGCTCCTCTGCTCCTGGAGCTGGACATGATGGGCCAAGTCATTTATATTGGGGCTAACGACAAAGGTGATTCCTGACCTTGCCATCTCTTAACTACTTTGCTGCTACTGAGCACATATATGAACTGCATAGCCAGGTTCATTTATGTTAGGCTAATAATGCATATAATCATTTGCTAATAATGACAAAAGTCTGACAGGTTTCTCTTACCACATTGGTAACATAGAAGTTGGATATGACAAAAGTCACTAATAATGCATATAATCATCTGCTACACATTTGCAAATTTGCATCAGTAGAGTTGACCATTTCTCAGTATTGCGAGATGCATCTTACATGGTCAAGAAGATAATTCCTATTCTGAACTACTTGCTCGTGTACAAGTCTCCTTGTCATGTCCTCCTTTCAAGCCAGTCTATTCTTTGCTTGATTCATCACGGGTGCACATTATTGTAATTAGAATCTTCAGAGTACTCGAAGGATAGTTAAAGCTGTTTGGCTAGTCCTTCAGATTACTGAAAATATAGTTAAGAACATTTGTATTTTGCTATTTGGATTTCCAATAGTACAACTATTGGGGATGATTGCTTTCCTTTATAAAAGCAATCAAGTAATTTCTTAGCTAAGTTCTAGCTATAAGTTCTGCATGACATGCTATTGCCCATGATAATTCTGACAGGATTGCTTCAACTCTTTCAGGTTGATCAGTTTTGCCTAGTCCCAGTACCATACAAAGATGTTCAGGTGAACCTGAAAATTCTTCTCAATTTGACTTGCAAGCTTTCTGATGCGAGCACTAAATAGTGATATTTTGCAATTTTGTATGAGCATTGTTTGAGTGAATCTTTTCTTTGGGCAGCTGGATATAAACATTTCTCCACGTCTCTCTTCTGAATACATAAGTTATCTAGAAAATCCTGTTGAGTTGCTCAATGAAGCGGCAAAAGCTGCAGAGAAAGATCTATGGAAAATCCTGTTGAGTTGCTCAATGAAGGCTTTTTTGCGAATCACTTGAAGCGTTAGCACTTTTGTGAATGATTTTGTAAAGTGTTTGCAAATATGTGCAAAACATAATAACATGTGTAGGTTTTGTGAATGATTTTGTTGTGGTGCTTGTTGATGGTTTATGTGATATGGATCTATCATTGTGCAATACTAATTAAATTTGTATATCTATGTGATTATGTGTATAAAAAATTGGTGATTTGTGATGCTTTTGTATATATAACAGTTGTTGAAAGCTAATTAATGGTATATTATCATTATTAATGACTATAATTAGGGGCAACTTTCTGTTGGTTGCTAAATGTATAGTATAACGACTCACGATTGGTTGCTAAATCTAAAGTACAACAACCTACGGTTGGTCGCTAAATATACAATATTAGCAACGGAGGGTCGGTCCCTAAAAAGATGTCGGTCGCTAAAGCCTTTAGCGACGGTACTTACAGCGACCATCCTTATGGGTTGCTAAAAGTTTTTAGCGACCAACCGTAGGTCGCTGAAGGCCGTTTTAGCAACCAACCGTAGGTCGCTGTAAGTGAACCGTCGTGTAGTGGCTCTTGGGCCGTCGCTGGGCCGCAAGCGCTTCAGCGCGCGCGCTCGCGCCCGGGGTGGGCCAAAAGCCGTGCCCCCGGCCCAGGAATGAGGATTCCTCTTTTCTTTTCTTTTTCCACCCTTTTTCCCATTTAAATAGTTTTCTCAATATTTTATGCACCAAAAATTATCAAAAAAAGATTTCCAGGGTCACATAAAATAATGTTGTTAGAAAATGGCACACTATGATTGATGAACCACTGTTGATGTATTGTTTTACTGTATGTTTCCTAGAAGAAGCGGGAACCGCAGACCCGGATCCCGTAGCTCCGGAAGAAGGGTCGGAGCCCGAACTTCCGGAAGTAGATCTTCTGTGCCAAGAGAGCTTCAACGAAGGCAAGTCCATCCTTCCCTTGATGCATAAATTACCTATTCTCTCTACCACTGCCTAGGCCGGGAATCGTGGGGGAATATTGCACTGTGAGTGAGAGATGGCCCGCATTAACATATTATTTCCGGTTACGAAATGTGGATCTGGGAGTAGGGCAACGTGCTCCTCCAAATAAAACCTCTTTTTGAAAAGATATGCGATGAAGGGTACTCACCCTCATCACCCTGAGAGTGGGATGATCAAGGACTCCCCGGTTTAGGGGAGGGCCTAAGGTGTTGGCTCAGCTGGTTTAGGCGTGAGCAGAAGGATTGTCCCCTCATATAAGGACCGGCTTGTCAATTTCACTACCTGTACTCCTTTATCGTACAACCACTCGAGACTGTGTGGGCAGTCACTCAATCCGAACTCGTGCGGTCCAACCCCAGGGTTAAGAAGGCTGGGGAGCACCGGGAGGATAAGGAGGGGGAAAGTTTTGTCCGGTTTGGACATGGTGGTGGCCTGACTCCTTCCGGATAACTGTTAAGGTTAGGACGTACGAGTAAGGAAAGAGATCCGGCATTCGGGTCTCGCGACGGTGAGATCGCAGAAACCGGGCTAGTGGGTAAAGTGTACACCTCTGCGCAGAGTTGAAACCTATTCGAATAGTCCGTGTCCACTGGTATGGACGAGTCTGGTATGGTATGGCAATTAGAGCTTTTTCACTAAGTTTCTTGACAAGGGAAAGGTGTGATTAAATGGGTGTTGAAAAAGAAAATAAGGCCATGGGAGCAGGAAGCTCAGTGGTGGTTGAGTTTTTCGTTACTTGTAAGACCATGGGAAAACCTTCAAGCAACTGCCTTTCTCCAAGAAAATGATGAGTGACATCAACTCCACCAAAATGAGCATGTACATCATAGGTCTCTTTCTCTCTACGGGAGCGGGGTGGGCTTGCGGAATACCTAGTGTATTCACCCAGATTTATTTATGCTTTTCAGCAGCCGAGGACTTCTTTTCTGCTATGTTTGATTAAGAGGGCTGTGTCTGCACCCAGTTCTGCCTGTGGCTTGGGCTAGTGTATCTTCCTACTGCGCTTCTCTCTTTGGCTCTCTCGAGCTTGTACCCCGGTACTGTAATAAATTTATCTAAACTCTATACTATTTGAAGTAAGGAATGTGTTTACTAGCCTCCTGGGACTAGTAATTGTTTCACATTTGAGTCCCAAGGGATCGGGACGCTTCAACAACTCACCGTGGAGCTCGGTCTACGTTCACCGGCGGTCGGGTGAAGTCCGGCGACCGTGGACTGGCTTCTCCGGCGAGCCAAAGTTCGATTCCTTGCTCGGGGAGCTTCACCGAGGCATGCACGGTCTACTCCGAGGGTCGGACGCGGCTGGGAGAGGCTCTGCTGGCCGGTCTACGGTGGCGTGGGATTGGGTGGCCGCGGGCACGCCGTGGGAGGGGCAACGCTGGTGATCTGGTGCTCCGGTGAGGTCGAGCGCGAGCGGGGGAGTATGGTCGAAGTCCCTGGTGGATTTATAGGCGCGGGCGCGGGCAATGGCACTGACTCGGCTTGGAGCGACGCGAGGCACACGGGGGCGGGCGTCGGGCGTGCTCTGGCGAGCTCAGAGCGCGTCGAACACGTGGCTCTTTGCTTCTGCTCTTCTTCTACCCCTTGCTGAGCAGCCAAACATGCAAATCTTGCCCTAAGACCATTGAGAGATCTCTTCCCTGCACCTAGGGCTACCTAGTTCATGTGAGTTCCACGGGGAGATGTGGTCGGGTTAGAGAGATACGGGGGTGGGAAGTCGGCTCTGTCAGAGCTGTCCACACCGAGACAAAACTTTTGCCAAGTCGTGTCCAACGACTTAGGGTTGGGTTCAAACTTTTCCAGGGTATTCTAGGGGTATTTTGGTGCCACTTTGTCAAGTGGGCCAAGTGTTTTTGAAGTTTGAAAGAGGGTGAACAAGTTTGATCTTTGGAAAAGGGTTGGTTTAGGACTTAGAAAAATTCTGATTTTTCTCTTATGCTCAGCCCTTTGGTGAATCTTTTGGGGTTTTTCTGAAATCTTTTTGGGGTCACTTTCTTACTATTGTTTGTAGAGTATTGAGTGTACTACATCTTTTATTATTGGCTCAAGTCATGATCATGTGGTTTTCATAGCCTTTTGGTCATACTCACTTCTAGGGCTCCCATTGTCCAAAGGGGTTTGAATTAGGGTTTGGGCAAATCTCCCCACTATATGTGCATGATAAAGCCAAGTCATGACATTTAAGATGGGTTGCACTTACTTAGGGTCTTGATTCCCAAATTTGATGTACTTTGCTCCAGTTAAACCACATGTGATGATGGGCTTGACTTGTGTAGCCTTGAGTGGAACTCTAAGTAACACCTGGGGTGTTACAGCCCTCCCTCCTTAAAGGAATCTCGTCCCGAGATTTTAGGTAGATTCCTTTGGAGGGGTGCCATGAAGTGTGCTGGTGTGTTGTTCCTTCCTTTATCCAATCTTTTCTAGTCAACTGCTCTTCGAATGTCATTCTCTTTGCAACTTCAGAAGGAAGTCCTTTTAGAGTCAATTTCAAAGCTTACAATATCTTTAACATCTAAGTTTTTCTTACATTTAGATTCAAAGGGCAGGTGGGGGTGGGGTTTTGGATTACTTACCGACTCCTTTGGGCAGAAAGTTGGGGAAGCGAGAACGTAGAAAATCCTCAGTCTCCCATGTAGCCTCTTCTACTGAATGGTGACTCCACTGAACCTTATACATTCTGATCGACTTTGCCCGCGTTGATCTCTCCTTCTGATCCAATACCTTGACGGGGTGCTCTTGATAAGACAAGTCTAGTTCTATCTCAATTTCTGGTTCAGGTAGTACTTCAGTGGGTAAGCGGACGCACTTCCGTAGCTGAGATACGTGAAACACATCATGAACTGCTGACATGTGGGGTGGCAACTTCACTTGATATGCTACAGGCCCACAAGTTTCCTTGATCTCATAGGGTCCAATGTAGCGAGGAGCTAACTTGCCCTTGATTCCAAATCTCTGAACACCTTTGGTGGGTGACACCTTAAGATAAACATGGTCTCCCACTCCAAACTGTAGAGGCTTCCTTCTCTTGTCATGATAGCTCTTTTGCCTGGCCTGAGCAGCTTCTAGGCTCTTCTTAATAACTCTGACCTTTTCCTCTGCTTCAAGCACCAGGTCAGGTCCAAAAATTTCCCTTTCTCCAGCTTGTGACCAATTTAGCGGTGTCCTACACCTTCTCCCATACAAGGCTTCAAAAGGTGCCATCATCAAACTGGACTGGTAGCTGTTATTATAAGAGAACTCTGCCAATGAAAGACACTTGTCCCAATCCTTTCCATAGTGTAGCACACATGCCCTCAACATGTCTTCCAAAATCTGATTCACCCTTTCTGTCTGACCATCTGTTTGAGGATGGTATGCTGAGCTTCTTATTACATGGGTCCCAAGTGACTCCTGCAATTGCTCCCAAAATCGTGCCACGAATGGTGCTCCTCTATCAGATACTATAGTCCTTGGTATTCCATGCAAGCGAATTATCTGGTCAATGTAAATTTCGGCATACTTTTCCGTCCTGTGGGTGGTGTGTACCGGCAAGAAATGAGCTGTCTTGGTCAATCTGTCCACAATGACCCAAATGGAATCATGGTGCCGGGAGGTATTGGGCAATCTCACGATAAAATCCATGCAAATATCCTCCCATTTCCAAGATGGTATGGGAAGGGGTTGCAAAGTGCCTGCTACCTTCAAATGACTGGCCATGACTCTCTGGCAGGTGTCACATTCGGATATGTACTTAGCAATTTCCCTCTTCATTCTGGTCCACCAGTATAAGGATCTGAGATCATGATACATCTTGTTACTGCCGGGGTGCATGGAGAATTTTGAAAGGTGAGCTTCATCCAATATCTTCTTTCTGAGCTCAAGGTTCTTAGGAACAACCAATCGGTCTCCAAACCATAGGATTCCTTTGCTGTCTTGACGGAAGCATTTGTATTTGTCCACCTTTTGTTTGATCATTTCCTTAATAACTTGAACACCCTTGTCTCCAATCTGTGCCATGACTATTTGCTCTTGTAATGTGGGCTCCACTGAAATATAACTTAAAGCACCGGAGGAAATGACTTCTATTTTTAACTTGCACAACTCATCACATAGGGTGGTGATTCTTGCATCCATATTCATACAATTGCACTGGGCCTTCTTGCTTAAGGCATCTGCCACAACATTGGCTTTGCCAGGATGGTAATGCACCTCCAAATCATAGTCCTTGATTAGCTCTAACCATCTTCTCTGCCTCATATTAAGATCAGCCTGGGTGAAGATATATTTGAGACTCTTATGATCGGTGTAAATATTACAGTGAGCTCCCATCAAGTAATGTCTCCAAATTTTGAGAGCATGAACCACAGCTGCTAACTCCAGATCATGTGTGGGGTAGTTCTGCTCATGGGGTCTGAGTGCTCGGGAGGCATAAGCAATGACTCTGTTGTCTTGCATTAAGACACATCCCAATCCAGTATCGGAAGCATCACAATAAACTTCAAAGGGCTTGGTGTTGTCAGGTTGAGCTAGCACTGGTGCTGTTGTCAAGTGCTGCCTCAGTGTATGAAAGGCATCCTCACACTTCTGGCTCCATTCATACCTAACTCCCTTCTTCAACAGTTCAATCATTGGCTTGGCAATTCTAGAGAAATCCGGAATAAATCGTCGATAATACCCTGCCAATCCCAGAAAACTTTGAATCTGCCGCACTGTGGTAGGAGGTTTCCAATTCATTACTTCTTGTACCTTTTCAGGATCAACTGATATCCCGTCCTGAGAAATGGTGTGACCCAAAAATTTAATTTCCCTCAGCCAGAAATCACATTTAGACAACTTAGCATACAACTGATGGTCACGCAGTCTCTGAAGTACGGTATGCAAATGTTTAGTGTGCTCGGCTTCATTCTTGGAATAGACCAGAATATCATCAATAAAAACCACCACAAATTTGTCCAGCTCTAGCATGAATACTGAGTTCATCAGGTACATGAAATAAGCCGGGGCATTGGTCAGCCTAAAAGACATCACCAAGAACTCATAAAGCCCATATCTGGTAGAGAAAGCCGTCTTGGGAACATCACTGGCACAGATCTTGATCTGATGGTAGCCCGAGCAAAGGTCTATCTTTGAGAACACTTTGGCTCCCACCAACTGATCAAACAAAACATCAATGCGGGGCAGTGGGTATTTGTTCTTGATGGTCACCGCATTGAGAGGGCGGTAATCGACACACATTCTCAGACTTTCATCCTTCTTCTTTACAAACAAGGCTGGGCATCCCCATGGTGAAGTACTTGGGCGAATGAACCCCTTGTCCAACAACTCTTGTAGCTGCTTTTTCAACTCCGCTAATTCCGCGGGAGGCATCCTATAGGGTCTCTTGGATATAGGAGCAGTCCGGGTTGCAATTCAATCGTGAACTCTATGTCTCTGTCGGGTGGCATTCCTAGCAATTCGTCAGGAAAAACATCTGGGTAGTCACAAACCACATGAATTCTTTCAACAGGTGACTCTATCATGGTGAATGCACAAGAGCGGGTACAACCCTGCTCAAGCAAATATAAAGTAGTCTCGCCACAAGTAGGGGAGTGAATCTCAATGGCCCTTGCTGCAATATCAAGTACTGCCTGATGCCTGGATAACCAATTAGTTCCCAATATGATATCCACACTATCCAAACCCAAAATGAGGAAGTTGGTTTTGATTATCAAACTACCAAACTTTATAGGCACATTCTTGTTGATTTGATAGGTGGCAACCCTGCCTCCTGGTGTTGAAATTGTGATATTGGCACTAAATTTTGTACTGATAAAACTATGTGATGCACCAGAATCAAAAAGAATAATTGCAGGATAATTCAAAACCGAAAAGATACCAGTCATGATGGGTGCTCCCTCTGGAATATCAGCCATGGTGGTGAAGTTTAGCCTGCCTTGTCTCACTTGCACCTTCTGCCTCTTGCCTTGGTTCTGGTTGGCATTCTGTCCCTGCCTCTGCTGGTTTCTGGGGCAATTCTTGGCATAATGTCCGGTGTTACCACAAGTGAAACACCTGTTATCATTGGCCTGACGGTACTGCTGCTGCGGCTGATTGTTCCTCTGAACTGGAAACTAAGTGCGGTTGGGTGCCTGCTGCTGCTGCTGTGGTCGGATCACCCAACGTCCTTGCTGCTGCTGAGGTCCCCTATTCTGAGTGTCAGACACGATCCTGAAGCGCTGTGGCTGAGCTGAAGGTCCTGCCACAGGGGTCTTCCTCTTCTTCTCTGCCTGCCGGGCTGTGATACAATCCTCCTGAGAAATGGCCATGTTGACTAACTCATTATAGCTGTTGGCCCTGACTATGTTGAGACGGTCGCGAAGCTTAGTGCTGAGCCCCCGCCTGAATCTGTCCCTCTTCTTCTCATCAGTGTCTGCATGATATCCGGCATACTGGCACAGGTCATTGAAGGCCTGAGCGTACTACAACACTGTCTGGTTCCCCTGAGTTAGTGCCAGAAACTCATTGAGCTTATGGTCCATAATGCCTGCTGGTATATGATGCCCCCTGAAGGCTGCCTTGAACTCTCTCCATTCCACCTCATGGTCAACTAGCTGCATAGCAAGGAAATGATCCCACCATGTTCGCGCGGGTCCGCGAAGCTGCTGGGTGGCGAACCTGACCTTAGTCAGCTCTAAACAAACTCCATGGAGTAGCGGGAATTTGGATTCCGCTACCCTCAGCCATACATCAGCATCAAGTGGGTCCTCTGCCCTGGTGAACAACGGGGGCTGGGTACTGAGGAACTCCTGATAAGTGGCTGCCGCCGGGTGACGCTGATAATCACCACCACCATAATGCTGAGGTGGCGACTGACGCTGCGCCAACTGTCGCAGAATCTCTTTCTGCTGAGCCATCAATTCTTGTAGAGTAGGAGGCGGTGGCGGTGGTGGAGGAATGCGCTCATTCTGTCCACGACGCGCTCTTCCTGCCATCTGAAAAATTATGGATATTCTCAATGTCATGTTTCTGAGGTTCAATAATAAATCGTGGTGAAAGAGTTAAAGGGGGTAAAACCAACATATACATTCTTGCATAATTTATAAAAGATTCCACATGGCATAAACTTTTCTTCTTAAATTTAAATTGACATCATTCATCATCCATACTTCCCAAAAGAGTTTGCCATGATTACATCGATAACTCAAAAGACTCAACTCTATCTAGCCTAGTACCCCAAGGGTGCAAAAGCTAAGCTAGCCTCGAGGAGTTCTACCGCCGTAGACTTCTAACTCTATCTCTGCGACCTAGTGAGCAAACGAGGCAACGCTCGACTTGGGGGAAGGTGGTCTCCCTGAGCCAGCAGTGTCCAAGCTGGAGGCAGGCTCCTCTCCTCCCTCAATGTCGACATCCTCGTTGGCCTCCATGTCCTGGATCTCCTGATGGTGCATATCCAGATGCTGGTTAGCCTCCGCAAGCTGCTGCTGAGTGTTGATAAGCTGATCCTCGAGAACCTCGATGGTGTTCTCCCTGGTCCCCACTAGCTCCTCAATCTCTTGGATCTCATTTGACAATTGTTCCACTTGTAAGTCCTTTTCCACCATCTCAGTGGACAAGTCTACCACAAGTTCCTCCCTGTTATCCAAGGTGATCTTGGTAGCCTCCAACAATGCCATTAGATGAGACATTGCCTCTCCTCGCATCGCTTGCAGACGATACAGGGCATTCATGCACCGCACCGTCAAGTGAGCAGTCTGACCTGGGTAGATAGCCCATATATCATTGGCATGCTCCACTCGGTCCTTCCACATTGGGTCGTCCTCCTTCTCCGCGGGGAACAAACCAATGGGGTGAGTGGACAGCTCCAAGGGGTGGAAACCACAGAAGGTGGTCAGTCCGTGAAGAGCAATCGCCTCGATAGTATCCTCAACCCTGTATCCAAAAGACTTAGAGTCCAGCGAACGCCAGCCTGGCTGCAGGGGATGAGGCTCTAGGGTCATCCTCACCCTACAGCGGGGCACTCGGTGCTTCTCGAACAGCTGCACCGCGTACTGGGGAGGCGTTGTGTAACCAGCTCCCTGAAGTACCTCCAACAAGATACGGGGGAAACCCTCTCATGCAAGCCCGTCTGTGTGGGACTGTGCATTCCCTTCGTCCGAGGATCCGTGAGAAGTCATCCATGTACGGTTAAGCGTAAGTAAAAGAATTATAAAATGAAAAGGGATCGCAACTTAGCCTCTCTATAACTATGACAATGGCACTGGGTGTACTTAATCTGTCATCATTGTGTATTAAAGTTCTTACCCAATTATTAAGTAGTTTAAATAAGGATGCATGCATGCCCGTCCTAAACGACCTCATTTCAATCTAGAGGGAATAGGAAGGAACTCCCATCCCTTTTAGTAGCCTGTAGGGCTTACTCAATTAGACACCTAGCTAACCCTCTATCATCCTAAGGCTTCACGTCCTAGGTCTATCCTGATCGTCCTACGATCTATCCAACATTTGTTTCTATCAGGATTTATTTCGAAAAAGGATGGTATTTATAGTTTATTGATTCCTCTGTGGTGGTACGAGCTCTGATGCCAGCTGTGGCGGAACTGCCCGAATTATTCCAACTTAAGTGCCTAAGTCCCGCCTCAGAGGCTAGACCACACTTAAATGGGAATAACACGTCAATCCCTCGGATCAAGTCCGACGAGGCCACTAACAGGATCAAGTACCACGTACTCACTCGATGGTGAGGCACAGAACAAATACAATAAAGCATAAAACCATACATTAAGGGGTATCAAATTATTACATCATCAGTGGAGTTTTAGCAAAAGAAGTACTTATTGTTCAGAATGCAGCGGAAAATAAACTAACGATAAATAAACGGAGGGATGGGGAAGCCTGTCCCATCACTCCTCATGCTCCTCCTCAGCCGAGGCAGGGTCCCACTCGACTGTCCAACCCGGTGGCAAGATGGACGGCCAAGTCACTCCAGCAACCATGTCCTCCAGGGAACCTGTAAAATTATGCCACAAGCAAGGCTGAGTATACTAATACTCAGCTAGACTTACCCGATGTGAGGAGTCTACTCCTCTATCTCTAGACATGCAGCTGTTTGGCTGAGGGGTTTGGTTGCCAAAAGCACTAGCTGAGTCTATAGATCAAGTTTTAGCTTTTTCAAGTTATAGTGTGACTCTCTTAAGACTAAATGTATACCTATCTAATCATACATGGTATCAAACATTTAGCAATCAACAACTTTTGCCAAGTCATCACATTTCCACTTGTTACTCAATGTAGCAGCATGGATCAAGCGGTCTCATTAGCAACGAGAAGCAGACGATTCGAATCGAGTTTTTAAACCTTGCAAGGTAAACCTAAACACACGACGTGGCGAGACACTCCATCCCCACACACATCAACCGTCCCCATCGATTCCCTGGCAACAGATCAGGGCTCACCGCCTTGGCGTACAATGCCTCACTGACCCCGACTGCCGTCGTGCAGTGACCGCACTTGTACCCATCATAACCGGAATGGGAGACCATGTCTCAGGTTGCGTGAGGAGTAAAGTCTGCGGGCAGGTTCAATCAAGTACTAGGCTTACCGATTTACCATATTTCTCGGCATATGTTTAGTACGTTCAAACGCTTGACTCACGGTACCACACCTTAATCCTTATTCCAATTTCCACCTTGTAGACAACCAATCCCCATGGATTGTTGTCCACAGGCCAACATCATTATGCTACGAAAGTGGATACAACCAATTTCTGACCTCGCGCGAGTGCTAGAAAAATCACTCGACTTCTACCGAGATCCCTAATTAGCAAAGCAGCTACTCGATCTAGCATACTAGTATCCATCTCAATAGGAATCCTGCGTTAATGCAACTAGGGTTTCAAACAACTCCTACACTTAAGTGCACATTCAATCCTACAATCATTAAGTGCAGTAAAGTAATATATATAATTGGTTATGCATAAAACCGAGGCTTGCCTTCCAAAGCTGGGGCAGGCAGATCCTCTGGAGCAGGCTTGGGTGCTGGATCCGGGGCTACCTCCTAAGCAACTCCTTGCTTCGGCACGAGGATGTACTCTCCGTCCACGAGGTTACAACCTATCGAATGCAATGAATAAGATATATGCATGCTATGATATGAAAAATTTATTAACAATTATGCCTAGTGAAGAAAAACCAAGTTAGTTAATAACTTAGGGTTTCCTTGTCATAAGAGGCTCTTAAGGGTTTATGCTTATCAATTTAGGTTTGAGGTTTTGCCGAGGGATAAGCATAATGGATTAAGACTTGGATTGCCCCTTAAATGTTTTAGTAGGCACTCAAGGGGTTTTGCTGGTTTGGTTAGGGTAACATTAGTCTCCACCATTAAATTCCCCTTTTCTTTTTCTATTTATGATTTTAGGGTGGGTTTGAACTACAACAGTGATTTAAATTTTTCCAAAAATTCTGTAAAAATTACAGTGGTTTACTAATGGTCACTATAGTCTGTCCTATAAGTTTGAAGTCCAGAAAAATTAGAATATGCCCTGGACAAAAATAACAAAAGTTGGGAAAAAGGGGTCACTTTGCACTACAACTCTTATCTAGGGGTGGTTTTTGTACTAAGAGTCATTTTTGCTAGTATCTATAGGTAATAACATGCTCCTGTGCAAAAAATCACAGAGGGCTACTCAGTGGTTATTTAGTTATGATTTTCTAAAGTTTAAAGCTAAAATGACACTTACAACTAACTTGTTAATTGAAAAATATCAAACAACAGAACTCATAATTTTTCTATGTTTATAATAACAAAACATTAGTTATCCCAAGGTTTGGGGTGTTTTCTCTTCAGGATTATTTTTCTAGGGTTTTTCTAAGTTTTCCTTGTTTTCTTAAAATAAAAGGTATCTCATTTCTTTTGTACTAAACAAGGGTCTAACAAAATTTTCTAGTGAACTATACTGGATAAGAGAGTTAACAAAAATGTGGATGCTCCCTGGTTCTTATTTTAAACTACCTTTTATATTTTCTTTAACCTTAAGCTAAAAATGATTTAAATGTGAAACCCTACCTTAATTGGGTGTACAGAGGGGTTTACTATTTTTAAATAGGTTAGGAAGTGATTAAGTGCTTCTCTGAATTTTCTTAATCCCAGTCTAATAGTATAGCTATTTTTCTTTATTTCATTTAGCTTTTGACCAGTTAATCATTTAAATCAAAACTTTGAAGTTTTCTCCAACACTTAGGGGTTTTATATTTTTCTTGAGTAGTTTACACTATTTAGAATCTGGCAAAATTGGTTTGACTTGATTTGGGTAAACAAAACTGAAGTTATGAATTTTTCAAGTTCTGCTTGTATTTAAATCAGAAATATCAAAAAGGTTTTCTGGAAATCCACTTTGCATCGAAGACCCTGAGTTCTTTTTAAACCAATCCCTTCAGTTATACCCCTGCACCACTATTCTCTCGAGTTGCTGACAATGCACAAAACCCCCTGGCCTTTACTTCTTCTCCCCCGAGGTCCCTCCCCTTATTTAAATAGTACTCGTGGGAGTAAAAAGGGCGGTGCGGCTTACCGGCGACGAGGGAGGTCTGGCGAGGGGCGGGGTTGGCTCCGGGAGGTTCTGGCGGTCACAGCGAGGTACGGCTCGGCGGCGGTGGTGGCCGGAATCGGTCGGTCCACGTGCGCAGGCGGGTGAACTCGTCGGCGGCGGGTGCTCCGGCCTAACCACGGTGACATAGGTCAATCCCAGGGCACAGGGAGCTTCACAGGGTGTTGATGAGTTGACTCGTGCAAGGAATTGAAGAACAACTCACCGTGGAGCTCGGTCTACGTTCACCGGCGGTCGGGTGAAGCCGGCGACCGTGGACTGGCTTCTCCGGCGAGGCAAAGTTCGATTCCTTGCTCGGAGAGCTTCACCGAGGCATGCACGACCTACTCCGAGGGTCGGACGCGGCTGGGAGAGGCTCTGCTGGCCGGTCTACGGTGGCGTGGGATTGGGTGGCCGCGGGCATGCCGTGCGAGGGGCAACGCCGGTGATCTGGTGCTCCGGTGAGGTCGAGCGCGAGCGGGGGAGTACGGTCGAAGTCCCTGGTGGCTTTATAGGCGCGGGCACGGGCAACGGCGCTGGCTCGGCTTGGCGCGACGCGGGGCACGCGGGGGCGGGCGTCGGACGTGCTCTGGCGAGCTCAGAGCGCGTCGAACACGTGGCTCTTTGCTTCTGCTCTTCTTCTACCCCTTGCTGAGCAGCCAAACATGTGAATCTTGCCCTAAGACCTTTGAGAGATCTCTTCCCTGCACCTAGGGCTACCTAGTTCATGTGAGTTCCAAGGGGAGATGTGGTCGGGTTAGAAAGATACGGGGGTGGGAAGTCGGCTCTGTCAGAGCTGTCCACACCGAGACAAAACTTGTGCCAAGTCGTGTCCAACGACTTAGGGTTGGGTTCAAACTTTTCTAGGGTATTCTAGGGGTATTCTGGCGCCACTTTGTCAAGTGGGCCAAGTGGTTTTGAAGCTTGAAAGAGGGTGAACAAGTTTGATTTTTGGAAAAGGGTTGGTTTAGGACTTAGAAAAATTCTGATTTTTCTCTTATGCTCAACTCTTTGGTGAATCTTTTGGGGTTTTTCTGAAATCTTTTTGGGGTCACTTTCTTACTATTGTTTGTAGAGTATTAAGTGTACTACATCTTTTATAATTGGCTCAAGTCATGATCATATGGTTTTCATAGCCTTTTGGTCATACTCACTTCTAGGGCTCCCATTGTCCAAAGGGGTTTGAATTAGTGTTTGGGCAAATCTCCCCACTATATGTGCATGATAAAGCCAAGTCATGACATTTAAGATGGGTTGCACTTACTTAGGGTCTTGATTCCCAAATTTGGTGTACTTTGCTCCAGTTAAACCACATGTGATGATGGGCTTGACTTGTGTAGCCTTGAGTGAGAACTCTAAGTAACACCTGGGGTGTTACAGATAGTTTAATTGCTAAGATTGATAAATTGAATGCATCACTTTCTAGCCTTAAAATTGAGAATGATAAATTAATTTCTACGGCTAAAGATTTAAATGTTTGCAATGATTCTATTTCCTGTCTTAGAAATGAAAATGTCATTTTACATGCTAAGATAGAAGAATTAAATGCTTGCAAACCCTCTACATCTACTGTTGATCATATTTCTATTTGCACTAGATGTAGAGCTGTTAATATTGATGTTATTCATGATCACCTTGCTTTTATTAAACAACAAAATGATCATATAGCTCAATTAACTAGTAAAATCAATGAGCATGAAATAGAAAATGAAAATTTTAAATTTACTAGGAGCATGCTCTATAATGGGAGACGCCTTGGCATTAAGGATGGCATTGGTTTCCAATAGGGAAGCAATGTCAAGCTTAACGCCCCTAAGAGATTATCTAATTTTGTTAAGGGCAAGGCTCCCATGGTTCAGGATAACGAGGGTTATATTTTGTATCCTGCTGGTTATCCTGAGCATAAGATTAGGAGGATTCATGCTAGAAAACCCTATACTGTTTCACATCGTGCTTTTATGTATAAAAATGAGGCATCTGGCTCTAGGCAATCAACATATGTTAAATTTCCTAAAAAAAACTCCTACTGCATCAAATGAGCCAATTATTTCATTCAAGACTTTTGATGCATCTTATGTTCTAACTAACAAATTAGGAAAAGTAGTTGCCAAATATGTTGGGGTCAAACACAAGGGCTCAATGACTTGTATTTGGGTGCCCAAGGTGCTTGTTTCTAACATCAAAGGACCCAAGACTGTTTGGGTACCTAAGAACAAGGCCTAAATTGTTTTGCAGGTTTATGCATCCGGAGGCTCAAGTTGGATCATTGATAGCAGATGCACAAACCACATGACAGGGGAGAAAAGGATGTTCTCCTCCTACGAGAAAAACCAAGATCCCCAAAGAGCTATCACATTCGGGGATGGAAATCAAGGTTTGGTCAAAGGAGTTGGTAAAATTGCTATATCACCTGATCATTCCATTTCCAATGTTTTTCTTGTAGATTCTTTAGATTACAATTTGCTTTCTGTCTCTCAATTATGCAATATGCGCTATAACTGTCTTTTTACATATGTAGGTGTTACTGTCTAAATGTAGGTGTTACTGTCTTTAGAAGAAGTGATGATTCAATAGCATTTAAGGGAGTGTTAGAGGGTCAGCTATACTTAGTTGATTTCAATAGAGCCGAACTTGACACTTGCTTAATTGCTAAGACTAATATGGGTTGGCTCTGGCATCACCGACTAGCCCATGTTGGGATGAAGAATCTTTACAAACTTCTAAAGGGAGAACATATTTTGGGACTAAAAAATGTTTATTTTGAAAAAGACAGGGTTTGTAGCGCATGTCAAGCAGGAAAGCAAGTTGGCGCACATCATCCACACAAAAACATCATGACAACGGACAGGCCACTGGAGCTACTCCACATGGATTTATTCGGCCCAATCGCTTACATAAGCATCGGCGGGAGTAAGTACTGTCTAGTTATTGTGGATGATTATTCTCGCTTCACTTGGGTATTATTTTTGCAGGAAAAATCTCAAACCCAAGAGACCTCAAAGGGATTTTTGAGACGGGCTCAAAATGAGTTCAGCTTAAGGATCAAAAAGATAAGAAGCGATAATGGGACAGAGTTCAAGAATTCACAATAGGCGAATAGTAGATGAGGCTTTAACAGGAAGCACGTGGGTTAGTGACATTCGGGGTAATGTTTCTTGGATAGTGATCCAAGAATTTATGCAGTTGTGGAGCTGTGTTGTCGAGGAAGAGTTTATATATCCTTGGCGTCGCTGATCGGCATATATGTAGGTTATCTAGTTCAAAGGCATACTATGCTGAAACTGCTTATGAAGCCAAGGTGATTTCTCTTTTGATGCTTGGGACAAGATCTGGAAATCATGGGCACCCCCTAAATGTGCCTTCTTCTTCTCGCTTGTAGCGTATAGTAGGTGCTAGACGGCGGAGCAGTTAGAAAAAAGAAATCTACCACATGCACCTTCTTGCTTGTTGAGTGATCAAGAGAAGGAAACAATCGACCACCTGTTAGTAGGATGCGTTTTCTAAAGGCAATTATGGTTCTATGTGCTCCAAAGAGTGGGTCTTGGTGGCTTGGCTCGATAACTAATTGATCTAAATTTCTGGCTGGTGGAATAAAGCTTCTAACTCAATGGATAGCATGCTTAGAAGAGGGCTTAACTCCCTGATCATCATGGGCGTGGACGCTGGGGTCCAGGAAATAATACACGCACAGTAATGGATTCCCCTAACAGCTGGAAACTTGGCAAATGGATGTGAGATGGGCTAGTTTGAAACCGGTAATGATAGAAGTACTTAGCTTTTTTAGCAAAGCAATGGATGCTCGAGCAGGAAACAGCACTTCCTTTTTCTTTTTTTTTTTGGATGTGCTAGTGGATGCTCGAACCGGAAACATCGCGCGCAAAAGGATTTGTTCCTTGCAAAGAGAGGCTGATTACTGAAAGTTACACTACGCGTGAACTATTGCAGGCTGCTGGCTTTATTCTTCCCTGTCGCGCGCGGCAAGAAGAAATCAGGATTCCTGCCGTACTGGACTAAGCTAGAGTATTGCATGCCGCGCGCCGTGCTGGTGTGCGCGTGCATAGATATCCATTCCATGCAGACCTCCTCCCTTCAGAAACTATGCACTATCTAGGTTTCTGAATAATCCAGAGCGATCGAGCAAATTACAGGAGAAGGAGAGAGCGAGAGAGAGATGATGGCGACCCAGTAAACTAATAATCGTCAAGAAAAAAAAGAAAAGCAACAAGGCAAGATGGCGGAGGCCATCGTGGGGTCGATGCTATGGAAGCTGCAGCAGGTGGCGGTGAGTGAGGCGCGGACGCTGGTGGCCGTGAACGAGGACATCCGGAGCCTCCGGGACAAGCTCATGTGGATGCAGGCCTTCCTGCGCGACGTCCAGCCGTCGCGCCGCGTGCAGCCCAACGAGCTCATCAAGGTGTGGCTGCAGCAGACTCGTGACGCTGTCTTCGACGCCGAAGACGCCGTCGACCAGTATTTCGTCCAAATCGATCTCTCAAGGTATGTATAATATACCACCACTTTGACACCAACGAATTGTGACACAACTGTATCACTTTTCTGTCTCACAATACGATATAGTGAAAGATATTGCCTCATGAGCGGTTGGTCTCCCACCCACACATCCTCCCAGAATCTTATTTGTCCACCATTACCTAAAACGAAAGATCCTAGGTAAAAATAAATCTTTCACTTTCATAATTCCAGACCAGAAATGAGAATCACCTGGCCTGTAGGATACTTTTGACAAGGTGTGCCTCTTAAGATATTTATTCCGCAACATCCTTTGCTATACTCCATCCTCATTAACTAGATTGAAAAGCCACTTACTCAGCAAGCATTTATTTTGTATATCTAAGTTCTTAATACATAACCCCCCTTGATTCTTAGGTTCGCAAAGGATATTCCATCTAGCAAGCCTGTATTTCTTCTTATGGTTTTCACATTGCCCAAAAAATCTAGTTCGAAAATAATCCATTCTCTCGAGTACACCCCTTGGAACCTCAAACAAAGACAGCATAAACATAGCCATGCTGGTAAGTACCAAATTAATTAGAACAAGACAACCCCCCTACAGACATCAGCTTTCCTTTCCAACTGTTGAGTTTCTTTTCAAAATTTTCCTCTATCATTTTCTAATCACTATTTCTTAACCTCTTGTAGTGCTTCAGGATACCTATGTATTTAAAAGGGTACCCCTTTCTTACAACCAAAAATCTATAGATATCGATGTTCCTCCTCTATTACTACCTTGCCGAAACAGAATAGCTCACTTTTATGGTAATTAATTTTCAAACCGTAGACTTGCTCAAAGGCTACAAGAAGCAACTTCGGATTTGCTACTTTCTCTAAATCATGACAAAAAACAACAAGGTGTCATCTGCGTATTGCAAAATAGAGAGCACTCCATCTACTAAATGTGGCACTAGACCGTTAACTTGACCATCTGCTAGAGCTCTTTTAATCAAAATAGCAAGCATATCCACTACCACATTAAAAAGAATGGGAGAGAGCGGGTCTCCTTGCCTCAACCCCTTGTGAGTCTGAAAGTGAGGCCCAGTTTGGTCATTTATCTTGATTCCCATATGAACCCTAGTTATAATAGAGTCTATCCACTCACACCAAGTATTCGAAAAGCCTTTCATCCTTAAGGTTTGTTGGACAAATGACCATTTCACCTTATCATAGGCTTTTTCGAAGTCAATCTTGAAAATTACCCTACTATGCTTCTTTCTATGCAATTCATATATAGTCTCATGCAATACAACCACCCCTTCCATAATATTTCTACTAGGAATGAAAGCAGATTGAGTAGGACCAACAATCTTTGAAGCAACGGTTGAGATCCTATTTGTAAGAACTTTAGTAAAATCTTAAAGCTTACATTCAGTAGACAGATGGGTCTAAACTGTTGTATTATCTTAGTATCCCTGCACTTCGGCAGAAGAATGATTGTACCGAAATTTAGAGTAAAAAGGGGTAAATCTCCTAGCCAACAAATCATTCTTAATAACCGACCAGAACACTTGAAAGAACTCCGCAGGGAAACCATCCGGACCAGGCGCCCTGTTGTGCTCCATATGGAAGAGTGCCCTACGTATCTCTTCTTCAGTGAACTGACTAGTTAAAAACGAATTCTCTAAGTCCGACACTTGGGGCATATCAAAACTTGATTCTCATCTAGTTCAACCTCAGAAGGATCTGGTGGCCCGAACAAAACCTTATAAAAAGAAGTAATATGTTTCTTAATGGCCTCCTCCCCTTGAATAGTATGTACCCCATCTTTAAGTTGGAAGATTATAGCCTTCCCATGTTTGCCGCTTGCAACCAGCTGAAAATATTTCGTATTAGAGTCACCTTGCAGCGGCTCATTAGATTTAGCTCTCTGGTACCACTTAATTTCCTCTTCTCTTAGAATTTGGGCCAACTTATTATGAAAAAAAATGATCTACTTGATTAGACAACGGAGCCACTTCTATCTTTTTGTCCAAATCATCCAAGTTTCTAGCAGATCTTGCTTTCCCTTTTTATATTGACCTCAAATGAAACTGGGAATGGATCTTGATTAGACAACGGAGCCACTTCCATCTTTTTTTGTCCAAATCATCTAATTTGTCTAGCAGATCTTGCTTTTCCTTTTTATATTGACCTCAAATGAAACTGGGAATGGATCGATCCAGCCAAAACAAACAAGGCCTTAGGCCTTAGTTTGTATATCATGCATCGCTTGTGCTTATAAGGTTACGTTACGGTGTGTACGCGTCTGCTAGTCTGTACTAGTACAATTTTCAAACAAAAAGAAAATGTAGTCATGACTCTTCATTTGATTTGTAGATTTATAACCCGGACCCGGGGTTGAAAAAAAAAAGATTTTAGCATCATCCATAAACTAACGATATGCATTTCTTTTTTTTTGTGTATAGATTCCCTAGCTGGAGCCGTGCCATCTTCGGTTTCTTTGCCAGCTTTACCACCCAAGTGGTTGTCCGTCGCGACCTCTCGAGCAGGATCAAGCTGATCAATGAAAGGCTGGAGGGAATCATTGCCAACAAGGACAGGTACAGGTTGGGAGAGTCTACTACGCTGGGAGCAATTTGGAGGCCATCTAGCTCCACGTCACCGCTCTCGGAAATGATGTGAGTGCTTCTCTCCAAGCCTATCCACACGTTAGCATGCATCTGTTGTGCATCCAATTGTATATGTGTGTGTGTTTGTGTGTGGTGGGGGCGTCCGGTTGATTGATTGATTGTGTGAGCTAGGTAGAGTTTTATGCATGTTAATTTCCTTTCTTTAAAGGGAGAATCGGTACCAAATCTTGTACCGCTGAAGCTTTGTCGACCTAAATCAGAAATATAATGAGTAACTTGAAAGATAATTAGCTAATTAAATTATTTGCGGCATATCATGTTTTCACTAAAGTTAGAATCCAATAGAAATCTTAAACAAATTTTAATTTAGAAGGTAGGCAAGTATAAAGATGTGTCAGCCCAGCGAAACAAAGGTAGAGTTTTCACTTAGGGTTAGTTTAGAAGCTAGAAAACTGTAGTGAATTGGCCATTGTTCTGACATGTCCTTCCATCCCTCACTCCCACATCCCTTCTTCCGTCTGTTTGTCCAATTCCTCTTCTTTATCTGCAGAACCTTCGATGCGGCTTGGTTGGTAAATCCTGTGTGCTTCGTGACTGCACACAGGCAGGATTGACTCGTATTCCATTTTTTGTTCAGCTTCATAGTAGGCGTACACAAAAATCATGTAAAGTGAGTCAACCTCGAGTTAGTTCCTCCATGGGATTAACCTTTTACTGCATTATCATTTCTTATGAACCTTTAATTATTTTTTTGATTTAATTGATTAAAATAGGATTGGACAAGTAGCCTCTTCTACTTCAAAATTCAAATCATCCACGCCAAATGCCACACCATCCCCTACTAGCTACATTTATCAAAACAAAAAAAACGAAATGAGACATTGTCCTCCACTAACAGCCCCTCCCTAAGCACAATTGTTGTTGGCAATCTATCAAAAATACAAGATACCCGTACAACTAACCATCCCTCACTAGGAGAAATTAGTATTAATTATCTAAGTAACGGTCCCTAATAATACCTTCAATCTATCAAAAACTAAGCAAAATTACTATTTTCAATCTACCAAATCCCTTACTAATTGAGGTACTACTTATTTTCAATCTATCAAAAACTAAGAATGATTACTATTTCCAATCTAAATCCCTCTCACTAGGTTCTCAAGCTGTACTCAGAAACAGAATGATTCACTTGAAAGATAATTAGATTAATTAAGCCATATAATGTTTTCACTTAATTTAACTATAAAAATGTGGTGGTGCTCACTGCGAAAACTGGTAGAGTTTTCTGCTCTAGAGAAAATTCCTCCCTGATTTTAGTTTGTCAACACTTCCTCGTCCAGTGGTGGATTCAGCCACGAAGCTCATTAGGATCAGTACATTAACACAACAGGGTCAGCAATATTAATCTGGTGTTCGCATATATGTATGCATGTTTAGTACTATTGGCAATTATCAATCCAACTCATGATTAACGCTAGCTAAATCATGACAACAGGGACGAGGTGGTGCTGCCACTGGTGGGACGAGAGGAACTGGTGCGCAATCTTAAGAATTGGCTTTATAAAGGCAGCGGGAATCATAAAAATGTGATCACCGTGACGGGGGAAAGTGGAGTCGGCAAGACAAAGCTGGTGAGGAACTTGTACGACAGCAAGCAGACCCTGTCTCACTTTGACATCTACGAGTGGGTGAGCTTTGGGCCCAATCTCAGTGCCTCTGATGTCCTCAAGATCATCATCAGACGCATTACAGATGGAGAAGAATGTTCCAAGGACAACATTGAGAGGAAGCTGCGGGAGATACTGAAAGAAAAGAAGTATCTGTTGGTGATAGATGCTGAGCTCAGTAACTCGGAGTGGAATCGCATTTTCGCTATGCTCCCTGATCCCAAGGATGTGGATGTCCATGCTGCCAGCAGAATAGTGAGGATTTCTCATATTCCGCCACACAAGCCACCACCACACTATCAAGAAGCCAAACTTGAGGTTCCCAAGTTTTATGACCAAGAAGTAGTCATCAATCTGTTCAAGGAAACCTTCCAATCATGTGGCAGAAATGAACTTCCTGACGAAGCAATAGGAGAATACAGACAGAGAATCTTGGACAACACAAAAGGGTTGCCGCTGGCAATAGTTCTTCTGTCAGGCCTTCTGCGGACCAAGGAGTACCCTAGTGAATGGGAGACGGTGTTCGAGCACCTGGACAGGATGCAGTCAAAGCAGATCGACAAGATTCTATCCCTCTGCTTCGATGACCTTCACTATGACCTGAAATCGTGCCTCCTCTACTTTGCTGCATTGCCAGTGAATACCTTTATCAGGGCAAGCAACATCGTGTGCATGTGGATGGCGGAGGGCTTCCTGGTACCCAAGGCCACAACGGTGGAGAAAGTAGGAGAGCAGTACCTGATGGAGCTGATAGATAGGCGCCTCGTCAACTTGGCGCCAGTGGGCTACAATGTCCCTGGGTACGAGCGTGTAGCTGTTCAGAGCAAAGTACACGCTTTCCTGCAGCTCGAAGCACAGGAGCAATGCTTCGTGGAGATCCACAGTGGTGACGACATCCCGGCTTTGTCGGATGCCCGACGCTTGTCACTCCAGAACCACAAAGACAAGTATGCAGCACTGTCACACCCGCTGCCGAAGCTGCGAGCCATCCTGTCAAACTTTGAGACGGAGCAAGAGGCTGCACAAGTTGCTGGCGAGAAGCCACCAGGTGAAGCTGGAGAAGGGCAACATGGAAATGGATGCCGGCCTGGTTTCAACAAAAAGAAAACGCAAGCCAAGTCTTGTGTGCAGGACCTGCTACGGAACTCAAGGTTCCTCCGTGTCATCCATTTCAACGGCCTCGAGGTGGACAAAGAGCTTCCTGACGAAATCGGCAAAGTCGTGAACCTGCAGTACGTCCGAGTGACCTCCTGCTCCTTGGAGAAGATGCCGCCGTCGATTGGCAGGCTGTGCAACCTCCAGACTCTTGATGTCCGGGGCACCTCGGTCCGAAGCTTGCCAGATGGGTTCTGGAGGATTCAGACGCTCCGTCATGTGCTGGGCGACCGTCTCATCCTGCCTAAACGTGTTGGTGACTTGAGGAATCTGCAGACACTCAACAGCGTGAAGCCCGACTATGGTGACCCCCATGCCTGGGACGACAAGACCTTCAACCACATGATCCGCCTGTTGTACTTGCACATCCGGCACGGTGAGAGTCTGGGCGTCCAGGAAATCTTCTCCAACCGCAAGAACAAGGCTGCCTTGGTAAAAGCAGTATCCATTCTCAAGTACCTTGTCGTCCTCATCATAAAAGCTCCTGCGATCCCCTCAGAAGTGTTCACTAGGTCCAACCTCCAACGTCTCAAGGCAATGGAACTGGTCGGGAAGCTTGACCTTCCTAAAAATGGCATCCCTGAGATGGATGTCCGCAATCGCCTCCCAAACCTCAAGAAGCTGAGGCTTATGAAGACAATGGTGTCACAGGAATTCATTAACCAACTTGGAGGCCTACAGTTCCTTTCCACCCTTGAACTAACCAGCAATTCTTTCAGGGAGCTTGTCTTCACGGAAGGATTTCGCAGCCTCAAAGAACTGACATTGCATGAGGAGACACTCGAGAGGTTGGAGATACATGAGTCGGCACTTCCCGAGCTTGGGGATCTGGATATTGTCGGCCATAGGGACAAGCTCCGTGTTGTTATCCATGGTCATTCCGTGCTCGTGCAACACATTGAAGCAGAGGATGAAGATATTTTTAAGGTTACGGAAGTAATAATGACGCGACAAGTCCAAGTGGAAGACAACAAAGTCTGATTACAAAGCCTGAAGATTGAATGTGAGCTGATGTGCTTTTATGCACGCTTCTGATTGCAGTGTATTTTTATGGGTTTTTTATGGTGGTGCCCTTGGTTTTGCTGGTGTGCTCATTTTTACCCTTAGTCGTGTTTTTTCCTCAGTTTTGCCCTTTCAAGGACAAAACTGAGGAAAAAACACGACTAAGGGTAAAAATGAGCACACCAGCAAAACCGAGGGCACCAGCTGTGCGCATGTGTATTTTATTCTGTGTGTTTCAAAACCTGGTGTGCTTCTGTATGATGACTGTAATACAATGTACGGGTCACCCGTTTTATAATCATGGTGTGTATTTGTTGTGTTGACAAGATTAACAAAGCTGCAAAATACTTTTTTTTTGCAATGGATGTGGGATTCACATACCTGATCAACTAATAACTAGCTGGGTGCACTACTGCAGATACCCAAAGAATTGGTGTTGTATTGGAGCGAGCAATGTAGTGTATGCAAGTCGGTTACCAAACAAAAATCCATGAGTAGCAAAGTTTTTCGGTTAATAAATGTAGGGGTCCCTTTCGAATGTAACCTGTGCAAAGAGAGCAACATAGTAATTGCAGTTAAAGATTTAGTTCGGTGTAACAGATGAGATGATCATGAATTTGAGTAAGCAAGAGCTGAAATGAAGTGTAGCTGTGCAAGCATACTGTTGTTTGGTGTATTGTGTTGTACCCCCTCGGGCTGCAGCTCCCACAAGTATATTACTCCATTATACAAGGAGGTCCTTTTACAATGAGGTCCTTTTACAATGAGCTATTTACACCAACACTCCCCCTCAAGATGGGCTAAATATATTCAACATTCCCATCTTACTACATGCCAACTCATTATCTTTAGGACCTAGACCTTTTGTGAGACTATCTGCTAACTGATTACGAGACTTAACATACTTTAACTTCAAAGTTCCAGCATCAATCTTCTCCTTGATGAAGAACCTATCAATCTCCACATGTTTCATGCGGTCAAACTGGACTGCATTACTTGCTATATTGATCGCTGCTACATTATCACAATGAAGTAACATAGTCTCATTTTTAACACCCGAAGCTCCTTCAGAAGACCTTTCAACCACATCATCTCACATAGAGCTAAAGCCATCGCTCTATGTTCGGCTTCTGCAGTAGACCGAGACACCACAAATTGTTTCTTGCTTCTCCATGAAACAAGATTACCTCCCACAAACACACAATATCCAGATGTGGATCTCCGATCATCTCTACTGCTTGCCCAATCAGCATCACAGTAACCCTCCAGATTCATGTGTTGATTCGCTCTAAACCACAACCCCTTTCCAGGGGTTCCCTTCAGGTATCTCAGAATTTGATAGACCACCTCCATATGTCTTGTTCTAGGATCATGCATATACCTACTCACCACACTCACTGCACAAGCAATGTCCGGTCTCGTATGACAAAGGTATATCAACCGACCCACTATCCTCTGATATCTTTCTTGATTCACAGGGTCACCTGACTCGGCACAAGTTTGATGATTTTTATCAATGGGTGAGCCACATGGACGACACCCAAGCATTCCTGTCTCTGTCAATAGATCAAGAACATACTTCCTTTGAGAGAGAATGATTCCTTTAGACGATCTAGCAATCTCAATCCCAAGAAAGTAATGAAGTGGTCCAAGATCCTTTACCTCAAAGGCTCCACTTAGTTTTCTCTTCAGTTTCTTGATCTCCTCCACATCATCTCCGGTGATCACTATGTCATCAACATAGACAGCCAGGATAGTGATACATGAGCCTTGATGTTTGTAGAAGACCGTGTGATCTCCATTACATTGATAGTAGCCCATATCACAAACTGCTCGCCTGTATCTATCAAACCATGCACGTGGTGATTGCTTCAGGCCATAGAGTGATTTCTTAAGTCTGCACACTTTTCCAATAGTCTGTTCATTTGCAAACCCAGGTGGAATTTCCATATAGACCTCTTCCCGTAGGTCACCATGAAGAAATGCATTCTTCACATCCAACTGATGAAGTGGCCAACCAAAATTGGCCGCACATGAGATTAAGGTCCTCACCGTGCCCATTTTTGCCACAGGTGCGAAGGTCTCATCATAGTCAATCCCATATGTCTGACTATATCCTTTCGCCACCAGTCTCGCTTTGTACCTGTCAAGTGTCAACCTTTCCTTCTGGAGTCTGCTTTACTGTGAAGACCCACTTGCATCCCACCGCCTTCTTTCCTTCTGGAAGATGAACAAGTTCCCATGTCTTGTTCTTTTGAAGGGCAAACAACTCTTCTTTCATGGCATCCTTCCACTTTGGATCCTGTTTAGCACACCTCCAATCTTTCGGGATAGACATAGTTTGTAATGATGCAATGAAGGTTCTATATGCAGAAGAGACACTAGAGTATGAGACATACTTAGCAATGTCATGTTCATAACAATAACGAGAAGGAGGTTTTCCAGCATTTATTCTAGGTTCTCTTCTTTGTGCAAGAGGTAACTCTTCATGTTCAAGGATGGGAGAAACAGAGATTGGAGAGACATTACTAGTTAGATCTAGAGAGGAGTCTGAAGAGAGATATGGGACTGGAGCTTCAACTTGTTCGGGTTGTGGTTGCTCCCCCTGCTTCTTAGTCCGCTTCCGATAGTATACTATAGGTTGCTTCCCATGTTTTTCATTCACTTGTCTTCCAGTGGAACAATCAGGTTGCTTCCCATGTTCTTCATTCACTTGTCTTCCAATGGAACAATCAGGTTGCTCCCCATGTTTCTCATTCAACTTCCCTATCGTGGAACATGGGATAGACCCAACAATCACTGCCTCATCATCCTCTATCTCCTCCCAAATGTTCATAGTTGGATCACCATGGTCCCCTCTACCTTCATCATTACTTAGTATCTCCGTAGTCATCTCTTCCTCCATTTCTGGTGGAATCATACCTCCAACAATTACCCCTCCTAAAGCTCCACCAGCCTCATCACTACCGCGACCACAACCATCCTGGCCACTATCATCCTCCCCCTCTCTACGGTATCTTCCATCAACCGAAGAGAAGTCATCCATGATTTGTTCTAGATTAACTTTCTTTGTGTAATATGGGTCTTCCTCTCGAAATGTCACATCCATACTCACAAAAAATCGCCTACCAATAGGATCCCAACACTTGTATCCTTTCTGAGTAGATGCATAACCCACAAAAATGCACTTGACTGCTTGAGGATCCAACTTGCTCACCATAGGTCGATGATGTTTTACAAAGCAGACACAACCAAAGACCTTGGGTGGAACTCGGAAGTCACTCTTTCCCAACAGAAGCTCAGTAGGTGATTTCATATCAAGTATTCTTGAGGGCATTCGATTGATGAGATATGTGGCTGTCATTACTGCCTCACTCCACAGATACTTGGGCACATTCATCTGAAACATGAGAGACCTTGCTACCTCCAACAAATGACGATTTTTTCGCTCTGCTACACCATTTTGAGGTGGAGTTCCAGGACAAGTTGTTTGGTGAATAATCCCTTGACCTGACAGATATGATTTAAATTCATTATTCACATACTCTGTTCCATTATCAGTCCTAATAATTCGAATCCTTGCATTAAACTGATTAGCAACCAATTTATGGAAGTCTTGAAAGCATTTTAGCACCTCATTCTTATGCTTAAGTATATAGATCCAAGTCATACGAGTGTAACAATCAATAAAAGTGACGAACCACTTTGCACCATTCATAGAAGTGACTGAACAAGGACCCCAAACATCTGAGTGTATTAGAATAAACGGTTCACAACTGCGAAGACCAATACTAGGATAGTTGGATCTAGTATGCTTGCCAAGTTCACATGCATCACATACAAGCCTACTCTTGTCCATTCCCTTAAACATCATAGGGTACAACTGACTTAAGTTCTCAAAAGATATGTGTCCTAACCGACGATGAAGTAGCAGAATCTCCTTCACATCCCCTTCAACAGTTGCTTTGAAAGCTGATTCCTCATGACTGATGAACCACAACCCATTATGCCTGACTCCAGTCCCAATCTTTCTCCCAGTCCTCCTCTCCTGAAAGACACAAGAGGTTTCATCAAATGTTACTGTGCACTTGAATTGATCAATGATTGAACTCACAGAAAGGAGATTGACTGGAAAAGATGGAACATGTAGGACTGATGATAAGCTCAAAGATGGTGTACACTCTATGGACCCTATACCATGGATTTGTTGGGATGTACCATCAGCAATTTGAACCGACTCAGAATGTGTATAAGGAGTGTATGTTTTGAAAGAAGTGGACATGCCGGTCACATGCTTTGATGCTCCTGAATCTATGACCCAATCTATGTGATGCCTACATGAGGATGCAAAAACTTGTGCCTGAGTACCTTCGCCCATGTGGGCATAATTGGCAAAGTTACCAAAGTTGTTGGTGGCTTGTTCAATAGGTACAGTGAGGCACTCAGAAGACTTGCCCTTCTGCCATTGCTCCCACTGTTTAACTTGTTCCCCAGTTAGAGTAACAGAGGGACTCTCTTCAGTGGTAGCTATGTTGGCCTTAGAACCACCACGACCTCGACCTCCTCCATGACAACCACGACCTCTTCCATACCTCCCACGACTACCCCATCGACCTCCACGAGATCCTCCTCGGCCACCATTTCCTCTAGGATTAGGACAATTGTAACTTAGGTGCCCCTTTTCCCCACAATTATAGCATTCTCGATCCTCGATTGCAGCACAGACCGGTTTCACATGATTATCATTAGCCATCACTCGAAGTTTGCTCTCTTCATCAATCATGGCTGACACAGCCTCATCCATGGTGGGAAGACTCTCCTGGTGACAAAAGGCAGCTCTCCTACTCTCAAACTCAGGATCCAGATTCTTTAAAAAGTGGGTCACTCTCCTGTCCTCTACCCACTTATGAACAATGTGTGCATCCTGTGGACAAACCATTTGGAGAGGGGCATAGTGATCTAGTTCTCCCCATAAGTACTGAAGCTCACTAGCATATTGATCCACTGGTCTCCCTGCTTGTTTCACCACATCTGCCTTATTCTGAATCTCCATCATCACCACCACATTCCCCCTCCGAGAGTATATGCTACTCAAGGTCTGCCATATTTGTGATGCAGTGCGCATAGCTTCCACCCTCTTGCTAACAGTGGGAGACATAGATGCCAATAACCATGCCACTATCACAGAGTTTGTTGTATACCAAGTTCTCCATTCAGTGCCAAGCTTATCAACCGGCTCAACACAGATCTCCTCCAAGTAGTGCTCCACTCCCTTGCCTCCTAAGAGGACGCGCACTCTCCTCGACCAGCTTAAGTAATTTTTGCTGCCCTCTAGCTTCACATCGTTCGGCACAAGTTCTAACTTTAACTCAGATGGGTTTGTATTGGCCTTGGCACCAATCAACCCCAACCCCATAAGCTCCTGGATCATAATCCTCATCTCACTCATCATCTCACTCTTTGTAATCCCACCTGAACCACCACCAATTGTTCCCTTCGTTGTAGCCTCTTCTTCCCTTCTCTTGGGATCCATCTCTTCTGTACTCATCTTCACAGAAGCACCGAATCAAGCAGCTATACAACAAGCACCGACAAACACAACTTCCAATAACAGCAGCGCTGCAGCCACACCAACCAGCAGCACTACAGCCACACCAACTCCTTCTGGCTGCCTCCTCTTACCGCACCAGCTCCTCTACCGCACCACACCAGCTCCTCCACGCTCACCGCACCAGCTCCTCCTCTTACTGCACCACGACAGCAATTTCTAGCTGTCTGCCTCCTCCTCTGGCCTGAGCCGTGGCTACCACTCGAGACAGCAGGGCAGCAGCAGCACCCAGCAGCAACAAGCCGGCGTTGTGCCAGCAAAGACCGTGGTGACGGCGGGCCGGTCCGGTGGCGAGTTCTGCGACGAGTTGCGCGGTGCGGGAGCAGCCGCCTCCTTGCTAGCTGCCGACGCGCTCTGGGGCCGGTGGACGGCCGGGAGCAGCCGCCTCGCTCCCAACTGCCGACGCGCTCGCCGACGTGCTCCGGGGCCGGTGGACGGCCTTCTCCTCCCTCACGCGTGCGAGCTCGAGCTCCAATGGCAGCACCGACGGTAGGGGAGGCTAACCCTAGCTCCGAATACCATGTTGTTTGGTGTATTGTGCTATACCCCCTCGGGCTGCAGCTCCCACAAGTATGCCTCTGTTTGTTTCAGCTTTTTGGAGCTTCTTGCCACCAAAAGCTGTTGCGGACTGCCAAACGCTCAGCTTTTCAGCCAGCTTCTATAAAATTCGTTTGGGTAAAAACCATTCAAAATCAACATAAACACATAATCGATTGAGTTGTTGCAATAGTAGGAACCCGTCACTTTCTAGATTCTGAGTCCTATGGACACATTTATCTTCCTCCACACATAATCCTAATGATACTCAGATTCTCTACACAGCCAGATTCTCCCCACAGCCAAATTCTCAGAAAAGCTGGTCAGAAAAAAGCTGAACCAAACAGGCCCATATTACTCCATTATACAAGGAGGTCCTTTTACAATGAGGTCCTTTTACAATGAGCTATTTACACCAACACATACCATTTGAAAGGAAGTATTCAGATCCAAATATGTCACACTTGACAAACCTCGAAGAAGAAAACAGACATCATTTCCGCTACTATGCATTATGATGTATCAAACACATGTCACAAGTACATTCTCGAGAGCAACCATTATCACAGATGTCACATGCAGTAGTCCTCATTGTGTTGGCCAAGCTGTGGGAGGAATAGAGAATAGTTTAGAATCAGGAGAAGGTCATAACAGTGCGGTTAGGGGATTTTATGTTACTTCTGAAGCCATTAAGTTGAATGGATGCAGTGATGAAACACCTGGTATTTTACAGTTCTATACTAGGAAGGAACCATAATGAAAAAGAATAGTATGACAATCTTAGACTAAAAGAGGAATAATTTCCATGTTGTACAGAAGGAGATGGGGACACAAACAAATGAAGGCAACATTGTAGATTCAGAGAAAGGGGAGTTAGACAAACAAAGGGTGACATCTCAGAAGTCAATAGAGGGGACGTCTATGCAGAATCAGGAAAACAACACAGAAGAAGAGCCAGGAGGAGTTGACACAGCGGGCTTCAACAATAGTCGCTGATGATAGGAGATGGACACAGAAAAAATGGGATTCAAATTAATAAAGGAGGAGGACAGTCAAGGCTTAGTAGAGAACTTAAAAGACTAAGTATGACATAAGGACTCTCATCGGAAATATCAGAGGAATGGGGAAGAAACCCAGAGTTAGACAACTGAAAGACTTAATTAGTAAAGAGAAGGTGGACATTGTTGGTATACAGGAGACTATCAAGCAGGGATTTATATGGATCAAGAATTGAAGGGTTTTATAGAGGGTTATGCTTTTATATCGAACTGCATTCTGGGGGAATTTTGGTAGGGGTCAAGGATGATAGATTTGAGGTGTAAGGGTGGATTAAAGGAAGATTTTTTGGAGGTGGATATCAGAGATAGATTAAACAAAATTAGATGGAGACTGGTTTTTGGTCTATGGTCCTACAGACCACGACTGGTCAGAAGATTACTTCAAGGAACTAGAGGACTGCTGCCAAGTTTCTAAGCTTCCCACTATGTTAAGGAGTGACTTCAATCTAATCGGGAACCAAAGGATAAAAGCAACAGTCAGGGTAATCATAGGTTGATGAGGCTTTTTAACTGCTTTATTAAGGATAATCAACAAAGGGAGATTAAAAAGATGGGGCCTAGATTTACTCAACAAAGGGAGATTAAAAAGATGGGGCCTAGTCGCCTAGATTTACTCAGACAAACAAACAATACCAGCCTATCATGAGTAATATAGATAGGGTATTGGTCTCCGCAGACTGGGAGCAACAATTCCCATGCTGCTTAGTACAGACTTTACTAGACTCGGGTCTGACCACTGCCCTCTAATATTGAATGACGGAGTCACAAGTAAAAAAGCAAGGGAGTTTCGGTTTGAAAAGAAATGGATCAAGAGAGAATGGTGCAGGGAACTAATCATGGAAAAATAGAATGCCAAACTGCAGACTGTTAGAGTATATGGTTAGGCCCATGTGGCTAGGCCCATGTGGCCCATGTAAAGACTATATAGCTACCCTCTAGGGTTAGCCCAATAATCAATCTACTGTCTCTAACATGGTATCATCGAGCTAGGGTTTCCTCCCTCCCTTCCCTCTAGCCGCCACCTCCCTGCAGGCGTCGCTGCCGCCACCCTCCTCGTGCTCGCGACCGTCGCACGGACCTCCTCCGCGCGAGCGCCTCCTCCACGCGCCGCGCCTCCTCCCAGTCCACGCGCCGCGCGCGCCTCCTCCGCACCGTCGTCCGCGCGCCGCGTGCTACGGCAGGCCGCGCCGCCTTCCCCTCCAGCGGGCGCGCCGCCCTCCTCCGCCGCCAGGCGTCCGAGCCCTGCACCCGTGCCCCAGTCAGCGCGCGCTGTGCGCTCGACGCCGCGACCGAAGCCCCGCCTACTCCCATGGCTGGCGAGCAGCGGCCACCCTCCCCCTCCACCTTCCCTCCCCTCTCCTCCTGGGTGCGGGCCGCCCCCCTGGCAGGCGCGCCGCCGCCGGGGGTGCCGTTACAGGGGCTTGGGGGTTGTCAGTTCCCGCCTCCCCTGCGCTCGGGCCGGCGTGGGGGGCGGGGCCCCGCGACGCCAGTGGGACCCTCCTTCCCGCTGCGGGCACCGCCACGGCCCTTGCTGCTGTGGCGGATGTGGTTCCCGTGGAGGTTGCCAGTCCGGCGGACCCTCCCCCGCCAATTCCCCCATCGCTGGTCGTCGATCCACCTCCGGTCGCTGATCAGCCGCCTCCTCCACCGGTCGCCCACCAGGGATACACCGTCGCCGCCCTCACTGCTGCCCGTGCGGAGCACGCGGCGCGACAGGCCCATTTGCGGGAACAACTCCTCGCTTCGCCTGCGGCCCACGACGGCGGGGCCACCTCCTCTGACACCGTGGGCGGCGTGTACGGCGTCCCGACCGCACCGACCGTCGGAACCGGGCCCTGCACCATCCCCATGGTGCTCTGGCATGACCCGGCTGACCCGCTCGTGGCTCAGCTCCACCTTCAGGCTGGGAGTGTCCAGAACATTCGCCTCATGGTTCTTGTCGTCCTTTAGCAAGAGTCGCCGTCCTACGCACGCTGGCGGGACTTACTCCTCTTCACCCTTCGCTGCTACGCTCTGGATGACCACGTCCTCTGCGACCCCACCGGCGTGGCGCCGATTGCCGCGTGGGTGCGTCTCGACAGCATCGTGCTCACCTGGATTGTGGGGACGATCTCCGGTGACCTCCACAGCCTCCTCCGGAACCTCCCTCACGCTCGGGCTGTTTGGCTTGCCATCGAGGGCCAGTTTTTGGGCAACGCCGAGGCCCGGTCTCTCCGTCTTGACGCAGCCTTCCGCACCTTCGTCCAGGGGGACCTCAGCGTCAGTGAGTACTGCCGCAAGATGAAGACCATGGCGGACTCACTTGGCGATCTGGGCTGCCCCGTGGAGGACCGCAACCTAGTCCTCAACGTCCTTCGCGGCCTCAGCGATCGCTACACCCACCTCCGGTCGTTGATCATGCGCCAGCGCCCCTTCCCTACCTTCCTCCAGGTCCGCGACGACCTCGCCCTGGAGGAGATCACTCTGGGTGCTCAGGCTGCATCGATCTCCGGCCCGGGGTCCTCGTCCTCCTCGACAGCACTGGTGGCTTTCACCCTGACCCGTCCATCTACTCCGTCACAGTTTACCCTTGGCCATCATCCTCCTAGGCCGAGCATGGGCGGGGGGTCGAGGTAGCGGCGGTGGGGGCGGTGGTGGTCGTCGCCGCCGTGGTGGCCGTGGTGGCGGTGGTGGTGGTGGTTCCGGCGGTGATGCCCGTGGCAACGCACCAGCACCGGGACCCCAGCAGGGTGCGCCTTGGCCCACTTTCCACCAACCGTGGTCAGGGCGCATCTCCATGTGGCCGTTCCAGGGGCCAGGTTCTGAGGCTCGTTCCCCGGCGGCCATGTTCGCTGGTGCGCAGCCGGGGTTCACCTCGCCGCTGGGGTTCGCCTTCGCCTCTCCGTCGCCCTGGACTCCGTCGCCTGCCACTTCGTCGTGGCCCACGCCGCCGGCTACTCCACCGTCCGGGCTGGCTGGTTGGGACGCGGCCGCCCTGGCTGCCTTCCAGACTCCCACTCTGACTCCGCCGATGGGTCCCGAGTGGATCGCAGACACCAGTGCTACCTACCACACCACTCCCGACCCTGGTATACTCACCTCTGTTCGCCCTCCTTCTTCCTCTCTTCCTTCGTCCATCATGGTGGCGAATGGTTCGTGTCTTCTTGTCACATCTGTGGGTGCCGCCGGCCCTCCCGGCTCTTTTCGCATTCCCGATGTTCTTGTTGCTCCTTCTTTGGTCCACAATCTTCTTTCTATTCGTTGTTTTACTGCTGATAATTCTTGTTCTGTCGAGTTTGACTCTTCTGGTCTTACTGTGAAGGACTCGGCAACTCGGCGCCCCCTCCTCAGATGTGACAGCACCGACCCCCTCTACACCCTTCGGCTTCCGCACGCCACATCTTATTCGTCTTCATCACCTGACACAGCTGCTGTTTTTGTTGCCACCACGTCTTCTACCACCTGGCATCATCGCCTTGGTCACCCCGGACGCGATGCCTTGATGCAGCTTACTCGTAGTGCCACTATCCCATGTACTAGATCACATGATGAGCATCTTTGTCATACGTGCCAGTTAGGCCGCCATGTTTGTCTTTCTTTTTCTTCTTCCTCGCATGCTACTCATGCCTTTGATCTTGTACACTGCGATTTGTGGACTTCACCTATTACCAGTATGTCAGGCTACAAATACTATCTTGTGGTGCTTGATGATTTTTCTCATTATATGTGGACTTTTCCTTTGCGTGCCAAGTCTGAGACTTCCCCGCCCTCCGCCACTTCTTCGCCTGGGTGTCCACTCAGTTCGGCCTCACCATTAAAGCCGTTCAGTGTGACAATGGTCGGGAGTTCGATAACTCCACCTCCCGCGACTTCTTTCTCTCCCACGGGATGCAGTTGTGGATGTCTTGCCCGTATACCTCCTCCCAGAACGGCAAGGCTGAGCGCATGATCCGCACGACCAACGACACCATCCGCACTCTTCTTCTCCAGGCGCACCTACCGGCCCATTTCTGGGCCGAGGCCCTCCACACCTCTACCTACCTCCTCAACCGTCTACCTTCCACTGCGTGCTCGGCCCCCACTCCTCACCAGGCACTCTTCGGTTCCCCTCCGCGCTATGACCACCTCCGTGTCTTCGCCTCTTCGGGTGTGCTTGCTACCCAAACACCGCTGCCACTGCTCCTCACAAGCTAGCACCCCGTTCCACCCTCTGGTGTTTCTCGGGTACTCCCCGGACCACAAGGGCTACCGCTGCTTTGACCTCTCCTCTCGCCGGGTCCTCATCTCTCGCCATGTGGTGTTTGATGAGTCCGCATTTCCCTACTCCTCCACCACCACACCACCCTCCTCCGACCCTGACCTTGACCTCTTCACTCTCTTTCCGACTGACGCGGTGGTCGAGCCACCTATCCTTCCTCTCTCTGCAGGTACTCGCTCACCGCCTGTTGGTCCTACTCCTGGCCCGGTGCCTTGCCCGGGTCCAGTGGTGTCGCCTACGGTGGTGTCGCCTCTCCGCAGAGCCCCGTCTCCGATCGCCCCCGAGCCGAGCGGGGGTGGTGGGACTGCACCGCCTACGGGGCCGCGGTACCAACCCCTCCGGCTCGCTTCGCCCAGCCGGTGCGGGTCTACCAGCGCCGACTGCCACCGTCGAGGTTTGCACATCCACCACCGTCGTCGCCGCCACCGTCCCCACCGGTGCCTTCTCCTCCGGCGGCACCGCCGGTGGCCCAGTCCCCGCCAGGGACACCTACACCTCCGCCGCGGCCACCCGCGGCACGTGTCAAGACGCCGGTGTACCACCCACCGCTCCTTCACCGCGACCCGCGGCACGTCCACCCTATGGTGACGTGGCACGCGGCTGGTACCCTGCCACCCCGAGTCCTGGCGGCCACGACCGGAGACTCACAGGTTTCTCCGGTACCCTCCTCCATCCGCACCGCCCTGCTGGACCCCCACTGGCGTCGGGCGATGGAGGAGGAGTACGCGGCGCTCGTCGCCAACCAGACGTGGGATCTAGTGCCCCGTCCGCCCGGCACCAACGTCGTCACCGGCAAGTGGATCTGGACGCACAAGCGGCGGACCGATGGTACCCTAGAGCGGTACAAGGCTCGCTGGGTCCTTTGGGGCTTCACTCAGCGCCCCGGAGTCGACTACGATGAGACCTTCAGCCCGGTTGTGAAGCCGGCCACCGTCAGTACGGTGCTCTCGCTGGCCCTTGCTCGCTCCTGGCCAGTTCACCAGCTCGACGTCAAGAACGCCTTCCTGCAAGGCGCCCTCACCGAGACCGTCTACTGCTATCAGCTGACGGGGTTCGTGGACTCCTCACGCCCCGACATGGTTTGCCGGCTCAACAGGTCCCTATGCGGCCTCAAGCAGGCCTCTGAGCGTGGCACTCCAGACTGGCTACGTTCCTGGTGACCCTGGGCTTCGTGGAGGCCAAGTCAGACACGTCTCTGTTCGTCCACCATCATGGAGCAGAGACTGCCTACTTGCTTCTCTACGTGGATGACATTGTCTTCACCACCTCCAGTCAGTCACTTCTTCGCTGCCTTGTCGACGCGCTTCAGCGGGAGTTTTCAGTCAAGGATCTGGGCGTGCTTCACCATTTCCTGGGGGTCACTGCTGAGGCTCGTCCCTCCGGACTCCTACTTCACCAGCGGCAGTACACTCTTGACATTCTAGAGCGGGCCAAGATGATTGACTGTAAGCCCTACTCTACCCTAGTCGACACGCAGGCGAAGCTCTCTGAGGCCCAGGGTGACCCAGTCGAGGACCCCACCGGGTACAGGAGTCTTGCTGGTGCCCTTCAGTACCTCACCTTCACCAGGCCGGACATCTCCTACGCCGTGTAGCAGGTCTGTCTCCATATGCACGACCCCCGGGAGCCTCACCTCGAGGCTCTCAAGCGCCTCCTCCGCTACCTCCGGGGCACCGTCGACTACGGGCTGCTTCTTCACCGGTCTACCTCCTCCGAGCTGGTCGTCTACACCGACTCTGACTGAGCTGGGTGCCCAGACACTCGACGCTCCACCACCGGCTACGCCGTCTTCTTAGGCGGCAACCTGGTGTCCTGGTCGTCGAAGCGCCAGCCGGTCGTCTCCCGCTCGAGCGCCGAGGCGAAGTACCGTGCCGTGGCCAACGGCGTGGTGGAGGCTGCCTGGCTCCGGTAGCTCCTCGCCGAGCTTCACAGTCCACTCTCTAGGAGCACGTTGGTCTACTGTGACAACGTCAGCGCGGTCTACCTCTCCACCAACCCAGTGCAGCACCAGCGGACCAAGCATGTAGAGATCGATCTACACTTCGTCCACGATTATGTCGCCGCCGGTGCTGTTCGGGTCCTCCATATCCCGACCACCTCCCAATTTGCTGATATCTTCACCAAGGGCTTTCCGTCCTCGACCTTCGCCGAGTTTCGCTCCAGCCTCAACATCAGTGGTGGCTAGTTGCGGCTGTGGGGGGATCCTATGGTGTAATGTACGGTGTAATGTACGTCTTTCTTTTGAGTCCAGTCCGTGAACTCCGCTGCGACGGAAGTTTAGACTGCGGGGGAGTGTTAGAGTATATGGTTAGGCCCATGTGGCTAGGCCCATGTGGCCCGTGTAAAGACTATATAGCTACCCTTTAGGGTTAGCCCAATAATCAATCTACTGTCTCTAACACAGACATTCCACTAACACATATTCTGTTAGCAAATGGCATGGCTTAATGGCTAACTTGAGATAGTTTCTGAAAGATTGGGGTGGTAATGTGAAGGGAGAAACGAAAGAATTAAAGAAGATGTCTTGTATCAAATCAGAGAATTAGACAAGCCCCAAGTACTGAGTTTCTAATAACTAGTCTATCATAATCAAAGCCTGAAAGGAGTGACAAGCCCCATGTATTGAGTTTATAATAACTAGTCTATCATAATCAAAGCCTGAAAGGAGTTTATAATAACTAGTCTATCATATACCGTTGTGTATGGATGGAGCAGGGATTCGAAGATTTTCTCGACCTGCATGTAATGTTGTGTCTTTCGCCCATGTATTGAGTTTATAATAACCAGTCAAATCACCAGCAATTCCCCACCATCCAAATAAAGCCTAGGAGGCGGGACAAGCCCCATGTATTGAGTTTATAATAACTAGGCTATCATATACCATTGTATATGGGTGGGACAGAGGTTCGGAGATTTTCTCGACCTGCATGTAATGCTCGAGGGCTGTCTTTCCCCCGTAGATCGAGATTGAGTGCGAATAACCACCAATTTTCCACTATCCAAACAAAGCCTGAAAGGGGATCTTCCCCCAAAGGTAGAGTTTTTTGGGTTTACCTTGGTGATCAGGATTGGGCGTGAATCACCATCAATTCCCCACTATCCAAACAAAGCTTCAAAGGAGGAACAAGCTCCATGTGTTGAGTTCACAATAACTAGTCTATCATATACCCTAAATTACTACAGAAGTACAGATAAAACAATTTGACTATCAAAACTGCATGTTAGTACATGTAATGGAAATAATAAAGCTAATTAATATCAGATTACAAAGTCTGCTACCTCATGACGGTTATTCTTTCCCTATTGGTTTATTGCGCTACGCCCAGCTGTCTTATTGAGTTCCATCTCCTTCATGGCCCACCTCATCCTTTCTGCATCTTTCAACATTCCAGCTTCAAAGTACATGTTCGACATCAAAACATAGAATGTGACATCATTGGAGCCTGACTGGAAGAGGTCCCTAGCAACGAATTCAGCTAGCTCAAGATTACCATGAAGCTTACAACCTGCAAGGAATGCACCCCACACACACTTGTCTGGGCACAACGACATTCCCCTGATGATTTCATATGCTTCGATAAGTCTACCAGCACGCCCTAGCATGTCAACCATGCAGGCATAGTGCTCCAGTGTAGGCGACATTTGGTAGTCAGAAAGGATGCTGTTGAAATGCTTCAGTCCTTCTTCAACAAGGCCTGAGTGACCACATGCCACTAGAACTGCAGTGAATGTGAAAGAATTTGGTCTCACCCCTTCGTTTTTCATCAGGGAGAAGAGCTTGAGAGCCTCTTCAGAAGCCCCATGGTTAGCATATGCACTTATCATGGCACTCCAGGACACAACACTCCGCATACGCAAACAGTCAAAGACATTCCTTGCACTAGCAATCTCACCGCACTTTGCATACATGTCAACAAGAACATTGCCGATCCTAGCATCTGTGTCAAGCCCATGATTCCGGGCAAGCTCATGCACCCATTTGCCAGTCTGCAGGGCTCCTGAGCGTGCGCAAGCAGACAGAACACTGACCAAAGTCACACAATCAAACCCCACTTTCTCAGTAAGCATCCTGCGGAAGAACTTGATTGCCTCAACCACATCAACATGCTGTTCATACATTGCAACCATCGTGTTCCAAGAAGCCAGACTGCGTGCTGGCATTCCCTCAAACAGAGTTTGTGCCATGGGAATGCTCCCGCACTTCCCATACATTGCGATGAGCGCATTAGCCAATGGAATGTTTGCATCAAACCCCAACCTGATCACGAACCCGTGAACCATTTCCCCCGCATCCAGCCATTCTTGGCCCTGCAAGCAGGGCAGGAAACTGATCAGAGTGATCTCATTAGGAAGGACACCCTCAGCAATCATCGTGCCGAACAGCGCAACTGCCTCCCCAAAGTAGTAGTTTTGCACGTAGCCAGCAACCATGGAAGTCCACGACACGACCGTCCGGGATGAGCCATGGCTCTCTGCAAAGACCAGCTCAGCGTCGGCCACCTCCCCTTCCTGAAAGTACATCATGATGAGAGCGCTGTGCACAAACCCGTCCCCTGCGAGCGCGAACCGCACTACGTCACCATGCACGGCCCGTCCGAGCCACAGCTCACGCGCAGCCGCACAAGCCGGGAGCACAATTGGGTAGGTGTAATGGTCCGGCGCAACACCGGCGGCACGCATCCGCTTGTAAAGGGCGAGAGTGTCAGCGGCGTGTGACAACTGGGAGTGGGAGTGTGCACGGAGGAGAGTGTTCCACATGTAGGCATCGCGTACAGGCGTGGCATCGAACACCCTGCGTGCGTAGGCGAGGGAAGCAGGCGCCACACCGGCAAGGAGGCTGGTGGCGAAGGCCGGGTTGGCGGATACACCGAGGACGATGGCACGGGCATGGATGGGGAGGAGGGCACGTAGGGAGACTGGGGAGGAGGCGGAGGCAGCGGTGATGAGGCGGGTGTACCGGTGGACGAGGGTGGACTTGATCTGCTCCACCACATGGGGGAGGACCCTCATGTTTTCATCGATAGACCTGTTGACACAGGATTCCAGTCCCTAGGTTACATCTGTTTTTGATTTTCTTCTGAAGCTTGGTTGGTTCAAACTTGTCTTGAAAGATCACCAATGACCTGTTCAACCATTCCTGAAGCAAGGAGCAATGATTAACAAAGATATAGGCGACATAATAGTTTATGCAGAGACATACATGCATCATCTAAACCCTAAAATAGTAATAGGTCAAATGGATAAACTAATTTCTAGTTAAAAAGAACAGGAGAGCTAAGTGGACTATGTACGAGCTACTAATCCATACGTCCAAGCAGTGTCGGACTGAACTAACTTCAATAAACGAAACGTTAGTCGCCAAATTAACAATTAGTCCTACCAGCAATTAGTCCTAGTTCATGTAAAAATAGATCTTGGTTGGACTCGACACCCATCAAATATTGATGTACACAAACCCTCACACAGGTCTGTTAGGTTATTCTCACCAATATAATGAGGGCCTACCTATTTTAAACCATCGTACTGTGTTTTTCAGCGGCCAATGTCACCGGGCTCATGTTCTCCCTTTTTTTTAACAAGATAACCATTGTTCATCACACAATTAGGCATGTAATGAGCTCTAAGTTTTACACTATAAAATTTAAGTATCAGATTGATTAGAATCAAGCTTTAACTAAAATTAATTAAGGGCTCAAACAAATTGTGAAGAGATATTTAGATCGTGATCCATTACCACCTACTATGTCAAAAACATGTCTTTAGTGACGTGTTTTTTATAAATACATACGTGTCACAAAGGGGATGTTTGGTTTGAGGAATCACTTCATTCAAAATGAGACGGCGCATCATAAATTCATTCCTTAAATTTGGTGGGATGACCCACATTCCTCATATTAGTATTAACTAACTAACTATGAGGAACGAATGAGATGGTGATGGATCAGCTTATTCTATTCCACAAACCAAATAAAAAATTAAGGAGTGAGAAGATGATGAACTAGCTCATTTCTAAAACCAAACACCATAGACAAAATATATTTATTCCCATCCAAGCAACTCTATGCGACTTTTGAGATTCAAACCCTCCATCTCTACCTAAAGCATGACATTATCTACCACTGCGCCACCAACTCATTTATATATTAGGTCGAGTGTAATTTGATTATTTAAGGTACTAAATGAATTCAAATGAAAAACTTGTCATCAACAAAGTTGCATAACTTTTTGAAATCTACAACTTTTATATTGGTAGTTTCATCATCCAAGGTCGTTTACAAAATTTGATTTTCAAATTTGAAAACTTTAGAAGTATTTTTCTATGACAAGATGATTTCAAATTAAAATATTATCAACTATGAAGTTTCATAACTTTTTAAGACCTACAACTTTTATTTTGGTGTTTTTTCAGTTGAGATTATTTGAAAAAAAAATCGAATTACTTTAACTATGCCGCGAAATTTAAAGTAGTGACATGTTTATATATACATGTTACTGATGTATATATACTAGTGACGTGTATTTAAATACACGTCGCTAAACAGATTTGACGTCTAAAACCAGTGACATGTTTATAAATACACGTCACTAAACAGATATGACGTCTGAAACTAGTGACGTGTTTATAAATACACGTCACTAATGTATATGTATTTGTGACGTGCATTTAAATACAAATCGCTAAACAGATCTGACGTCTGAAGTGAGTGACATGTTTATATATACACGTCACTAAATAGATTTAACGTTTGAAGCCAGTGACGCTGTAAGGAAAATGGACCCCGGACCATTTGGCTAATTGAGTTTTGGTGTTTGATGATCAACACAATCCGTGAACTAATAAGTTTTCTAGTGTTTGTGTTTGTAGTTCACAGGATGCAAGATTAACTTGGACTAAGGAATTGAGGAAAGCAACACCTCAAAAGAAGACATTAAAAAGATCCAAGAAAAGTCCAAGTGTGCTACCTGCGGACTGTCTATGCGTGAAGCACCGGACTATCCGGTGGCACACCGGACTGTCTGGTGCCAACACGCCGGACTGTCCGGTGCACCAGGGAACCGCAGCCCAACGGCTAGTTCCAGGTGCCACCCGGAGAGAAGACCATCGGACTGTCCGGTGTGAGGACCGTACTGTCCGGTGTGGAAAGCCTGCGGCACCAACGGTCACCGGCTCTGATAGGACAACGACTAGGCGCACCGCACAGGCTACAGTGCGCTATCCAGTGCACCACCGGACTGTCCGGTGTACCGCAGAAAGCAGCAGCTTTTCTCCAACGGCTCTATTTGTGTTGGGGGCTATAAATACACCCCCAACCAGCCATTTCCAAGTGTGGGAGCCCAAGCAACATACCAAGGCATATTGTAGACATTTCTAAGTGCTCAAACACCCAAGTGCTTAATAGAATCACTCGGTGATTAGCGTAGGTGCTTTGCGAAGTGCTTAGGTTAGTTAGACCGCATTAGTGCTTGCTCTAGGTGAATCCTAGTTAGTTGAGTGAGTTTAGACAAACCACACAACTCCTCGACTCTTGCGCGCGCCGTTGTAATTGTACCGAGTGGGGCGAGAGTCTTGCGAGACCGTGACAACTGTGTTTGTGTAACGGCCGCCATCGTGTACCGGAGGGAACGAGGCCCGCGGCGTTTCGGCCGAAAGCTCGATAGTGGAGACGGCGGGGAGCGCCCGAGAGGAGCCGGAAGAGAAGCACCACTTGCGCGTGGAGAAGGCCCGCGTCTCTCTACGGAGTTACTCGACCGAGGTGCTTGGCCCTCGCGTGGGCTTCCCTTTGCGTAGGGGCACCAACGAGGATTTGTCGGGACCTTGCGCGGTTCTGGATACCTCGGTAAAAATACCGGCGTCAACCACGAGAGTTTGCTTCTCTACTTTGCTCTTTAAGTTTCCGCATTTATATTAAGCATTCAAGTTTCAATCTTGTATACATACTTATTTAGTGTAGTTTGAAACTTAGCCATTGCAGTAGAGATAGCAACACTTAGACAAAACCTAGTTTGCACATTCTAGTTTGACTATTTGCATAGGTTTTATTCTAGGGATTTATTTGTGGCCTAGTTTAGCGAAAGTTTTAGAAGTCCTAATTCACCCCCCTCTTAGGCGTCACCCGTTTCCCACAAGTGGTATCAGAGCCTGGTTTGGCTCATTTGAAACGCTTTAGCTTCACCGCTAAAAGAGCCGACGCTTTTTAGAGGAAGGGATGGTGTCGGGGACCATAATTAGGGGTACCCCCAAGACTCCTAATCTCAGCTGGTAAACCCCATCAGCACAAAGCTGCGAAGGCCTGATGGGCGCGATTCAGGCCAAGGCTCCGCTCAAGGGACACGATCCCGCCTCGCCCGAGCCCGACCTCGGGCAAAGACAGCCGACCCCGGGAGATTCACGCCTCGCCCGAGGGTCCCCTCAAGCAATGGACGCACCATCGACTCTCCCGAGGCTCAGCTCGGGTAGGCTTCGTAGAGAAGCAACCTAGGCCAGATCGCCACGCCAACCGACCGTATCGCAGTAGCATTTAATGCAAGGATCACCTGACACCTTGTCCTGACGCGAGCTCTTCAGTCGACAGAGCCGAAGTGACCGCAGTCACTTCGCCGCTCCACTGACCGACCTGATAAGAAAATAGCGCCGCCTGCCCCGCTCCGACTGTCGTGCCACTCGCCAGAGTGAGGTCAACAGTGGCTAAGTCCAGCCTCGGGCGACATAGGAAGCTCCGCCTCACCCGACCCCAGGGTTCGGCCCCCGTCTCGGCCTCGGAAGATGGATTTCGCCTTGCCCGACCCCAGGGCTCGGACTCAACCATGACTTAGAAGACGACGAACTCTGCCTCGCTGAGAGCACCTAGAGGGGGGGTGAATAGGTGATCCTGTGAAACTTCAAAAACTTAAGCCACAAAACTTGGTTAATCGTTAGCACAATAATTGCCAAGTGGCTAGATAGGAATCCTCAACAAAACACAATAACCAACAAGGATCAGTCACAGAGATGGCACGGTGGTTATCCCGTGGTTCGGCCAAGACCAACGCTTGCCTACTCCACGTTGTGGCGTCCCAACGGACGAGGGTTGCAATCAACCCCTCTCAAGCGATCCAAAGACCCACTTGAATACCACGGTGTTTTGCTTGCTTTATCTCAATCCCGTTTGCGAGGAATCTCCACAACTTGGAGCCTCTCGCCCTTACACTTGAAATTCACAAAGAACACGGAGCAAGGGAGGGATTAGCAACGCACACAAGACACAAGAATCAGAGTGTCAACACGCACACAAGTCGCAACAAGAGCTCGCAACACAACTCAATGAGTTCACAACTCCACTAGAGCTCTATATGCTATCACAATGAAAAGAACGCGCGAAATCGATGTCTTGGTGCTTAGAAATGATTAGGAGATGCTTGGTGTACTCCTCCTTGCGCCTAGGGGTCCCTTTTATAGCCCCAAGGCAGCTAGGAGCCGTTGGGAGCAATCTGGGAAGGCAATTCTTGCCTTCTGTCGTCTGGCGCACCGGACAGTCCGGTGCACACCGGACATGTCCGGTGCCCGATTTCTTTCCATAAACAGCGCAGTCGACCATTGGCAGCCTGGGAGCCGTTGGTGCACTTGACATGTCCGGTGCACACCGGACAGTCCGGTGCCATCTTCTAGCCGTTGGCTCGGCCACGTGTCCCGCGCAGATTGCGCGGCCGACCGTTGGCCCGGTCGACCGTTGGCTCACCGGACAGTCCGGTGCACACCGGACAGTCCGGTGAATTTTAGCCGTACGCCGTTGATGGTTTCCCGAGAGCGACGAGTTCGCCTGTGAGCGGCCCACCGGACAGTCCGGTGCACACCGGACAGTCCGGTGAATTTTAGCCGTACACCGCCGTCGAAGTCCCGAGAGCAGCCACTTTGCCCAAGCCAGCCTGGCGCACCGGACACTGTCCGGTGCACCACCGGACAGTCCGGTGCACCCAGACTGGGCAGACTTTGGCTGCTCGAGCCATCTCTTCTCCAACTCGATTTTTTCTGTTTCCAGCACTTAGACACAATACATTAGTCCATAAAACAATGTACTAAGTCTGAGAAACATACCTTTATCCTTGATTTGTACTTTGTCCACCATTTTACAATTAGGCACCTGTGTTGGGCACTAAATCACCAAAATACTTAGAAATGGCCCAAGGGCACATTTCCCTTTCAATCTCCCCCTTTTTGGTGATTTATGCCAACACAACATAAAGCAAGTAGAACAAGTACAAAATCACTTCAAATAAGAACTCAAATTATTTTGATTCAATTTTGACATATATGGATCACTCTATGCCACCACTTGGTTTGTTTTTGCAAATCAAACTCAAATTTCTATCTCTAAGTCAAAACCACTTGTAGAGACATAAAGAGAGGTTTTCCAAAGAAATTTGATCAAGGATTTCAAAAAACTCCCCTTTTTTCATAATCAACACTTCTCCCCACAAGAGGCCAACTTTTGACATAAGAGACAATAAAAGAGTTTTGACAAACCAAAAGCTCTAATCTACTTTTTTTAAAATTTCTCAAGTGGTAGCTGATCCATTAATTGCTTTGGCCTTTATTTTCTCCCCCTTTGGCATCAAGCACCAAAACGGGATCAATCTTGGCCCATTAACCCCATTGTCTCACCAAAATCTTCAAATAAGAACACAAAGGCAGTGAGAGTATAAAGATGAACTTGGAAAAGTTACTCTTTTTCATCGGAGTGCAGTGGAAGTCTTGCATGGTCCAAGTCCACCTTTTCCCTTTCAATTCTCCTTGGAGACTAAAACAACCAAACTCAAGTACGCGGTTAGTCTCAAAGGGTCAAGTTGTAGCACAGCTCCCCCTAAATATGTGCATCACTTGCAAACAGGACTTGTGAGGTCCAGGGAGTGTTTGTACAACTTGAGCACCACAATAAGCAACAAAATGCAGAATGAACATGATCAAAGGCATAAACACATGTATGCTACATTTCAATCCAAGTTCCGCGAATCTAAGATATTGAGCTCACTACGCAGCCTGCAAAAGGTCTTCTCATCTAGAGGCTTGGTAAAGATATCGGCTAGCTGGTTCTCGGTGCTAACATGAAACACTTCGATATCTCCCTTTTGCTGGTGGTCTCTCAAAAAGTGATGCCGGATGTCAATGTGCTTTGTGCGGCTGTGCTCAACAGGATTTTCCGCTATTCGGATAGCACTCTCATTGTCACATAGGAGTGGGACTTTGCTCAGATTGTAGCCAAAGTCCCGGAGGGTTTGCCTCATCCAAAGTAGTTGCGCACAACACTGTCCTGCAGCAACGTACTCGGCCTCAGCGGTGGATAGGGCAACGAAGGTTTGTTTCTTAGAGTTCCATGACACCAGGGACCTTCCTAAGAATTGGCACGTCCCCGATGTACTCTTCCTATCGACCTTACATCCAGCATAGTCGGAATCTGAGTACCCAATCAAGTCAAAGTTAGACCCCTTTGGATACCAGATCCCGAAGCAAGGCGTAGCGACTAAATATCGAAGAATTCGCTTCACCGCCACTAAGTGACACTCCTTAGGATCGGATTGAAATCTAGCACACATGCATACGCTAAGCATAATATCCGGTCTACTAGCACATAAATAAAGCAAAGAACCTATCATGGACCGGTATGCTTTTTGATCAACGGACTTACCACCTTTGTTGAGGTTGGTGTGTCCGTCAGTTCCCATCGGCGTCTTTGCGGGCTTGGCGTCCTTCATCCCAAACCGCTTTAGCAAGTCTTGCGTGTACTTCGTTTGGGGGATGAAAGTGCCGTCCTTGAGTTGCTTCACTTGGAACCCAAGGAAGTAGTTCAACTCGCCCATCATCGACATCTCGAATTTCTGCGTCATCACCCTGCTAAACTCTTCACAAGACTTTTGATTAGTAGAACCAAATATTATGTCATCGACATAAATTTGGCACACAAAAAGATCACCATCGCAAGTCTTAGTAAAGTGTTGGATCGGCTTTCCTAACCTTGAAAGCATTAGCAATTAAAAAGTCTCTAAGGCATTCATACCATGCTCTTGGGGCTTGCTTAAGTCCATAGAGCGCCTTAGAGAGCTTACACACGTGGTCGGGGTACCGTTCATCCTCAAAGCCAAGGGGTTGCTCCACGTACACCTCCTCTTTGATCGGCTCGTTGAGGAAAGCGCTCTTCACATCCATTTGGTACAACCTGAAAGAATGGTGAGCGGCATATGCTAGCAAGATACAAATTGATTCTAGCCTAGCCACAGGAGCGAATGTCTCCTCAAAGTCCAAACCTGCGACTTGGGCATAACCTTTTGCCACAAGCCGAGCCTTGTTCCTTGTCACCACCCCGTGCTCATCCTGTTTGTTGCGGAACACCCACTTGGTTCCCACAACATTTTGCTTGGGACGAGGCACCAGTGTCCAAACTTCATTGCGCTTGAAATTGTTGAGTTCCTCTTGCATGGCCAACACCCAGTCCGGATCTAGCAAGGCCTCTTCTATCCTGAAAGGCTCAATAGAAGAGACAAAAGAGTAATGCTCACAAAAATTAACCAATCTTGAACGAGTAGTTACTCCCTTGCTAATATCACCCAATATCTGGTCGACGGGATGATCCCTTTGAATCGTCGCTCGAACTTGGGTTGGAGGTGCCTGAGGTGCTTCTTCCTCTTCAATTTGAACATCTTATGCTCCCCCTTGATCATACGCCTCCACTTGAGGTACCTGTTCATCATCTTGGGTTGGGGGATGCACCATAGTTGAGGAAGACGGTTGATCTTGCTCCAGTTGTTCCTGAGGCCGTACATCTCCAATCGCCATGGTGCGTATCGCGGCCGTTGGAACATCTTCTTCATCTACATCATCAAGATCAACAACTTGCTCTCTTGGAGAGCCATTAGTCTCATCAAATACAACGTCGCTAGAGACTTCAACCAAACCCGATGATTTGTTGAAGACCCTATACGCCTTTGTATTTGAATCATAACCTAATAAAAACCCTTCTACGGCTTTGGGAGCAAATTTGGAATTCCTACCCTTCTTCACTAGAATGTCGGATTTACTCCCAAATACACGAAAGTACGATACATTGGGTTTGTTACCAGTCAGCAGCTCATATGAAGTCTTCTTGAGGAGGCGGTGAAGGTAGACCCTGTTGATGGCGTGGCAAGCCGTGTTCACGGCTTCCGACCAAAAACACTCGGGGGTCTTGAACTCTCCAAGCATAGTCCTCGCCATATCAATGAGCGTCCTGTTCTTCCTCTCTACCACACCATTTTGCTGAGGTGTGTAGGGAGCGGAGAACTCGTGCTTGATCCCCTCCTCCTCAAGGAACTCCTCCACTTGAAGATTCTTGAATTCGGACCCGTTGTCGCTCCTTATCTTCTTCACCTTGAGCTCAAACTCATTTTGAGCTCTCCTTAGGAAGCGCTTGAGGGTCCCTTGGGTTTCAGACTTATCCTGCAAAAAGAACACCCAAGTGAAGCGGGAAAAGTCATCAACAATAACTAGACCATACTTACTTCCTCCTATGCTCAGATAGGCGACAGGTCCGAAGAGGTCCATATGCAGCAGCTCCAGAGGTCTTGATGTTGTCATCGCATTTTTGGTGTGATGAGAGCCTCCCACCTGTTTCCCTGCTTGACAAGCTGCACAAGGTCTATCTTTTTCGAAATGAACATTGGTTAGACCTATCACGTGTTCTCCCTTTAGAAGCTTGTGGAGGTTCTTCATCCCCACATGTGCTAAGCGGCGATGCCACAACCAGCCCATGCAAGTCTTAGCCATTAAGCATGCATCTAGACCAGCCTCTTCTTTTGCAAAATCAACTAAGTAAAGTTTGCCGCCTAGTACACCCTTAAAAGCTAGTGAACCATCATATCTTCTAAAAATAGACACATCTACATTTGTAAATAAACAATTATATCCCATATTACATAATTGACTAACAGATAGTAAATTATATCCAAGAGACTCTACTAAAAACACATTAGAGATAGAGTGCTCATTGGAGATTGCAATTTTACCTAGCCCTTTTACCTTGCCTTGATTCCCATCACCGAATATTATTGAATCTTGGGAATCTTTGTTTTTGACGTAGGAGGTGAACATCTTCTTCTCTCCCGTCATATGGTTTGTGCATCCGCTGTCAATAATCCAGCTTGAACCCCCGGATGCATAAACCTGCAAGGCAAATTTAGGCTTGGGTCTTAGGTACCCAACTCATGTTGGGTCCTACAAGGTTAGCACAAATATCCTTAGGGACCCAAATGCAAGTTTTGTCTCCCTTGCATCTTGCCCCTAATTTTCTAGCAACTATCTTCCTATCCTTTCTACAAATAGAAAAAGAAGCATTTAACGCATGTTATATTGTAGAAGGTTCATTTACTTTCCTAGGAACATTAACAACATTTCTCCTAGACATATTATGAACAACATTTCTCCTACCAACATTTCTATCATGCACATAAGAAGAACTAGAAGCAAACATGGCATGAGAATCAAAGGCATTATATGCATTACAACTTCTATAGGCATTTCTAGTTTGTCTCCTACCATGGTACATAAAAGCATGGTTCTTTTTAGCACTAGTTGCCATAGGGGCCTTCCCTTTCTCCTTGGCAGTGATGGGAGCCTTATGGCTTGTCAAGTCCTTGGCTTCCCTCTTGTAGCCAAGTCCATCCTTAATTGAGGGATGTCTACCAATCATGTAGGCATCCCTTGCAAATTTTAACTTGTCAAATTCATTCTTGCTAGTCTTAAGTTGGGCATTAAGACTAGCTAATTCCTCATTTAATTTTGAAATTGAAACTAAATGATCACTACAAGCATTAATGTCAAAATCTTTACACCTATTGCAAGTTTCAACAATTCCTACACAAGAATTAGATTTACTAGCTACTTCTAGTTTAGCATTTAAATCATCATTAAAACTTTTTAAAGTAGCAATGGTTTCATGACAAGAAGATAGTTCACTAGAGAGCATTTCATTCCTTTTAATTTCTAGAGCAAGAGAATTTTGTGCACTAACAAATTTATCATGCTCCTCATATAAAAGATCCTCTTGTTTTTCTAGTAATCTATTCTTGTCATTCAACGCATCAATCAACTCATTAATCTTATTAATTTTAGATCTATCTAATCCCTTGAATAAGCATGAGTAATCTATCTCATCATCATCACTAGATTCATCCTCACTCGAAGAAGCATAAGTACTAGTATCATGAGCGCTTACTTTCTTCTCCCTTGCCATGAGGCAAGTGTGACGCTCGTTGGGGAAGAGGGATGACTTGTTGAAGGCGGTGGCGGCGAGTCCTTCATTGTCGGAGTCAGAGGAGGAGCAATCCGAATCCCACTCCTTTCCGATATGTGCCTCGCCCTTGGCCTTCTTGTAATGCTTCTTCTTCTCCCTCTTGTTCCCTTGGTCCTGATCACTATCATTGTCGGGACAGTTAGCAATAAAATGACCAAGCTTACCGCATTTGAAGCATGAGCGCTTCCCCTTGGCTTTGGTCTTGCTTGGCTGTCCCTTACGACCCTTAAGCGCCGTCTTGAATCTTTTGATGATGAGGGCCATCTCTTCGTCATTAAGTCCGGCCGCCTCAATTTGTGCCACCTTGCTAGGTAGCGCCTCCTTGCTTCTTGTTGCTTTGAGAGCAAGAGGTTGCGGCTCGTTGATTGGTCCATTCAAGGCGTCGTCCACGTACCTTGCCTCCTTGATCATCATTCGCCCGCTGACGAATTTTCCTAGGACTTCCTCAGGCGACATTTTGGTGTACCTGGGATTCTCACGAATATTATTCACCAAATGAGGATCAAGAACGGTAAAGGACCTTAGCATCAGTCAGACGACGTCGTGGTCCGTCCATCGCGTGCTTCCGTAGCTCCTTATTTTGTTGATAAGGGTCTTGAGCCGGTTGTATGTTTGAGTTGGCTCCTCGCCCCTTATCATCGTGAACCGTCCAAGCTCGCCCTCCACCAACTCCATTTTGGTGAGCAAGGTAACGTCATTCCCCTCATGAGAAATCTTGAGGGTGTCCCAGATCTGCTTGGCGTTATCCAAGCCGCTCACTTTGTGATATTCATCCCTGCACAATGAAGCTAGAAGAACAGTAGTAGCTTGTGCATTCTTATGGATTTGCTCATTAATGAACATGGGACTATCCGAACTATCAAAGTGCATTCCACTCTCTACAATCTCCCATATACTAGGATGGAGAGAGAATAGGTGACTACGCATTTTGTGGCTCCAAAATCCGTAGTCCTCCCCATCAAAGTGTGGGGGCTTGCCGAGTGGAATGGAGAGCAAATGTGAATTTGAACTTTGCGGAATATGAGAGTAGTCAAAAGAAAAGTTCGAATTAACCGGTTTCCTTCTCTCGTAGTCGTTGTGGTCATCGTCCTTTTGGGAAGAAGTAGATTCATCGCTGTCGTCGTAGTAGACGATCTCCTTGATGCGCCTTGTCTTCTTCTTCTTCCCTTCCTTTCGTCTATGACCCGATCCGGAGTCGGTAGGCTTGTCGTCCTTCGGCTCGTTGACGAAGGATTCCTTCTCTTTGTCGTTGATCACGATACCCTTCCCCTTAGGATCCATCTCTTCGGGCTGTTAGTCCCTTAGTGAAGAGAACGGCTTTGATACCAATTGAGAGCACCTAGAGGGGGGGTGAATAGGTGATCCTGTGAAACTTCAAAAACTTAAGCCACAAAACTTGGTTAATCGTTAGCACAATAATTGCCAAGTGGCTAGATAGGAATCCTCAACAAAACACAATAACCAACAAGGATCAGTCACAGAGATGGCACGGTGGTTATCCCGTGGTTCGGCCAAGACCAACGCTTGCCTACTCCACGTTGTGGCGTCCCAACGGACGAGGGTTGCAATCAACCCCTCTCAAGCGGTCCAAAGACCCACTTGAATACCACGGTGTTTTGCTTGCTTTATCTCAATCCCGTTTGCGAGGAATCTCCACAACTTGGAGCCTCTCGCCCTTACACTTGAAATTCACAAAGAACACGGAGCAAGGGAGGGATTAGCAACGCACACAAGACACAAGAATCAGAGTGTCAACACGCACACAAGTCGCAACAAGAGCTCGCAACACAACTCAATGAGTTCACAACTCCACTAGAGCTCTATATGCTATCACAATGAAAAGAACGCGCGAAATCGATGTCTTGGTGCTTAGAAATGATTAGGAGATGCTTGGTGTACTCCTCCATGCGCCTAGGGGTCCCTTTTATAGCCCCAAGGCAGCTAGGAGCCGTTGGGAGCAATCTGGGAAGGCAATTCTTGCCTTCTGTCGTCTGGCGCACCGGACAGTCCGGTGCACACCGGACATGTCCGGTGCCCGATTTCTTTCCATAAACAGCGCAGTCGACCGTTGGCAGCCTGGGAGCCGTTGGTGCACTTGACATGTCCGGTGCACACCGGACAGTCCGGTGCCATCTTCTAGCCGTTGGCTCGGCCACGTGTCCCGCGCAGATTGCGCGGCCGACCGTTGGCCCGGTCGACCGTTGGCTCACCGGACAGTCCGGTGCACACCGGACAGTCCGGTGAATTTTAGCCGTACGCCGTTGATGGTTTCCCGAGAGCGACGAGTTCGCCTGTGAGCGGCCCACCGGACAGTCCGGTGCACACCGGACAGTCCGGTGAATTTTAGCCGTACACCGCCGTCGAAGTCCCGAGAGCAGCCACTTTGCCCAAGCCAGCCTGGCGCACCGGACACTGTCCAGTGCACCACCGGACAGTCCGGTGCACCCAGACTGGGCAGACTTTGGCTGCTCGAGCCATCTCTTCTCCAACTCGATTTTTTCTGTTTCCAGCACTTAGACACAATACATTAGTCCATAAAACAATGTACTAAGTCTGAGAAACATACCTTTATCCTTGATTTGTACTTTGTCCACCATTTTACAATTAGGCACCTGTGTTGGGCACTAAATCACCAAAATACTTAGAAATGGCCCAAGGGCACATTTCCCTTTCACTCGCCCGACCCCAGGGCTCGAACTCAGCCTCGGCTCTGGAAGACGACGAACTCCACCTCGTCCCACCCCCGGGCTCGGACTCAACCTCGACCTCGAAGGAATCGCCACCTCGCCCAAACTCGGGTCCGGACCGGCCACGTCGCTAGGGGGGCATCATTACCCTGCCCCTAGCTAGCTCAGGCTACGGGGAACAAGACCGGCGTCCCATCTGGCTCGCTCCAGTAAACAAGTAATGATGACACTCCGCACACTCCATGACGACGGCAGCTCCTAGCCCCTTACGTCAGCAAGGAGACGTCAGCAAGGATCCGACAGCCCCGACATCTGTACTTCCGCAGGGTTCCAGCGCTCCTCCGACGGCCACGACATCACATGAACAGGGTGCCAAAACCTCTCCGACTGCCACGACGGCATGTACTTAGGGCTCTAGCTCCTCTCTTCTAGACACGTTAGCACACTGCTATAGCCCCCATTGTACACCTGGACCCTCTCCTTACGCCTATAAAAGGAAGGTCTAGGGCTCTCGTACGAGGAGGTTGGCCGCGCGGGAGAACGGGCCGACCCATAAGGCTCTCGCTCTCTCTCTCTCTCTCCCACGCGAACGCTTGTAACCCCCTACTGCAAGTGCATCCATCCGCCCTGGGCGCAGGACAACACGAAGGCCACGGTTTCCCCTTTCTGTTCTCCCCCCTTTGTGTCTCGTCTCGCGCCGACCCATCTGGGCTGGGGCACGCAGCGACAATTTACTCGTCGGTCCAGGGACCCCCCGGGGTCGAAACGCCGACAGTTGGCGCGCCAGATAGGGGCCTGCTGCGTGTTGACGAACAGCTTCCCATCAAGCTCCAGATGGGTAGTCTCCAGCAACCTTTCCAACCCGGGATGATGCTCCGTTTCGGGAGTCTTGAGTTCATGTCCCTCGACGGCAGCTACGACATGATACTCCTTCCTCCGCCGCGCGACAGCGACAATGGTGGCCGTCAGCCCGCTCGCCGGCGGCGGAATCAACGACGTCTTCCCCACATTGCGGAAGAACAACATTCGGGTTTGTCCCGTCACCTCCCCCACCTACGGAGGAGGAGGCGGGGCAACCATGGCCAAGCAGGAGGCGGCACCTCGTCGGCTATCGAGCAAGTCGACGACGCCGGCGCCCCAGCGGGGGACACGTCGGGCTTCGACCTTGCGTCTGAGACGAAGACGAGCGCCGCTTCCCCGCAACACGCCAACCCCAAGCAGACGAACGACGCCAGCACGCTCGCGAAGGACTTGCTGGGCGTCGCCCTCGTACCTGAGACAACGGTGCAGTCTGCCCCTGACGCGACTTCGTCACCGCCCGTCGACCAAGAGGTACCAACCAATTCCCATCTCGTGCCTTTTGGATTCAGCTTCGACCCACCAAGCAACCTCGCTTCGTTGGAAGCCTCCATAGAGGCATGTACCAACCCTCTGGGGTACCATATGCGGTCGCCCTGGGACAGACTGACGACCGTCTCGACCTACGAACCCTCGGGTTCCGAGGAAGATGACGAGCCCGACTTTTGTTGGGATTTCTCCGGGCTCGATAACCCCAGTGCCATGCGGGACTTCATGACCGCATGCGACTACTGCCTCTCCGGTTGTTCCGATGGTAGCCGCAGCTTCGGCGACGAGGACTGCGGCCCAAGTCGTGAATGTTTCCACGTCGATCTAGGGGGTCCCGGCGAAGGCAACCATCTTGGTATGCCGGAGAGCGGCGATCTCCTAGGCCTGCGCCTCGCGTTGACATCCTTCGGGAGCTAGCTGCGGTCCCAGTCCCTGCGGGGGGTCAGGACACATAGCTCGAGCAAATCCGCGAGATGCAGGCCAGGCTCGACGAGGGAGCAGGAACGCTTGAGCAGTTTTGGCGGAACACCGGGCAGGAATGGGCAGACCAAGTTCCGGCTGGAGAAGAGCGTCGTCTACCCCAGGGCATCTAGCACAGTATTGCCGACGACGTCAGGGCAAGGCCGCCACCGGCTTCCAGTGGGGTCGGCCAGAACCTGGCTGCAGCAACAATACTACTCCACGCGATGCCGGAACCATCGACCACCGAAGGGCGGCGTATCCAGTGAGAGCTCAAGAATCTCCTGGAGGATGCCGCGGCCCAACGGGCCGAAAGCTCTGCCTCCCGAAAGCAGGGGTACCCCTCGGAGCATCGCGTCGCGACTTCCCGATTCGTGCGGGAAGCCTCGGTCCACACCGGGCGCACGCGCAACACGGCGCCTGCGGCCCCGGGTCACATCGGCAACGAGCACCACCACCGCAACCGTCGAGCCCACCTCGACGAGAGGGTGCGCCGAGGCTACCACCCCAGGCGTGGGGAACGCTACGACAGCGGGGAGGATCGGAGCCCCTCGCCCGAACCACCCGGTCCGCAGGCTTTCAGCCGGGCCATACGACGGGCGCCGTTCCCGACCCGGTTCCGAACCCCGACTACCATCACAAAGTACTCCGGGAGACGAGGCCGAAACTGTGGCTCGCGGACTACCGACTGGCCTGCTAGCTGGGTGGAACGAACGATGATAACCTCATCATCCGCAACCTCCCCCTGTTCCTCTCCGACACCGCTCGAGCCTGGCTGGAGCATCTGCCTCCGGGGTAGATCTCCAACTGGGACTGCCTAGTAAACAAGTAATGATGACACCCCGCACGCTCCATGACGACGGCAGCTCCCAGCCCCTTACGTCAGCAAGGAGACGTCAGCAAGGATCCGACAGCCCCGACAGCTGTACTTTCGCAGGGCTCCAGCGCTCCTCCGACGGCCACGACATCACATGAACAGGGTGCCAAAACCTCTCCGACTGCCACGACGGCATGTACTTAGGGCTCTAGCTCCTCTCTGCTAGACACGTTAGCACACTGCTACACCCCCTATTGTACACCTGGACCCTCTCCTTACGCCTATAAAAGGAAGGTCTAGGGCTCTCGTACGGGGAGGTTGGCCGCGCGGGAGAACGGGCCGACGCATAAGGCTCTCGCTCTCTCTCTCCCACGCGAACGCTTGTAACCCCCTACTGCAAGCGCATCCATCCGCCCTGGGCGCAGGACAACACGAAGGCCGCGGTTTCCCCTTTCTGTTCTCCCCCCTTTGTGTTCCGTCTCGCGCCGACCCATCTGGGCTGGGGCACGCAGCGACAATTTATTCGTCGGTCCAGGGACCCCTCGGGGTCAAAACGCCGACAGATGGATACCCATAGGCCACCACACTTCGACGGCACTAACTTCCCATATTATAGTGCTAGAATGGTTTGTTACCTAGAGGCCGTTGATCTAGGTGTTTGGCGAGTCACTCGTGACGGGATGAAACCCCCCAAGAATCCCGAGAAACCCACCACAAGTGAGGAAAAAGAAATTCATTTAAATGCTTAGCATGGATATTTTTAATCAAGTATTTACCTTAAAAACTGCTAATGAGATTTGGCTAAAATTGCATGAGCTCCATGATGGCACATCCATGTCCGTGAGCAAAAACATTGCCTAGTATTAAATGAGTATAATACTTTTGCTATGAAAGATGATGAGCTTGTTAGAGACATGTATTCTCGTTTGAATCTAATCATCAATGAGCTCAATTCTATTGGTATTAATAAGCTAGGTGATGCGGACATTGTGAGGAAGATTATCTCCCTGCTACCACAACAAAGATATGGGAGCATCATCACCATCCTTCACAACATGAAGGACTTGAGTACCATAACCCCGACCATTGTGATTGGGAAAATCGTGGCCTTTGAGATGTCACGAAAAATGTGTCGGGGAGAGGAGCCAACTTCCTCAAGGCCATATGATTTTGCATGTGATGAAAGGAAGGGCAAAAAGAAGGCTCCCACTCCAAGTTCCTCGAGTGAAGAAGAGGAAGAAGAAGAAGAAAGTGATGATGATGAAGATAATCAACCATGCACATCATCCTCCGAGGACGAAGAAACAATCTAACGCGTCGGAAAGGTAATGGGGATGATCCGCAAGATTAATCTAATGGGTGTGCCCCTGCAGGTTGAAGATCTTCTCTTTAACATTGACAGGAAAAAGCAAAGGAAGAGAGGATGCTTTGCATGTGGGGAGAAGGGCCACTTCAGGGACAACTGTCCAAATATGGCCGAACCCAAAAAGGGGAGGAGCAAAGGCAAGGCGCTAACAAGTGTTAGGACTTGGGATGATTCTTCAAGTGAAGATGAACCTCTAAGGACGCGCAGTCACCGGTCCTCATCACGCTCATCACGGTCATCACACAAATGCCTTATGGCAAGAGGTAAAATGAGCATTCCATCCTCTAGTGATGATAGTAGTAGTGATGATGATGGTGAGGGAAAGCCCTCCGTAGATGAACTTGCGGAAGCCGTTAAATTTTTCCAGGATGTTTGCACTAAGCAAAAAGCTCAACTTAAAACTTTGAAAAATAAGTTGATTAGCTCCCAAAATGATTATAAAGGTTTGCTAGAAAAATTTGAAACTTTTGCAAACTTAAATTGTGAGCTGCCAACTAAAATTGAGCTATTAGAGTCTAGTGCTCCATCCACTGCTACTGATGATGGTCTTATTAAAAAGAATGAAAAACTTAAGGCTAAGTTAGATGGCTCCCTAGAAGCTATTGAAAATTTGCTAGAGAAAATGGAAATTCTTAGCATACACAATAATGAGCTAACTACTAAGCTAGAAAACATTAGTAGCACCCCAGCAGCATCCTTAGTTGAAATACCTGAAATTATTAAGAAAGATGCTTCTACTTCTTGCCTTGATTTAATTGATGATTCTAACCCCTGCAACCAAGTGCTTGTTGAGAATATTGTTGTAGAAACATGTTCGGATGAGGTTGCAAAGGAAAATGAACAATTAAAGCAAGAAGTGGCTCGCCTTGGCAAGGCTTTGTATGACAAGAAAGGCAAAGCCAAACAAATCCAACCTCCGCAGGATAACACCACTGCGGGAGTGAACAAGCCTATGGAGGGAGAAACTGTGATTTGTAGGCTATGCCACAAGGAAGGCCATAAGTCTTTCCAATGCAAGGCGATGACCGGGGATAAACAAAGGCAAAAGCTCAAGCAAAAGCCATCAAGCAAAGTCTCCAACACCTACATCAAAAAGGTGGAAAAAAAGGCTGCTACACCATATTTGATCAAGAAGAAAAAGAATGGAAAGGTGATAGCAATCAAGGCCAACAAGCAAGCCAACAAAGGAAAGGGGGGCAAACGCATCTGGGTGCCAAAGGAAATAATCTCAACCATGAAAAGCACCAAAAAGGTTTGGATCCCGAAAGGGAAGTGAGTGGACCAAAGGTCAATGGGAAATTTGGAGACTTGGCAAAGTTGGGATGTATATCATGGGATACATCATATTGGATCAAGTTTAATTGCCAAGTAGGTTAGTGATAATTTTGGACCCAAATTTCCCACCCATGACTAAGGTAACTATATTTATTGCATCCATATTTTAGATATGCGTATCTATTTTTTCTTGTATCTAGTTTACCTTTCATGCCTAGTATTACATTTGGTATTTAATTTTGTTTAAAATTATGCATACTAGGTAAATCGCATGGTAGGAGTGCTTGCTTTCAATTCATATACTTAAGCAAACCTACATGGCTTAAAACGTTTATTTAAGCACGGCACATAGCTTCAATATCACTCCATAGTAAATGATACATCGATTGATAATTGTGAATTCTTCAAGTGGTAAAACACTCATATTCTACAATCTGTATCATTTAACTTTTATGTGCCAAAGTTCGGATTATAGATAATTTGCCCCTCTTGATATCAAATCAAAGTGCATGTCTCCTGCAAGTATTCAAAACTTGTATGCACACCTTCAGGGGGAGGTTACTCTATAATCTAATACTTTGAGACTAACACCTTTTCAAGTCTATTTTATGTGATAGTCTCATTGTAAGGAAAATGAGGTCCCCGGAGAAAGACAACAATCTTCCACTGCAAAATCTCCAAGAACTCTCATGTCTCTCAAGCTCGCCATTGAATTTCAATCAGTATCTTTTGAGACTACATCTAGTATCATTTACATGTCTTCTCCAATGTTTGATTAGACTATATTTCATATCATATACTTCCATGTTGCTAAAAATGCATAAGTGGTTAACTCATATTCTGTTACCTATGCATAAGGGAAGTTAGTCTTTTCAAATCATGTCTTGCACCTCTAATTTTCACATGTGTTTTCTCTCTAAAAGAGAACACTCATTTAGGGGGAGTAATCATCTGAGGGCAATTTTTTTACTTCCTACATGCTTTTAATGTCTTCCTTTTCGGTGGTTGATGCCAAAGGGGGAGAAGTTTAGGGACCAAAGCAATGAAAACTATATCAAACACCAAACACCACCAATTTAAAATTTTAAAATCTACAAATGGTTTTTCAAGTGGTTTTTGTTATTTGGTCCAAAAATAGGAAGTAAGTAAATTATAGAATTAGGGGGAGGCTTAAGTCCATAATATCACATTGTGGGGACAAACATGCATCCTAGCAAGTAGATTGCATATTGTCATTCAAATAATTGTATTATTTGCTTGCTTTGGTTGTGTTGTCATCAATCACCAAAAAGGGGGAGATTGTAAGGAAAATGGACCCCGGGCCATTTGGCTAATTGAGTTTTGGTGTTTGATGATCAACACAATCCGTGAACTAATAAGTTTTCTAGTGTTTGTGTTTGTAGTTCACAGGATGCAAGATTAACTTGGACTAAGGAATTGAGGAAAGCAACACCTCAAAAGAAGACATTAAAAAGATCCAAGAAAAGTCCAAGTGTGCTGCCTGCGAACTGTCTGTGCGTGAAGCACCGGACTGTCCGGTGGCACACCAGACTGTCCGGTGCCAACACGCCGGACTGTCCGGTGCACCAGGGAATCGCAGCCCAACGGCTAGTTCTAGGTGGCACCCGGAGAGAAGACCACCGGACTGTCCGGTGTGGAAAGCCCTCGGCGCTAACGGTCACCGGCTCTGACAGGACAACGACTAGGCGCACCGGACAGGCTACAGTGCGCTATCAGGTGCACCACCGGACTGTCCAGTGTACCGCAGAAAGCAGCAGCTTTTCTCCAACGACTCTATTTGTGTTGGGGGCTATAAATACACCCCCAACCGGCCATTTCCAAGTGTGGGAGCCCAATCAACATACCAAGGCATATTGTAGACATGTCTAAGTGCTCAAACACCCAAATGCTTAATAGAATCACTCGGTGATTAGCGTAGGTGCTTTGCAAAGTGCTTAGGTTAGTTAGACCGCATTAGCGCTTGCTCTAGGTGAATCCTAGTTAGTTGAGTGAGTTTAGACAAACCACACAACTCCTCGGCTCTTGTGCGCGCCGTTGTAATTGTACCAAGTGGGGCGAGAGTCTTGCGAGACCGTGACAACCGTGTTTGTGTCACGGCCGCCATCGTGTATCGGAGGGAACGAGGCCCGCGGCGTTTCGGCCGAAAGCTTGATAGTGGAGACGACGGGGAGCGTCCGAGAGGAGCCGGAAGCGGAGCACCACTTGCGCGTGGAGAAGGCCCGCGGCTCTCTACGGAGTTACTCGACTGAGGTGCTTGGCCCTCGCGTGGGCTTCCCTTTGTGTAGGGACACCAACGAGGATTAGTCGGGACCTTGCGCGGTTCCGGATACCTCGGTAAAAATACCGGCGTCATCCATGAGAGTTTGGTTCTCTACTTTGCTCTTTAAGTTTCTGCATTTATATTAAGCATTCAAGTTCCAATCTTGTATACATACTTATTTAGTGTAGATTGAAACTTAGCCATTGTGGTAGAGATAGGAACACTTAGACAAAACCTAGTTTGCACATTCTAGTTTGACTATTTGCATAGGTTTTGTTCTAGGGTTTTATTTGTGGCCTAGTTTAGCGAAAGTTTTAGAAGTCCTAATTCACCCCCCCCCCTCTTAGGCGTCACCCGTTTCCTACAGACGTATTGATATATACATATTATTAAACAGATCATAGTAGAGACACATAAAATAAAAGATGTCACTGAGTTATTACCATATTTAGCTAGTGACGTGTTTATATATACATGTTACTTGTTGGGGGCCTTCGGCTTCCGAAGGTCCTCAAAAACATAATTTAACAAAGTTTCTGAAGTATGATGCATGAACAGGTATCTTCGGACTTGAGTTAAAACCACAGTGTGAAGAAGCACAAAAGGAATACGAAGGATGGCGCGGAGCCGAAGCTGTGCGCAGAAGAGCTTCGGCATGATAGCAGGAAAGGAAACCGACTTAAAGATGAAAAGGCTATTTAGACCTCGACGGGTTACTATAGAGTTATTAGCAAATGTAAAGGGCATGAGTGTAATTTTACATGGGCTGCGTCCCGTGCCTATAAATAGATGAACAGTGCTCCCGTACTGTTCACGCTGACTTGGCATTTGCTTTTGTGTCACGCTTGTATCTTTACCTTCATTCAAGCCGAAGGTACACTTGTAACTTAATATCATTTCTATTTTTTCATAGTAATAAAATAGAAATGAGTTAATAAAAAGATATGGCTATTCATATTATCTTTTGTTTTTTACGTGATTCTTTCTTCAGTATTATATATTATGACTTACGAAGGTATGTCCTTCACAACCTTCGTCCGAGAATCATTATATCCCAAGGGAAATAATGTTCTGAATTACGAAGGACTTTAACGTTTAACGTTCTCTGTGTTGCCTTGTTCTTAATTCATAGCATTTGAGAACAAGTTCCCAATATTACTAAACAGATCACAGTAGAGACATATAAAATAAAAGATGTCACTGAGTTATTACCATATTTCGCTAGTGACGCGTTTTTACAATAGATGTCATATGTGCACAGTCGTTAGTGACGTCTTTTTAAAAAAGATATCACTGTGAAAAATTAGTGATGTGTTTTTAACAAGTGTTAGAGATAGTCATATCTCCTTTGAGCGTTTTTGACATAGTGACCCTTACGCACACTTGATTATGAATTCATGATGCCATCATGAAAAGGGTCTCCCCAATTAATAAGCCAACATAAATAAATCATGACACTTTCCAATTCCAAAAACTAGGTTATAGCAGTTACAATCAGCCATCTTACCTCTTTAGGAGAAAAAAAGTAGACAGAAGGTACTAACCAAGGTAGTATACCTCAAATAATCTGAATACTCCTGCAATAATTAGCTTCTTAGATGGTGGAGCGCAGACTGCGGGTCAATGCTATTCACTATCCTTGTTCTTGTTGTTGCCCGTCTTCTTTGTACGACTCTTCATCCTACGTTGGTCGGCGCCGATGAGGACGACATCCTCTAAGATGCCAGCCTCATGGATGACTTCAACGTGCTGATGCTCATCGCACCGCGAGCCGTGGAGACCGCTGCCAACGCGAGCGGCCATGTGAAAACAATTGAAGGTGAAACCCATCTGCGAATGTTGCATCACTCAGTGGTAGTATTGTGCTGCCTGACTTTTCTAATCCAGTTGTATAGGAGAGTTCACAAGATAGTGGTAGTATTGCGCCAAGTGATGCACCATTGCAGAAGCTTCAGAACAATAACTAGAACCAGAAACAAGTCTAAAAAGATCTCGAAGGTGTAGACGATCTGGAATCCCTGATGACTATGAAGTTTACACAAGTGTAGACATATAAAGCGATGAGATTTATATGAGTGAGGATATCGATGCAGAAAATGATCTAACTACATATGAAGAAGCTATGAGAAGCGAAAATCCATCCAAATGGTTATCAGACATGGAAGATGAATTATAATCCATGAGAATGAACAAAGTTTAGGACTTATAGGTCATTCTCCAAGGAGTCAAAACAGTAGGTTGTAAGTGGGTCTACAAGACCAAGCGTGAGTCTAAAGGGAATGTAGAAAGATACAAGGCTAGACTTGTGTGGATCAAGGTGGAGCGACACCATTGAGTGGATGTCCTAACAAGGACTAGTAGGGAGTGCCTACTCTCCGATAGTTCATTAAAACGCTGAGGCAATCCTAATTCTTACTTTACTTTGAGCAATTGCATTAAGTTTTTACATTATTAAAATTTTCATGTTAGTATAGTACTCGTCGATTCAGCTTAGGATACAAAACTTTTGGTCGATGGATATTAATACTTTTAGGCATAAGGCATAGGACGTGGGCTTGCTAATAGGATCTAATTTATGCAAGAAAATATAGGGAAGCTCAATTTACTATCTCCTCTTAGGCTTCTAGATCCTTTCGCCTGCATGTCGTGCACCGCCTCGGTCGCGGCGTCTCTCCATGCTCTTGAATGCCACCTCGCCCTGCTCTTGTGCACAAACTCATGCTACTTCTGTCTCACGTGTCGCCTCGTGTTGCTCCCTACTAGTGCAAAGGTTAAACTATCTTCAGTATCTTACGCATCATATTTTATATTTTAAACTTTACTATATAAACAATGCAGTATAAAGTGTAAAATAATAAAATAGTATTTTGCACGATTGTATATATATCCAGTCTTAGGGTTTGTGTTGTGCGGAGCCAAGAGGAAACCAGGCCACCGGCCACGGGGTGGTTGTGTGCTCCACTGCTCTTGCTCCTACTCCTGTGATCTGGTGGGCCAATGCGGAGACCTGGCCATGAAGCGGGGAGGGCCGGACGGGAGCCTCTGAGGCGGTCCAGGCGGAGAAGTAGCCCACAATTACAGACACGTTTTTTTTTTTCTTTCGCTAGCTTGTTCGGTTGGATCGGCTGTTCCATCTGTTCTGCATTGAAAACGGAAGCCATGACCGACCACTGAACTTTGCAGAATCAAAAAATGAAGCCGAACCAAAGAACAGAAAAAACCAATATTCCGGTTCTGTTTCAGTTTAGTTTGGTTAGGTGACCGTTTTGTTTTGGCTACTAAGTGCCCACCAGGGAGGGAAGCACAAAAATTTTCAGGAGCTGATTTAAACTGATACATTATATGACACCCTCGTACTATATTGTATACAACTATACATTTTAATTTTTAGCAGAGGTTTCAGCGAAGCTCCATAGACTTAGAGCGGTAGGGATGCTTGGAGCCTCGCCCGCCTCACCGCTAGCTCCGTTCCTAGTTCCTAGTGCCCACCCTGATCTTTGAACTATCGATACCGTGCGTTTTTATTCTTTTTAGCTATGTGACTGAATGTTGCCCTATTAGCAGCCACAACACTTATGGGGTGTTTAGTTTGAGGAATGAACTAGTCCATCGTCTTCCCACTACTCACTATTTTTGTTTGGTTTGTGGAATAGAATGAGTTGATCCATCACCATCTCATTCCTCATAGTTAGTTAGTTAGTACTAATACGAGAAATAGAGTCATCCCACCAAATTTAAGGAATGAACTCATGATGCACCATCTTAATTTGGATGGTATGATTTCTCAAACCAAATACTCTATTAATCTATTGGGGCATGCTGTTTTTAGATAAAAGAAGTGCCTCTAACCTCTGGTCAAGGACACAGCTGGTTTTTTTATTACAAACTTTTTATTTATCTTGCTGCCGCAAAGGGAATCAAATCATTACATAAAATTAGAAAACATATATAAAGATGCAAAGCCTATTATTAATCTTCTATCTGTTCTTTTCTTCGCAGATAACTCAATGGCTACGGTGTCCAATTTTAAGGATGTTGCACAGATGATATCTCTTATTTCCTGGTCCTCAAAAACACGACTAACATGCTTTCCAAGTATAATATACTATCATAGAAAGCTTCGGCTTTGGGATAAAGGTGTACATGGTTCGAAAGGCGCAACCTGGAGGAAGGATCAACCAGCTCCGAAGTTGTGGACGAGGGAGCTTCGACTTAGCGTAGAGACGATGATGAAGAGTGAAACCGACTTAAAAGGGAAAAGACAGCTTAGCCCTCGACAACTTACTTTTAAGCTAATAGTAAATGCCAGGGACATAAATGTACTTTTACCAGGCTACGTCCTGTGCCTATAAATAGATGAACAGTAACACCATATTATTCACACTGACTTGTAATCACTCGCACGTCACTCTTGGATTCTTACCTTCTGTCAAGCCGAAGATACAAATGTATTTAATATCATTAATGTTTGTTCATGATCATATAATAAGAATATCGATAATCTAATGGTTTAATACAATTATTCATGTTCTTTCTATGTCTTATATGTTCCTGCATTTACTCTTACTGTCTTACATATTGAAATGATGAAGGTATGTCCTTTATAATCTTCGTCTGAAGATCATTATATCCTAAGGAAGACAATGCTTCAAAGGATGAAGGTCTTTAACCATTAACATTTGTGTTGCCTTGTTCTTGATTCATAGCATTTGATAACAAGTGAACAACATTGACGTCCACCTCCGGTGAACTCATTTGACCACCTTCGACAAGCTATGATCTTCGTCATGCCGCCGAAGAAGTCTTCAGGGCTAGGGGCTGCACTGCAGCCACTAGATGTCAATCAGGAGATGCTGCGCGAAGCAAGAAGCCAGAAGAGAAAGGCTACTAGCCCAACACTTCAGGAGGAGGAGCTAGACCAGGAAATCAGGGACCTGGAAATCATTCATCAGCAAGTACAAAGAAAGAAGGAGAAGATGGCCTGTCTGGCCGATTTATAGAAGAAGATTGACGAAGCTGCTGAGGAAATGCGTCATCTTACTCAAGATGACCAGGACCAAAGGCCCCAGCACAAGGAGCTTCGTCAAGAGAGTTCATTCAACGATGATGAATGGTACGATGACTTTCATCATGGCAATTTTGCTTTTGATGATGCTTCTCCTTTGGCAGCAGAATTGCAGGCTACTCCATGGCCCCCATCATACAAGCCACCGCAGCTTCCTATGTATGATGGACACACAGATCCTAAATAGTTTTTGATGAGCTATGAAGCAACCATATCTTCATATGGAGGCAATACTGCAATCATGGCGAAATCCTTCGTCATGGTAGTATGAAGTGTGGCCCAGACATGGTACTCTTCTCTCCGGCCAGGAACAATCACATCATGGCAGAAGCTTAAAGATATGCTAATCACTAGCTTCCAAGGATTTCAAACGAAGCCAGTCACTGCTCAGGCTTTGTTCCAGTGCACACAAGACCATGAAGAATACCTTCAGGCGTATGTCTGAAGGTTTCTGCGTCTAAGAGCATAAGCGCTTATAGTGCCCAATGAAATTGTCATTGAGGCCATGATCAAGGGGCTTCGGCCAGGACCTACGGCTCAATATTTTGCCAAGAAACCCCCACAAACCCTGGAGAAACTTCTTCAGAAGATGGATGAATATATCCGGGTTGATAATGATTTCCGCCAGAGAAGGGAAGAAGCCTACAGGTTCTCTAAGATGACCAGGGGCTTCGGAGGAAGAATCCACCCCAGACATGTCAGATCAATTCATAATTCCAGCCAAAGTGATGATAGAGGAAGCCAGTCTCAAAGGCCACAACATAGCTCCCAATCTTCAGGGCAACAACAAAGCCCTTTTAGGCCACCAGTCCCAAGGGGCAGAGGCAGCAGGGGCTTCGGCGGAAAATATGGAGATCAGCCCAGAAAGCTATATTGTTTATTCTGCGGTGAAAATAAAGGCCACACCACAAGAACATGCCAAATCACAATACAAAAGCAAAAGGAAATTGCCGAAGCTGAGGCAAGGCAGAATCAACCAAAGCAGGTCTTACATACTGCTTCATGCTACTCTCCCTATGTACCAGAGTACGTAGGCAATCAACAACCTTCGACTTCTATCGCTTCGACAAGTCACTCCCAAGCTTCTTGGGCCTAGCTCCCATTACCGCCACCATTACCACCCACTCAGGCCCAAAGCCAGCAGCCAGAAGGGCATTCACACGCACAGCAGCAGCGTGATTTTCGAGAGGAATCCGAAGCTCGTACAGTCAACAGCACAGTGCCAGAATCCAAGCATATCTATTAAAGAATATCCTACTCTTACTATATCTTTATCTTTTATGCCATTTTAATTTTTGTATGAGAAACAAGTAACGAAGGACTAAATTTCGATTTCATGTAATAATTGAGCCTGCATCAATGAGTAAAATATGCCTTCCTCATAGACTTCCGAAGCTACAAAAGTCATTCCTAAAGGAGCGCGGAGTAAGTTCCGAAGCTACAAAAGTCATTCTTAAATCATTCCTAAGGAAGCAGAGTAAGTTCCGAAGCTACAAAAGTCATTCCTAAGGGAGCGCAGAGTAAGTTTTCTACTCAGAAGTCATTCCTAAGGGGATGGAGAGCTTAAATGCCACCAAAATATAAGGTGAAGAAGCTCCAAAGTCGTTCCTAAGGGGATGCAGAGCTTAAAGACTCCAAAGTCGTTTCTAAGGGGATGTAGAGTCTTGTGTGTTCCAGTGTGGGCGCGTGCGTGTGTGTGTTCGACATCACCATCATTTTGCATCATATCGTCATATCATTTTGCACAACATTACATCATACATCATATCGCATCAACGGCAAAAAGGTTGAATACGAAGCAAATCTTCGGCAATACTTTGTTAAATGAAAATGTGCTGAGGCACGAAGTGAACTTCGAGAAATACAATTTTATCAGACGTCATAGAAGGGGTCTCTTTCTTTACGAAGTATGAAAAGAAGGGAAGGTGTTTTTTTCACCGAAGCCTCAAAAACGGTATGTGCGTAAATTTCATGCATCGCAAAGAAATATATTACAACAATTCACATGTCTAAACGATTGTTCCATACACCAAATGTTACATAGTATTTTTACAATAAAGTTCAATTTTCCTTAAGTATTTTGTCGGTGGCTTCGTTCAGCAACTTGTCGAGGACTTCGTCGATGATGGAGTTAGCAACGCTCATTATATCCAGTGCTTCTTTCATAACGGGATTAGCCTGGGGGTCGTATGGCTCCGGCAGTGGAGGTAGTTCAGCTGTAGTAAAAATCGTCAGTTCGAAGCCATAAAATAAGCGCCAAAGCTAAAATTCAAAAATAATACCTATGCCCCTTTCGCGTTCAGCAGCTTCTTCAGCTCGCCAAACTTCTTCTCGGGCTTTATGGGTTTCTTTTTCATTTTTCTTTATAATTTCGTTGGCCAATTCTCGGCCACCGTTCATCTAGACATTGGAATAAAATTTTCTGCCCACCAAAGTAGCTTCGGCCGAAGGGTCTTTTGTGTCGTCTTTGGAGAATGCGGCTTCAGCCTGGGCCGCAGCCTTAACATGATCGTAACCAGCCTTCTCTAGGATAGCCGCAATCCCTCGAGCATCAAAGAAGGCACAGATGTCCCCACGATCGCCGAGGATCTCTTCAAAGGCTTCGGCTTCCCCGCTTATCTAGTCAATAACGCCCTCGGGGTCACCGCGAATGAAGTTCTCTTCGGAAGAATAAGCACCTACTTTGGCAAAGCTGGTTTTCAATTTTTTCACGCAATTCAAGGATTTCTCGAAGCACCTTTCCTTGGATTCGTGGAGCTCCTCAACATTTTTCTCTAGCTTAGTTTTCCACCATTCACTAATTTCTTGACTAGCTTTTACAACTGCAAAGTTCTCATTGGCTTCGACAAGTTTTTTCCGAAGGTCTTCAATTTCGGCTTTATAAATTTCGGATTGAGTGTTAAATTTCGCTTCATCTTCTTTCACTTCATCCACCAATGAAAGTAGAATTTTGTCCTTCTCCAAAGCTTCATTTCTCAGTTTAATGACTTCTGATCGAAGATTACCGAGAGCTGTAGTGCAGCTTTCGTCTTCAGCATTCTTTTACGCCCTAAGAGCGTTGCTAAGGATTAAACCATTCAAGAAAGAAGAAAGGATTAGCATGAGAATAAAAGACTTCATTTCCAAATCCATAAACTTTAAAGTTCACAACTTATGTACCTTTATACTGTTGTATGCGAGGCTGTCCGCGAGGTCATCCTTCGATATAGCGCAGAGGCCAGCTTCGAGCTTCAGAAATCCCATACTTTTGGCCATCTCTCGGCAGATGGATATCTCTTTGTTGTCTGGGAGACAGTACAAGAAATCATCTTCATCCGTGTCGTTGAACACTAAGGCCCCCTTCGGGTATTTTAGTTCCCGGGCATAGTGTTTGGCTTCAAAAATTTCCTCTTCGGACAATCTTTTCCCGAAGCATGTCAAATAATATAGTCAAGATCTTCGGACGGTGCTTCGGGAGCAGGGGATTTGGCTTCTTCAGCCACATTCTTCTCCAGAGCTACGCTAGCATCTGTGAAAGTAGCCTAGAGGGGGGTGAATAGGCTAATCTAAAAATTTTCACAACAAACTTCGAAAGATTGTTAAATGCACAGTTCAATTGGTGCAGGTCGGTTCAACAGCTACGTGCGCAAGTTGAACCACTCTGAACCAATCCAACTGTTTTATAAACTTTAGACTATAATCTACTCGAAAAAGTATTTCGCAAGTCCTTTTGAGAGGTAAAGTATAACTAAGATAGAATGAGAAGATGAATACGTAAAGGCTATTTCACTTCTAGATCTACTCTACGGAAAAATCTATATGTCAATCTTGCAAGTAAAAATATCTTAAGTTAAAGACAAGCAAGAACACAAGACACAAGATTTAATCCGAGGTTCAGCCACACCACAAAGGTGTCCTACTCCCCGTTGAGGAGCCCACAAAGGGCCGGGTCTTTTTCAACCCTAATCCTCCAAAACCAACCATAAAGGTCAAGGCAATCTCTTCTTATCTTAGCTCAAAGAGCGGGTGATACAAACTTCTTGGGGTCGTCCACAAATTTGGAGACTCTCAAGCAACCTCAAACGGTCTTGAAACCTAGGGTTTCAAGAACACCAAGAACGCACAAGAGGTGTTTGCACAAGTTCAAGATTTTAAAAGAGATGGGAGAGGAGAAACCAAATCGTGAGCACAAGCACAAACCTCACACCCAAAAGCTCCTCCAACAAGGTTGAATCTTGAGGAAGATTTAAGTGTGAGAGAGAGGGGAGAGAGGAGTGCTTTGTCTCAAGTTAGGAAAGTAATAAATGTGTAAGTGTCCAGCAGCATTGAAGAAGGGGGTAGAGGGTTCTATTTATAGTCAAGGCTCAAAAACTAGCCGTTTGACCAGAAACCCGGCTGAAGACCGGTTGAACCGCCCCCTGACAACTCTGGTGACCTGACTGCCAGTCTGACTAGCAGACTGCAGGTCAGAAGTCAGAGGGTCAGAGACCAGTTGAACTGTCCCTCAGAACCAGTTCAGCTGGTCTAGACTAGAGAGTTTAGGAGAGAAAACCCCAGCTCAACTGCCTGGAGACAAGTTCAGCTAGTGTATGGTCAAAGTGGTCCATAGCTGAAGTTGAAGTTCAGCTGGAGTTGAACTCAGTTGAAGTTCAACTCAGCTAAAAAGCTCAGCTGCAGCCGAAGAAGCTCAGCTCAACTGAAGTTAAGTTCAGCTGGAAAGCTCAGCTGCAGTTGAAGAAGTTCAACTGCTTTTCAGCAGGAACACTCTAGGTTTCTCAAACCTAACCATGGTCAACCATAGAATGTTAAAGTGATTTTGGTTTTCAAAAATAGCTTTTGAATTTGGGGACTTGAGCTATAGCAAACACCATTACCTGTGCGAAAAATACTAAGGAAGAATTACATCATGCAACTCAAGATTTACATAAAATTTTATACGTCCGTTGCATGAAGTCCCTGTAGCTTCCTTAAGTTCCTGTTGCTTTCTTATCATAAACTGGGAACAAAAACTGTTAGTACCCTTATTTGTTTTGTCATTAAATCACCAAAACCCTCATTAGGGGTTGATTGCACTTACAATCTCCCCCTTTTTGGTGATTGATGCCAAAACAATTAAGGTCAAAAAGATAAACATTTGAAATAGTAAAGTTCTTTTGAATGATTGTATGTAGATGGCTCCCCCTAAATGTGTGTATGAAAGTGAATCAAGTGAGTTGACATAATATGTCATATGAGCAACACATTTAGAGATAGTGACCAAGTCCATACTAAATACAATCATCCGAGGGGTGCAAGAGTGTCATAAAAGGAGTTGTGATGCATATGACTATCTCTAAACACACATCATTTGTACTTCATAGTAAAGTAATCATTACAAACTGATGGGACAAGGGATGATGGCCAGAAGACCATCATATTACACTGAATAATATGCCAACAGTTTTATTTCAACATTAATAAGAGGGTACAAGCCACAAAAGTGGCCAAAACAAAAACAATAATCAAAAGAGAAATACATAACCAAAAGAACCACAAACAGAATGACTAGAAATTTGGATTTTCTCCCCCTTTTTGGCAGCAAGTACCAAAAACGAGGAGAGAGAGAGAAGAAGACATAGGAATCAATATCCTCCAGGAGGAGGATAGGACGGAGGATAAGACGGAGGATAGGATGTGTAGTCAGGAAAGAAGGTCCGCATCATGTCTTCCTCGAGTGAGGAGTCCCTAGGGGGCTCATCACCCGCAGAAAAAACAGATGCAGAAGATGTACGATGATGAGGAGGAGGTGGAGGAGGAGGGTGGTGATGGTAACCAGAGCCGGAAGGCCGCAGGTCACCAGGAATGGGTCCCGGACCCGGGTAGGGAGGAGAAGGATAGTGACTAGAGCCGGACGGCCTGGGGTCACCGGGAATGGGTCCTTGACCCGAGTAGGGAGGAGGAGGATGAGGAGGATCCGAGGTGTAGTAGGGGTCATCAAAGTCCTCGACCTCATCCTCCGGGGTAATGAATGGCACACCAAACTCCTGTTGGTGCCACTCATTAAGGTCTATGGGGAAGGTAGGGGCTGGAGGTGGAGGGGACCCAGGAGGGAGAGGATGACCTGTCTCGGCTGCATAACGAAGAAAATCCTCATGCAACCGGTCAGTCCTGCGACGGCGCACAGACTCCTCGACCACCTGAGTGCGGCACATGGCGAAGGCGCCGAGAAGGCCCTTGGCCAGACGAATGAAAAGCCCCAGCCTCGACCCCGTCCCTGGCCCGGACCACTTCCTCTCCTGTTGCGGTCCATCGGACGTGAGGCAGCGGCGGTGCGAGAGGAGGATGGGTGATGTGGAGGCTGAGGAGGTGGCTCATCAGAGGAAGTAGGGCCTCCAGACCCTGAGGGAGCCCACTTCGTACGAGCAGCTGGGTTGGTGGAATCAACCCAGTAGGGTACGTAGCGGGAGTGTTTGACAGGTTTTTCGAAGTGAGTCTGGGTGACCACTTCGATCATCTTCATAATAAAGGGTGCATGAAGACACCCCTTAAGAGGAGACCAGGAAGCACGAAGGATCTCTTCCCAGATCATGTCAAACACATTGATGCGGGCGAGACTGTTGGGAGCAAGGAGAAGGAAGGCCCGACTCTCCCCAAGGACGTTCATTTGATTCCCACCCTTCGGGAGAATGGGCATCCTGGACAAAGAGTTAAGGTACCTGTAGTACCTATGCATGTTGGCGGTCGTCCAGAACTCCCGATCCATAGAGACATGAATAAATTCAGTCTCTTCCCGCATGGGCAGCCGAATGTCATGAACTCGCATGTTGCTGCCCTGAATATCAGCATTAGAGAAGCCCAAAATATGGGCAAAACGACGGTAACTGACTTTGTGCCAGTTCCCCTGGATAAAGAAATACATGACTGGGTAATCATACCCATCAGCTTCTTCATCTACTTTCTTGACCCAGAGGGTGGCATAGAACTGAGCTACCACCTCGTCGTTCCAGGGGTATAACATTGTCATAATATTTCTTAACCCCTTTCTCTCCAGGTTACGGAGAGCTGACGTCATGTCAGCATCTCCCATATTCTCACAACCTTCCCAGTCAATAAACCGATGCCTGACAACTGGGTGTTTCTTGGTCAAGATGACTGAATTATAGAAACCAACCTAGAAAAGATTCTAGAACCGAGGGTCCTGGACACCAGGATGACGAGGTGTGAGAGAGGGGTTAGTGAACCTTAGACGTTGAAGGGCGTCCACCCCCTTCAGAGAGAAGTCGAACGAAGGTTCATTAGGTCCCCGGGCTACATTCGCCGGATGCATGTGCAGGCCGGTGATGTAGGGAGCGTCAGGCGGTGAAAGATCGACGACGTCGTCGAACACTCCATCCTCCTCCTGGCAAGGAGCGTACCCTGAGGAGGAGGAGCTGCGACGAGGACGAGTGGCGCCAACCTTTTGGTGCCTCCCACGAACAGGCTGAGAAGGCATCGAGGATCCCTCTCCTTCCATCCGACTAGAGCCGCGTCCTCTCTTAGAGAGGGAACGACGAGGCGGAGGAGAGAGAATAGGAGATTCCTCCTGAATCTCATCAGAGTCGCTGCTAAACTCTATCACGGATGGGTTGCGGCGACGCACCATGTTTGGAGAGGCTTTGGGAAGCTTGACCGGTTGAGGTGAGTGAGTGAGGAGGCTCAAACAAGGCTGAAATGCTAAGGCTTGAACGTTTGTGAGTGAGGGAAGAAAGGGGGAAGGCATATAAATAGGCTGCTGAACTGGTCACCAGGGACCGGTTCAACCACCCCCCAAGACTGGTTCAACCGGTATCGTGTAGAGTGGTCAGGTGACCAGATTCGGTCAGGGGAATAAAGCCAAAAAATCTGACGCATCTGCAAAAAGGTGACTGACGGGACATAAAATAAAGCTACATATTCCAAAAGCAAAAGCCGAAAAAAGTGCTGCACAAGTTTCTGAAAAGGTGCTGCAAAAAGTGACTGAAAAAGCGCTGCAATAAAGTGACCTGACGCCTGCAAAAGGTGCTGTGTAGACTGAAAAAGGCATCTGAAAAGTCGCTGACACGGTCTGCAAAAATGGCTGCGCAGACAGAAAAACCGGTCAGAACCAGACCGGTTCAACCGGCCCCCCACACCGGTTCGACTAGTTTCGGTCAGGGGATTTTCTGGTTTCCCCTGGTTAAAACCAGCCGAGCTGAAGTTCAACTCAGAAGTTCAGCTGGTCTCTTCCAGCTGAACTAGAAAGTTCAGCTGGCCAAACCAGTTGAGCTTCGAGTGAAATTTTAAAATAATTTTTAACACTAAACCACATTTTAATTTTAACATTTTCACAAAGTTTTGAATGAACATCACTAAAATTTAAACCTTTTAAACAAAGAGCAGTGAATAAGCAACCTTTGTGTCCGTTTTCAAGTTAAGTTACGAGAATCCAAGATATTTAATTCACTCTTAAGGAAGCAAAATCTAATCTCATCGAGGGGTTTTGTGAAGATATCGGCTAGTTGATTTTCAGTGTTTACATGATATAATTCGATATCTCCTTTTACTTCGTGGTCTCTCAAAAAATGGTGTCTTATGTTTATGTGTTTGGTTCTAGAGTGTTGCACAGGGTTATTGGCTAGTTTAATGGCGCTCTCGTTGTCACATAGTAGTGGAATTCTTTTAAAATCACAGCCAAAATCCCTCAAAGTTTGCTTCATCCATAGCAACTGAGCACAACAAGCATCAGCAGCTATGTATTCGGCCTCGGCAGTGGAAAGTGCAACACAGTTTTGCTTCTTAGAGCTCCAAGACACCAGGGACCGCCCAAGAAATTGGCATGTCCCCGAGGTGCTTTTTCGATCTACTTTGCAATCAGCATAGTCTGAGTCAGAGTTGCCAAATAAATCGAAAGAGGAGCCCTTTGTAACACTTAAATTGTAAGAGATCATATAAAAGGAGAAAAGTGCTTTCCTTTATCTATTTATGTGAATTGCACCTATTTGTCATCATGTGAACACCATCTTTAAACACAAATAATTAATAAAAATATATGCCACTAAAATATGCATCATGCTAGGTTTTTCTTTTGTGTGCATATTGTGACAAAATAAAATAAAAATATGGCAAGAGATATGTAAAAAATCCAAAGTGGAATTTAAATTCTAAAAGAAATTTCAAGAATTGAGGAAAGAGAGAAGAAGATAAATTAATAGGTGAATAAAAATAATCATAAAATATTATTCCTATACTAGGAATTAAAAGTGTACATTTACTCAAAGGTGCAACTCATAAAAATATTCAAATTCAACTTGGGAATTCAAAATAGAAGGAAGAGAAAATAGGAAAAGAAAAGAAAAGAAAAGAAATGGGGAGACTAACTGGGCCCCAGATTTTCATTTCGGCCCATTTCTCCCTCCGCTGCACGCCCGCACTCGCGCTTGGAACCCGCAGACAGGTGGGACCCGCATCCCAGTGTCAGCCCACTCCATCCGCGTTGAGCTACGCCCACTGAGGGGTGGGGCCCGCGAGTCAACCTATCCTACCTTGCGCGCACGTCGCGTTTCTCTAGCGTGTTGGGCCCGATCACCAGTGTGTCATGGCCAACCTTCTACCGTCTCCGCATCCACCCCTTCCGCAACGAGCTCCAAAAATTCGGCCAGAGACGCCGGGCGTGCGTGGTGATCCCCCTGGGCACCCGGGTATATGACGGAGAGCACCCTCTGGCGCCCTAGCCTGACCGCGCATCCCCTCCGCACAATTATGGGAAGAGAATTTGGAGCTACTGCTATAATATTAGAGGCAAGCAGTATAGATCTAATTCTTGGTATGTCATGGTTAAGAAAGGCAAAGGCCATTATAGCATGTGGTAGAGGTATGGTAGAACTCACCAGCCCTAAAGGAGAAAGATTTCAAGTTAATATTGCAGTAACCACCTCATCCAAACATGCAATGTTCTTTATACCTGAGGAGTTTGTTGGTGACAACATCCGTGTGGTTAGAGATTTTCCGGATGTTTTTCCAGAGGAGTTACCAGGGATGCCACCTGATAGGAAAGTTGAGTTTGTCATTGATCTTCTACCTGGAACTGCCCCTATATCTAAACGGCCATACAGGATGTCCGTAGAGGAGTTAAAGGAACTTAAGAAACAGTTAACTAAGTTACAAGAGGCTGGTTACATTCGTCCGAGTTCCTCACCTTGGGGAGCACCGGTTCTGTTTGTACAGAAGAAGGATGGATCACAGCGGATGTGTGTGGATTATAGATCACTTAATGATGTTACTGTGAAGAACAAGTATTTGTTACCCCGTATTGAGGATTTATTTGATCAGATGAGAGGTGCAAGGGTATTCTCGAAGATTGATCTCCGATCGGGTTACCATCAGATGAGGATTAGACCATCAGATATTCCCAAGACGGCTTTCTCGACTCGATATGGATTATATGAGTTCACTGTTATGTCGTTTGGATTAACCAATGCACCAGCTTATTTTATGAATTTGATGAATAAGGTGTTTATGGAGTATTTGGATAGATTCATCGTGGTATTTATTGACGATATTCTTATTTATTCCAAGAGTGATAGTGATCATGAGGAACATCTGAGATTGGTGCTACAGCAGCTACGAGATAATCAGCTCTACGCCAAGTTTAGTAAGTGTGAGTTTTGGATTGGCGAGGTGCCATTTCTCGGACATATTATTTCTAATGGAGGAATATCAGTGGATCCTGCTAAGGTTAAGGAGATAATGGAGTGGAGAGTACCCACTACAGTTACTAAGATTTGGAGTTTCTTGGGACTTGCTGGCTATTACCGGAGATTTATTGAAGGATTTTCTAAGATTGCTAAGCCTATGAGTTCGCTTCTGGAGAAAGGAAGAGAATTTAAGTGAGACGAGAAGTGCCAAGATAGTTTTGATCAATTAAAGAAGAGATTGATGTCACCACCAGTGTTGGTTATGCCAGATCTACAGAAGGGATTTGACATTTATTGTGATGCATGTGGCCAAGGCTTGGGATGTGTGCTCATGCAGGAAGGACATGTGATTGCCTATACATCTCGTCAGTTACGGAGACATGAATTGAACTACCCCACTCATGACTTAGAATTGGCAGCCGTTGTGCATGCGCTTAAGATATGGAGACATTATATCATGGGGACCAAGTGTCAAGTATACACGGATCATAAGAGTCTGAAGTATATATTCACTCAGAAGGATCTCAACCTTAGGCAACGCCGTTGGTTGGAGCTTATTAAGGACTATGATTTGGAGATTCACTATCACCCGGGCAAGGCAAATTTGGTTGCAGATGCCTTGAGTCGCAAGGAGCATGTTCATTCAGCTATTGTTGCCCAGCTACCTAATGAGATTGTTGAGGATTTTAGGAGACTTAACCTGGGGATAGTTGCTCACACTAAAGGAGTTACTATTGATGTGGAACCTACTTTGGAGCAAGAAATCCGCAAAGGACCGATTGGTGATGCAAAAATACAAGAGATTAAGGATCTGATTACTGAAGGTCGAGGTCCAGAATTCACAGAGGATGAGCAAGGCACCGTATGGTTCAAGGACAGGATATGTGTTCCGGATATTGAAAGCCTTCGTGAGACTATTTTAAAGGAGGCCCATGACTCGGATTATTCTTATCATCCTGGTAGTACTAAGATGTATCAGGATTTGAAGCGGAAATATTGGTGGTATGGATTGAAGAGAGATGTGGCTGCACATGTGGCTATGTGTGATGTATGTCAAAGGGTTAAGGCTGAACACCAGAGGCCAGCTGGACTACTGCACCCACTGAAGATACCCGAGTGGAACTGGGAAGAGATTGGTATGGATTTTATTACTGGATTGCCTCGCACCCAGAAAGGATATGATGCTATATGGGTGATTGTGGATAGATTGACTAAGGTGGCTCACTTCATTCCTGTAAAGACTACTTATAAAGGTTCTCAGCTCGCAGAGTTGTATATGGCTCGGATTGTATGTTTACATGGAGTACCAAAGAAGATCGTGTCCGATCGAGGTTCACAGTTTACCTCAAGATTTTGGAGAAGCTTTCATGAGAATATGAATACAAAGTTGAATTTTAGTACAGCTTATCACCCTCAGACTGATGGACAAACGGAAAGGACCAATCAAGTATTGGAAGATATGTTGAGAGCTTATGCCCTTCAACATGGAGGAAGTTGGGATAAAAGTCTATCTTATGCTGAGTTCTCTTATAATAATAGCTATCAGGCCAGTCTGAAGATGTCACCATTTGAAGCTTTGTATGGGAGGAAGTGTAGGACTCCTTTGTATTGGGATCAGACTGGAGAAAGACAATTCTTTGGGCCTGAGCTTATTCAAGAGGCAGAAGAGCAAGTCCGTATAATTCGAGAGAATTTGAGGGTAGCTCAAACCAGGCAAAAGAGCTATGCTGATAACAGAAGAAGACCATTGGAATTTGAGGAAGGAGATTATGTGTACCTCAAGGTGTCACCACTTCGTGGAATGAGGAGATTTAAAGTCAAGGGCAAATTGTCCCCTCGTTATATTGGACCATTCTTGATCTTTAGGCGAGTTGGGGAGATGGCATACCAACTTGAGTTACCTGCTAGTCTATCAGATGTGCATAATGTGTTCCACGTGTCTCAGCTCAAGAAGTGTCTCCGTGTCCCTGAGGAACAGTTACCAATGGAAGAATTCAATGTTCAGGGTGATTTGACCTACACAGAGTACCTGATCAAGATTTTGGATACTTTGACTCGAGTTACAAGGAATAAGGTGATAAAGATGTGCAAAGTACAATGGAGTCACCATGGCGAAGATGAAGCAACTTGGGAAAGAGAAGAAGAGCTTGGCATAGATTTTCCCCACCTTTTCCCCTAAATCTTCCTAAATCTCGAGGACGAGATTATTTTTAAGGGGGGTAGGATTTGTAACACTTAAATTGTAAGAGATCATATAAAAGGAGAAAAATGCTTTCCTTTATCTATTTATGTGAATTGCACCTATTTGTCATCATGTGAACACCATCTTTAAACACAAATAATTAATAAAAATATATGCCACTAAAATATGCATCATGCTGGGTTTTTCTTTTGTGTGCATATTGTGACAAAATAAAATAAAAATATGGCAAGAGATACGTAAAAAATCCAAAGTGGAATTTAAATTCTAAAAGAAATTTCAAGAATTGAGGAAAGAGAGAAGAAGATAAATTAATAGGTGAATAAAAATAATCATAAAATATTATTCCTATACTAGGAATTAAAAGTGTACATTTACTCAAAGGTGCAACTCATAAAAATATTCAAATTCAAATTGGGAATTCAAAATAGAAGGAAGAGAAAATAGGAAAAGGAAAGAAAAGAGAAGGGGAGACTAACTGGGCCCCAGATTTTCATTTCGGCACATTTCTCCCTCCGCTGCGCGCTCGTACTCGCGCTTGGAACCCGCAGACAGGTGGGACCCGCATCCCAGTGTCAGCCCACTCCATCCGCGTTGAGCTACGCCCACTAAGGGGTGGGGCCCACGAGTCAGCCTATCCTCCCTTGCGCGCGCGTCGCGTTTCTCTGGCGTGTTGGGCCCGATCACCAGTGTGTCGTGGCCAACCTTCTACCGTCTCCGCATCCACCCCTTCCGCAACGAGCTTCGAAAATTCGGCCGGAGACGTCGGGCGTGCGTGGTGATCCCCCTGGGCACCCGGGTATATGACGGAGAGCACCCTCTGGCGCCCTAGCCTGACCGCGCATCCCCTCCGCTCTCATCCCGAACCACACCGGGGTGCCCGACCACTATGAAACCTCCACACCGTGAAGCTATGTGCGCCGCCACCGCTGTTCCTAGCCGGCAAAGCTGTACAGGACGCTGGGTCAATTCTGGGAGTATCGCGGGGCCACTGCGGACGGGTTTTCGGTGGAATCAAGTGCGGTGGTGGCTAGACCGGCCCTCAATTTCTCAACGTCGACGCAACGCCGCCGCTGTTTCCGCTAGCTATCGCGGGCAGAGCTCTCCGTTCCACCAGAGCCGGTTAGTATTCTCCCAGTCGGTTCAATACATCCCCCTGTGCGTGTACGCGGTAGTGATTGAGGATTGGACGCTCCGGGGTCAGAGTTGTTCTCGCCGGAGTACAGTTTGGCACCGCGGCGCGGTTCCTTGTCATTCGCCGCGGAGACAGGGAGGAAGACGGGCTATGTGCCATTGAATTAGTGGTGGAGGGCTGTGATGTGAGTCCTGGCGCAGCGTTCCAGCGGGGTGTTCTAAGGCGTTGATCAATAATCGTTCGGTCTGGATGAGATCAAGGAGTCATAAGATCTTAGCCATAGGTTCTAGATCCGACGGCATGGATTGCGTTCTAGTCCATTGCTTCCGCAATATAATCTTGGCCGTTCGTATTTGATCTGGTGGCTCGCGTTAGCCCGTACCCCTTCGGCCATGCCATTATGCAAAAGAAACCCCGTAGATCCCTATATTCAACCCGCCGTCCAGCGCCTGTTCCCTGTGTCTTGGAAATTTTACCCTAGCGCCCCTGACCTTGTTGGTAAATGAGGCCTAGTCCAGAACCCATTTAATTTGAATAAATGAAATAGAAAATGGATTTTTAATATGAAAATAACTACTAGAACTTGATAAATTCGTAGAAAATTCATACTTGCTCCAAATTAATCCATTCCACTTTCTAAAATTTTGTAATTTTATTCTCTACCACTTAGGGCCTCTGTTTTGTCATGAAAACAGTAAGAAAAATAATCTCTCACTTAATCCTATTTTAAGCACATAAAACCTTTGAAAATTCATAACTTAAAATCTATAACTCCAAAAATTATGATTTCTGTTTCTAGGATTTTATTTTAATATGTAGATTATTATTAAGTATCTTGTTTACATGTTTGGTGTGATGTTAATTTTCTCTACATATTGTGCTTGTTTGTATTGTTGCGAGTAGAAGAACCTGTTACCGAGGATCCTGGTGACCAGCAGACAGAAGTAGCTGAGCAGGAGCTCATTGAAGGCAAGTTGTGTCCTTGACCACTTTTTACCCAATAATGTTCTTTAATGTCATTTATTCATGCATAGGTTAATTTTGATGGGACCCAATAGGTCACCCTAGATTGTTTATCTCATTACCTTGTTTACCCCTGAATCACTTGGGTAGTTTGCTATTGCTTTACATGGTTTTGGGATAATCATTTATTATATCTATGTTCCAATTCTTTTGTTATTCTATTTATGTTCATGTCAAGATCATTAATGTTAATTGGAACATAGAGCTTAACTTGAGAAACACGTGCCACCACAAGGGTTTAATGGGACGCCCTTGGCTGACTAATTAGGAAAGCTAGTGGAAGACTACCTTACCCGAAAGGGGCAAGGGCAGTAGGGGAGTTGCATGCAAGGAGGTTCTCGGGTTGATTTTGCTGCGATGGCGGTCAGACGGGGGATTCTTGCAAGTGCTCTTCTCATAAACTGTAGCGGGTTTTCGGAAGCTAGTGGAACTTTGTAAAGGCCTCATAGTGTTGCCCTGCCTCGCCTCCTAGGTAGAGGTGTATGGGAGTCGCGACCCCTTGGCAGATGGGTAACATGACTTGTGGGTAAATGGTACAACCTCTGCAGAGTGTAAAACTGGTATACTAGCCGAGCTCACGGTCATGAGCAGCTCAGGACTCTCTGATGATTAAATTATGGAACTTAAATTCAATTTTGTCATTTGCATTGCATGGGTTTATTATTAATTTGTTCTATTACTTTACTTAAGGTTTGGTATTTAATTACATTTAGTAACTGCTAATAAAATTTTGACCAACTACTTAAAAGCAACGCTCAGCTTTAACCCCTGTCATTGATTAGCCTTACACATCACATGAACTCTCACCTTTGTGAGTTCATGTCCACTGGTTCCCCACAACTTATTAAGCTATGATCATGTGTGAGCTCACCCTTGCTGTCTCACACCCCCCACAGGAGAAGAACAGGTGGTTCAGGAGGAGCCACAAGGCGAGGAGTTTGATCTGATCTAGGTGGCGTTTCTCAGTTGACATTGGCGCCAACAGCGATCCTTAGTTCGTTTTATATTTATATTTTATTTTGTAATAAGACTTCTGCTATGTAATTGTCGGGGTTTCGGACCCGGGGGGTCCCTGGATCGATAAGTAAACTTGTCGCTGCGTGCCCCTGCCCAGATGGGTTGGTGCGAGATGGAACACAAGTGGGGGAATGAGCCTTGTATTATCCTGCACCAGGGTGCTTGTAGTAGGGGTTACAAGCGTTGCGAGAGAGCGAGGGCGAGAGAGAGCGAGTAGGAGAGAGCGAGAGAGAGAGAGGGTCCGGCCCCTGCTCGTCTTCTCCCGTCCCTTTGCCGTGCATCTACTCGTCTCTCCTGCCGTGCGTACGTATGCTCGTATGTTCGTATGCTCGTCCCTTCGTCCCCCTCCGTCCTCCTTCCCGTGTGGGGCCCTAGACACCCCCTTTTATAGACGTAAGGAGATGCCCAGTTGTACAATGGGGTGTAGCTGGGAGCTAACGTGGCTAGCAGGGAAGTGCCATGAGCCCTGTACAGATAACAACGTGGCCGTCGGGGGGGGGCGTCTCGAGTCCTGTAGAGGTAGTATCGTGGCCGTCAGAGAAGTGCCTTGAGCCCTGTAGCAGTACAGCTGTCGGTGCTGTATGGATCCTGCTAACGTCCCCTTGCTTCCGTAGGGGGCTTGAGAACCACCAACGTCATGGTTGCATGCGGGAAACAACCATCGCCTGTCACCGGGGTAAGCTGGATGGGACGCCGGTCTTGTTCCTTCGTAGCCTGAGCTAGCTAGGAGTAGGGTAATGATGCATCCCTTGTGGCGCGGTTGATCCGAGCCTGAGGTCGGTCGAGGCGGTGGCTCCTCTGAGGCTGAGGCTGGGGCCGAGGCCCAGGGTCGGGCGAGGATGTGACTCTTCCCGAGGTCGAGGTCGAGGCCGAGCCCTGGGGTCGGGCGAGGCGGAGATCTCCTCCCGAGGCCGAGGCTGAGGCCGAGACCTGGGGTCGGGCGAGGCGGAGCTTCCTGTTGCGCCCAAGGCTTATCTTGACCGTTGTCGGTTTCGCCCGAATGGTTGGCACAGCAGCCAGAGCGGGGTGGGCGGTGCTGTTTTCCTGTCAGATCGGTCAGTGAAAGGGTGAAGTGACTACGGTCACTTCGACCTTGCCGACTGAGGCGCGCGTGTCAGGATAAGGTGTCAGGCGATCCCAGCATTAAATGCACATGCGATACGGTTGAGAGCACCTAGAGGGGGGGTGAATAGGTGATCCTGTAAAACTTAAAACTTAATGCCACAAAACTTGATTACGAGTTAGCACAGTAATGCCAAGTGGCTAGAGAGGAGTTCTTGCAAAACACAATAACCACAAGATGATCAACACAGATAGACACAGTGGCTTATCCCGTGGTTCGGCCAAGTCCAAGACTTGCCTACTCCACGTTGTGGCGTCCCAACGGACGAGGGTTGCACTCAACCCCTCTCAAGCGGTCCAAAGACCCACTTGAATACCACGGTGTTTTGCTTTCACTTTACTATATCCCGCTTGCGAGGAATCTCCACAACTTGAAGTCTCTCGCCCTTACACTTTGATTATCATAAAGAAGCACATAAGTAAGGATGGGATGAGCAACGCACACAAGACACAAAATCAGAGCAACAACACACACACAAGTCACAACACGAGCTCTCAACACAACTCAAAGAGTTCTCTACTCAAATGGAGCTCTAGATGCTATCACAAAGAATCGAATGCGCGGAATTGGAGTCTTGGTGCTTAGGAATGCTTAGAGAATGCTTGGTGTACTCCTCCATGCGCCTAGGGGTCCCTTTTATACCTCCAAGGCAGCTAGGAGCCGTTGAGAGCATTCCAGGAAGGCAATTCTTGCCTTCTGTCGCCTGGCGCACCGGACAGTCCGGTGCACCACCGGACACTGTCCGGTGCGGATTTCTTTCCTTCTGTGGCGCAGCCGACCGTTGAAGATCCAGAGCCGTTGGCGCACCGAACACTGTCCGGTGCCCCCTTCTGACCGTTGGCTCGGCCACACGTCGTGTGCGGATTACGCGGCCGACCGTTGGCCCGGCCGACCGTTGACTCACCGGACAGTCCGGTGCACCACCGGACAGTCCGGTGATTTATAGCCGTACGTCGTTAATTGCTTCCCGAGAGCGACGACTTCGCCTGTGAATAGCTCACCGGACAGTCCAGTGCACCACCGGACAGTCCAGTGATTTATAGTCGTACGCCGTTGATCGCTTCCCGAGAGCAACCAGTTGACAGTCGCCAGCCTGGCGCACCGGACACTGTCCGGTGCACCCAGACTGCGCAGAGTCTTGGCTGCTTAGCCAAGTCTTTTCCAAATTGGTCTTTTCCTGTTTCTAGCACTTGGACACAATACATTAGTCTTCAAAACAATGTACTAAGTCTTAGAAACATACCTTTACTCTTGATTTGCACGTTGTCCATCAATTGGCATAGATTAACACTTAAGCACTTGTGTTGGCACTCAATCACCAAAATACTTAGAAATGGCCCAAGGGCACATTTCCCTTTCAATCTCCCCCTTTTTGGTGATTTATGCCAACACAACAAAAAGCAACTAAAGAAGTGCAACATCAATGCAAATGAGATCACAAATTTGTTTTGATTCAAATTTGGCATATTTGGATCATTCTTTGCCACCACTTGGTTTTGTTTTTGCAAATCAACCTCAATTTCCTATCTCTAAGTCAAACACACTTGTTGAGATATAAAGAGAGTTGTTCCAAGAGAAATTGATCAAATATTTCAAAAACTCCCCCTTTTCCCATAATCAACTATTCTCCCCACAAGAGGCCAACTTTTGACAAAAGAGACAACAAGAGAGTTTTGACAAACCAAAAGCTCTATTCTACTATTTTCAAAATTCTCAAGTGGTAGCTGATCCATTTATTGCTTTGGCCTTATTTTCTCCCCCTTTGGCATCAAGCACCAAAACGGGATCAATCTTGGCCCTTAAACCCCATTGCCTCACCAAAATCTTCAAATAAGAGTACAAAGGCAATAAGGATATTGAGATGAACTTGGAGTAAGTTACCCTCTCATCGGAGTGCAGTGGAAGTCTTGCATGGTCCAAGTCCATCTTTCCCTTTCAATCCACCTTTGAGACTAAATCAAGCAAACTCAAGCACACGGTTAGTCTCAAAGGGTCAAGTTGTAGCATTTCTCCCCCTAAATATGTGCATCACTCACACATGGACTTTTGAGGTCTGGGGAAAGTTTGTACAACTTGAGCACCATAAATAAACAAAATGCATAAGGGAACATGATCAAAGCATAATACACATGTATGCTTTAAATCAATCCAAGTTCCGCGAATCTAAGACATTTAGCTCACTACGCAGCCTGCAAAAGGTCTTCTCATCTAAAGGCTTGGTAAAGATATCGGCTAGCTGGTTCTCGGTGCTAATATAAAACACTTCGATATCTCCCTTTTGCTGGTGGTCTCTCAAAAAGTGATGCCGAATGTCAATGTGCTTTGTGCGGCTGTGCTCAACAGGATTGTCCGCTATGCGGATAGCACTCTCATTGTCACATAGGAGTGGGACTTTGCTCAGATTGTAGCCAAAGTCCCGGAGGGTTTGCCTCATCCAAAGTAGTTGCGCGCAACACTGTCCTGCGGCAATGTACTCGGCCTCAGTGGTGGATAGGGCAATGGAAGTTTGTTTCTTAGAACTCCATGACACCAGGGACCTTCCTAAGAATTGGCACGTCCCTGATGTACTCTTCCTATCGACCTTACATCCAGCATAATCAGAGTCTGAATATCCAATTAAGTCAAAGGTAGACCCCTTTGGATACCAGATCCCGAAGCAAGGCGTAGCCACTAAATATCTAAGAATTCGCTTCACGGCCACTAAGTGACACTCCCTTGGATTGGATTGAAATCTAGCACACATGCATACACTAAGCATAATATCCGGTCTACTATCACATAAATAAAGCAAAGAACCTATCATGGACCGATATGCTTTTTGATCAACGTACTTACCTCCTTTGTTGAGGTCGACGTGTCCGTCAGTTCCCATCGGAGTCTTTGCGGGCTTGGCGTCCTTCATCCCAAACCGCGTTAGCAAGTCTTGTGTATACTTCGTTTGGGAAATGAAAGTGCCGTCCTTGAGTTGCTTCACTTGGAACCCAAGGAAGTAATTCAACCCGCCCATCATCGACATCTCGAATTTCTGAGTCATCACCCTGCTGAACTATTCACAAGACTTTTGGTTAGTAGAACCAAATATTATGTCATCGACATAAATTTGGCACACAAATAAGTCACCATCACAAGTCTTAGTGAATAAAGTTGGATCGGCTTTCCCAACCTTGAAAGCATTAGCAATTAAAAAGTCTCTAAGGCATTCATACCATGCTCTTGGGGCTTGCTTAAGTCCATAGAGTGCCTTAGAGAGCTTACATACGTGGTCGGGGTACCATTCATCCTCGAAGCCAGGGGGTTGCTCCACGTACACCTCCTCCTTGATTGGCCCGTTGAGGAAAGCACTCTTCACATCCATTTGGAACAACCTGAAAGAATGGAGAGCGGCATATGCTAGCAAAATACGAATGGACTCTAGCCTAGCCACAGGAGCAAAGGTCTCCTCAAAGTCCAAACCTGCGACTTGGGCATAACCTTTTGCCACAAGTCGAGCCTTGTTCCTTGTCACCACCCCGTTCTCGTCTTGTTTGTTGCGGAACACCCACTTGGTTCCCACAACATTTTGCTTGGGACGAGGCACCAGTGTCCAAACTTCATTTCTCTTGAAATTGTTGAGCTCTTCCTGCATGGCCAACACCCAGTCCGGATCTAGCAAGGCCTCTTCTACCCTGAAAGGCTCAATAGAAGAGACAAAGGAGTAATGCTCACAAAAATTAACTAATCTAGAATGAGTAGTTACTCCCTTGCTAATGTCACCCAAAATTTGGTCGACGGGATGATTCCTTTGAATCGTCGCTCGAACTTGGGTTGGAGGTGCCGGTTGTGCTTCTTCCTCCATCACATGATCATCTTGTGCTCCCCCTTGATCATATGCCTCCTCTTGATGAACCTGTTCATCGTCTTGAGTTGGGGGATGCACCATTGTTGAGGAAGAAAGTTGATCTTGCTCCTCGTGTTCCTGTGGTCGCACATCGCCAATCGCCATGGTGCGTATTGCGGCCGTTGGAATGTCTCCTTCATCTACATCATCAAGATCAACAACTTGCTCTCTTGGAGAGCCATTAGTCTCATCAAATACAACGTCGCTAGAGACTTCAACCAAACCCGATGATTTGTTGAAGACCCTATACGCCTTTGTATTTGAGTCATAACCTAACAAAAACCCTTCTACAGCTTTGGGAGCAAACTTAGAATTTCTACCTTTCTTTACTAGAATATAACATTTGCTCCCAAATACACGAAAGTAAGACACATTGGGTTTGTTACCGGTTAGAAGCTCATACGAAGTCTTCTTGAGGAGGCGATGAAGGTACACCCGGTTTATGGCGTGACAAGCCGTGTTCACGGCTTTCGACCAAAATCGCTCGGGCGTCTTGAATTCTCCAAGCATTGTCCTCGCCATGTCAATGAGCGTCCTGTTCTTCCTCTCTACCACACCGTTTTGCTGTGGTGTGTAGGGAGCGGAGAACTCGTGCTTGATCCTTTCCTCCTCAAGGTACTCCTCCACTTGAAGGTTCTTGAACTCGGACCCGTTGTCGCTCCTTATCTTCTTCACCTTGAGCTCAAACTCATTTTGAGATCTCCTTAGGAAGCGCTTGAGGGTCCCTTGGGTTTCAGCTTTGTCCTGCAAGAAGAATACCCAAGTGAAGCGGGAAAAATCATCAACTATAACAAGACCATACTTACTTCCTCCTATGCTTAGATAGGCGACGGGTCCGAAGAGATCCATATGAAGCAGCTCCAAAGGTCTTGATGTGGTCATCACATTTTTGGTATGATGAGAGCTTCCCACCTGTTTGCCTGCTTGACAAGCTGCACAAGGTCTATTTTTTTCGAAAGAAACATTTGTTAGACCTATCACATGATCTCCCTTTAGAAGTTTGTGAAGGTTCTTCATCCCCACATGTGCTAAGCGGCGATGCCGCAGCCAGCCCATGCTAGTCTTAGCAATTAAGCATGCATCTAGACCGGCCTCCTCTTTTGCAAAATCAACTAAATAGAGTTTGTCGTCTAATACACCCTTAAAAGCTAATGAACCATCACTCCTTCTAAAGACAGACACATCTACATTTGTGAATAAGCAGTTATATCCCATATTACAAAGCTGACTCACAGACAACGAGTTATATCCAAGCGACTCAACTAAAAACACATTGGAAATGGAGTGCTCGGATGAAATAGCTATTTTTCCTAACCCTTTCACCTTGCCTTGATTCTCGTCACCAAATATGATTGAGTCTTGGGAATCTTTGTTCTTGACGTAGGAGGTGAACATCTTCTTCTCCCCCGTCATGTGGTTCATCCATCCGCTGTCGATAATCCAGCTTGATCCCCCGGATGCATAAACCTGCAAGGCAAATTTAGGCTTGGGTCTTAGGTACCCAACTCTTGTTGGGTCCTACAAGGTTAGTGACAATATCCTTAGGGACCCAAATGCAAGTTTTATCTCCCTTGCATTTTGCCCCTAATTTCCTAGCAATCACCTTTCTATCCTTTCTACAAATTGCAAAGGAAGCACTGCAAGCATGATAAATTGTAGAAGGTTCACTAATTTTCCAAGGAACATGAGCAACGTTTCTCCTAGGCATATGATGAATGACATTTCTCCTAGGCATATCTCTACCATGCATAATAGAAGAACTTGAGGCAATCATTGCATTTGAATTGTAAGCATTACAACTCCTATCATAATGAACATTTCTAGAAAATTTCCTGTCATGGTACATGAAAGCATAGTTCTTTTGACAACTATTAGTCATAGGGGCCTTCCCTTTCTCCTTGGCAGGAATGGGAGCCTTATGACTAGTTAAGTTCTTGGCTTCCCTCTTGAAGCCAAGCCCATCCTTAATTGAGGGGTGTCTACCAATAGTGTAGGCATCCCTTGCAAATTTTAGTTTGTCAAATTCATCCTTGCTAGTCTTAATTTGGGCATTAAGACTAGCCACTTCATCACTTAATTTTGCAATAGAAACTAGGTGTTCATTACAAGCATCAACATTAAAATCTTTACACCTATTGCAAATCACAACGTGTTCTACACAAGAGTTAGATCTATTTGCTACTTCTAGTTTAGCATTTAAATCATCATTAACACTTTTTAAACTAGAAATTGTCTCATGGCAAGTAGATAGTTCACAAGAAAGCATTTCATTTCTTTTAACCTCTAAAGCAAGAGATTTTTGTGCCTCTACAAATTTATCATGTTCTTCATACAAAAGATCCTCTTGCTTTTCTAACAATCTATTCTTATCATTCAAAGCATCAATCAATTCATTAATCTTATCAATTTTAGATCTATCTAAGCCCTTGAACAAACTAGAGTAATCTATTTCATCATCGCTAGATTCATCATCATTAGAAGAAGCATAAGTAGACTTTCGAGTACATACCTTCTTCTCCTTCGCCATGAGGCATGTGTGACGCTCGTTGGGGAAGAGGGATGATTTGTTGAAGGCTGATGCGGCGAGTCCTTCGTTGTCGGAGTCAGACGATGAGCAATCCGAGTCCCACTCCTTGCCAACATGTGCCTCACCCTTAGCCTTCTTGTAAGCCTTCTTCTTTTCCCTCTTCTTATCTTGTTCCTGGTCACTATCATTATCGGGACAATTAGCGATAAAATGACCAATCTTACTGCACTTGAAGCAGGAGCGCTTTCCCTTCGTTTTGTTCTTTTTGGGATGCTCCTTGCGGCCCTTTAGCGCCATCTTGAAGCGCTTGATGATGAGGGCCATCTCTTCCTCATTTAGCCCCGCCGCCTCAACTTGTGCCACCTTGCTAGGTAGCGCTTCCTTGCTACTCGTTGCCTTGAGAGCAATGGCTTGAGGCTCATGAATTGGACCATTCAATGCATCATCGACGTATCTTGCCTCCTTGATCATCATCCGCCCGCTTACAAACTTCCCAAGTACTTCTTCGGGCGACATCTTGGTGTACCTGGGATTCTCACGAATATTGTTTACAAGATGTGGATCAAGGACAGTAAAGGACCTTAGCATTAGGCGGACGATGTCATGGTCCGTCCATCGTGTGCTTCCATAGCTCCTTATTTTGTTGATGAGGGTCTTGAGCCGGTTGTACGTTTGGGTTGGCTCCTCTCCCCTGATCATTGCGAATCTCCCAAGTTTGCCCTCCACCAACTCCATCTTGGTGAGCATGGTGACGTCATTTCCCTCATGTGATATCTTGAGGGTGTCCCAGATCTGCTTGGCATTGTCCAAGCCGCTCACCTTATTGTATTCTTCCCTGCACAGAGATGCTAAAAGGACAGTAGTAGCTTGTGCATTTTTATGGATTTGTTCATTGATAAACAAAGGACTATCCGTGCTATCAAATTGCATTCCATTATCTACTATCTCCCATATACTCGGATGGAGAGAGAACAAGTGACTACGCATTTTGTGACTCCAAAATCCGTAGTCCTCCCCATCAAAGTGTGGAGGTTTGCCAAGAGGAATGGAAAGCAAATGTGCATTTGAACTATGCGGAATACGAGAATAATCGAAAGAGAAGTTTGAATTAACCGTCTTCTTTTTCTCGTAGTCGTTGTCGTCGTCCTTTTGGGAAGAGGAAGATTCGTCGCTGCCGTAGTAGACTATCTCCTTGATGCGTCTTGTTTTCTTCTTCTTCCTGTCTTTTCTTTTGTGGCCCAAGCCCGAGTCAGTAGGCTTGTCATCTTTCGGCTCGTTGACGAAGGACTCCCTCTCCTTATCATTGATCACAATCCCCTTGCCCTTAGGATCCATCTCTTCGGGCGATTAGTCCCTCACGTGAAGAGAACGGCTCTGATACCAATTGAGAGCACCTAGAGGGGGGGTGAATAGGTGATCTTGTAAAACTTAAAACTTAATGCCACAAAACTTGATTAGGAGTTAGCACAGTAATGCCAAGTGGCTAGAGAGGAGTTCTTGCAAAACATAATAACCACAAGATGATCAACACAGATAGACACAGTGGCTTATCCCGTGGTTCGGCCAAGTCCAACACTTGCCTACTCCACGTTGTGGCGTCCCAACGACGAAGGTTGCACTCAACCCCTCTCAAGCAGTCCAAAGACCCACTTGAATACCACGGTATTTTGCTTTCACTTTACTATATCCCGCTTGCAAGGAATCTCCACAACTTGGAGTCTCTCGCCCTTACACTTTGATTATCACAAAGAAGCACAGAAGTAAGGATGGAATGAGCAACGCACACAAGACACAAAATCAGAGCAACAACACGCACACAAGTCACAACACAAGCTCTCAACACAACTCAAAGAGTTCTCTACTCAAATGGAGCTCTAGTTGCTATCACAAAGAATCAAATGCGCGGAATTGGAGTCTTGGTGCTTAGGAATGCTTAGAGAATGCTTGGTGTACTCCTCCATGCGCCTAGGGGTCCCTTTTATAGCCCCAAGGCAGCTAGGAGCCGTTGAGAGCATTCCAGGAAGGCAATTCTTGCCTTCTGTCGCCTGGCGCACCGGACAGTCCGGTGCACCACCGGACACTGTCCGGTGCGGATTTCTTTCCTTCTGTGACGCAGCCGACCGTTGAAGATCTAGAGCCGTTGGCGCACCGGACACTGTCCGGTGCACACCGGACAGTCCGGTGCCCCCTTCTGACCATTGGCTCAGCCACGCGTCGCGCGCGGATTACGCGGCCGACCGTTGACTCACCGGACAGTCCAGTGCACCACCGGACAGTCCGGTGATTTATAGCCGTACGCCGTTAATTGCTTCCCGAGAGCGACGACTTCGCCTGTGAATGGCTCACCGGACAGTCCGGTGCACCACCGGACAGTCCGGTGATTTATAGTCGTACGCCGTTGATCGCTTCCCGAGAGCAACCAGTTGACAGTCGCCAGCCTGGCGCACCGGACACTGTCTGGAGCACCACCGGACACTGTCCGGTGCACCCAGACTGCGTAGAGTCTTGGCTGCTTAGCCAAGTCTTTTCCAAATTGGTCTTTTCCTGTTTCTAGCACTTAGACACAATACATTAGTCTTCAAAACAATGTACTAAGTCTTAGAAACATACCTTTACTCTTGATTTGCACTTTGTCCATCAATTGGCATAGATTAACACTTAAGCACTTGTGTTGGCACTCAATCACCAAAATACTTAGAAATGGCCCAAGGGCACATTTCCCTTTCAACGGTCGGCTGGTAAGGCGATTTGGCCAAGGTCGCTTGCACGACAAGGCTTGCCTTTGGCTGAGCCGAGGGCGCGCTCACTGCCTGAGGAGACCCTCGGGCGAGACGAGAACTCGTCCGGGACCACTGTTCCGCCCGAGGCTAGGCTCAGGCGAGGCGAGGCCGAGTCCCTTGGTAGACGAAGCTTTGATTTTGACTCGAACTATAAGCCTTCATGGTTTGCTCTGAAGGTGTTTTTCAGCCATGATTAGGAGTGTTGGGGGTACCCCTAATTTCGGTACCTGACAATAGCCCCCGAGCCTCAAGGGGAGTGGTGATGCTCGCTTCGAGGCTCTGCCACATTCTTGGTGAGGGGACCGGCCTTTCTCGGTTATACTTTGTTCCGACGGGTGCGCGCGAGCGCACCCTCCGGGTGTAGCCCCCGAGTCCTCAGAGGAGTGGTTTGACTCCTTTGAGGTCTGAACGCTTTTCGTGATGCCTCGGCCGGTCCTGACGTTCCCTCATGCGGCCTGGCCGTAGCCCGGGTGCACGATCAGGTTCCGAGTTTTTGAAGCTGGTTTGTTGACGCTGTCAACAGTTTGGCCGTAGCCGGGTGCGAGAGCAGCCCCCGAGCCTCTGCACGGAGCGAGAGGACGATCAAGGACTGTCTCGACTTTTATTATACGCCCCTTCGTCGCCTTTCCGCAAGGAGGAAGGGGGGGAAAGCGCCATGTTACCCTCGGAGGGCACCGATCATGGCATTTCCGGTGAGTTGCTAACGGGTGATCTGAGTGGACGCCCATGCCCCGTTTGTTAAGGGTCGGCTAGTGGCCCAGAGGCGTGCTCCAAAAGTACCTGCAGGTGATTCGCTGGACCCGGACCATTTTCGACAGGGTCCAAGGGCTCGATGCCTCCCTCCGGTGGGATTCCATTACGAGTCGTTCCCGCTGGTCTCGGAAATGTCCTAGGGTACCTTGGGAGTGTAGCCCGAGCCTCGGCCATGTATCGGACGTACCTAGGGTCATCCCTCACTCTGCGTGTTCTGGGGCGGCTGTCGAACCCTTTCGAGGGGCCAGCCTGCGAACCCCTGATCAGTAGTGGGCGCGGAGCCCGAGCGTTCTGGGGCAGCTGTCGAACCCTTTCGAGGGGCTAGCCTTCAAACCCCTGATCAGTAACGGGCGCGGAGCCCAGGTGCTCTGGGGCGGCTATCGAACCCTTTCGAGGTGCTAGCCTTCGAACCCCTGATCTGTAGGAGGGCTCGGGGGCCTGTTTCCTTCGCGGGGAAGGATCCCTTTCAAAATATCCCCTTTCTCAGTCCCTGTGGCAAGAGAGAGAGAGAGGAAATAGAAAAGGATATGAATTAAAAAATCGTGGCGCACCTTTTTTGACGCGGCCTTTATGGCGGAGGTGAAACGTCGCATGCTTCATCTGCCAACGGTGTCGCTTGCCCTGCCAGGGAGTTAATGCAACGGGACGGGCGACTCGCGGGGCGTCTGTTGCGCGTGTGCGGGCCGTTCGAGGAACAGGGCATGGGCGCGTTGTTCTTACGCCGTGGGAGAGGGCTCCCTCGCTGCTTTAGGAAAAGACGCGAGCCTGGGGGTGATCTGACCGCTGCTTCTTCTGCCCATCTATGCAGCAGTTATTGTCGGTCCGCTTTTGGCCACATCAACTGTCGTGCCTACCTCTACGGCTGACTGACCCATGACCGCTGCACCCAATTGGCACTGTTGGGTCATGCGCGGGGCTGCCTCGAGTCGCGGCACTGGTTCCGCGGTCGAGAAGACGTGGCATCGGCGCAGGTGGCGGTGCAGTTTCCTCGCACGTAGTGACCGTCGCGCCGGTGGCATGGTAGGTGGGACCGGGCCTTCGTGCTGGTCCACCGAAAGTGACGAAGCCAAAAGGGTGCATAACCATGGTCGGTTGCATGCTCCCTGCGTGGCAGCTCGCCCTTACGTCCGCTAGTTCCGGCGAGGGTGAGGGAACGCTTATAACTGCAGGGCAGTTACGTGCTCTGCGTGCGGCGGTTCGCCTCCTTTGTGTTTCGGGTCAGTTCGCACGACGTGCGGGGCCCAACCCCTGTGTCGTAGGGGGAGAACCCTGGAGCACGTCGGTGGAGACTTTGCCCGTGATGCTAAGGGGTGCAAGTGAGGAGATCTGCCTATAAAAGGGGATCGACCCCTCGGGCAGTGGCCATGCCTTCGTTCTCCCCTCATGTGTCGCGCCCTTCCACCTTTCGAGCCCCCAGATGGGGCGCACCGGCGTCGCCTTGCTCTTGTTGTCGTATGTATTTGTTCTTCGTGGCTGTCGAGGCCTGAACATTTGGGTATTCGAGTATAAAGCTGTGTTTCTTCCACATTTCGAGCACTAGGACTTGCCTGTCGGTGGCCGAACCACTTAACCGAGTGTGAGTTGCCTTGCACGGAAGGTGACGAGTGAGGTATCTGTATCCCGGAGGCGTAGGAGTCCCTCGGCTCGGTCGGCCTTGCCGCTTAAAGCCTCTCTGGCTCGTTTTTAGAACCTTCGGCTGCTCTACGATGAGCCGAAGCTAAAGGCAGCGGTGGCGTGGACAGAGGCGATGTCGGCTCGGACAGAGGCTTTCTCAGCACGGGAGCAGGTGGCTTCCCAGGTCGGGAAGGTGCAACAGTGGTAGCTGGGGTTTGGCCAGATCACCCGCGAGCAGGGCCAATCCCGGAGCCAAGCCACCGAGGCCGTGAGCCGGGCTGAGATCCTCGGGGGATGGCTGGCTGGGGCTTCGGAGCAGCTGGCCGAGGTGCCTGCTCGCATCGCCGTCTAAGGCTGGGCCAGATTTCGCCGAGGGTGGAAACGACGCCGAGAGTGCCGCTCCTCCCCCTGCTGATGTTTGAGCTTGCATGAACAGTTCGTCTGAAGTATGCGTATGTTTTTTGCAGCCACCGGGGCCTAAACATATTTAGCGTTCAGATTATAAAGCTGTGTTTTCTTTCCTCTTGTTTCGGGCACTTAGGACTTGTTCGTCGGCAGCAGAATCGCATTATCCAAGCGAGAGTTACTTTTCGCGGAAGGTGATGAGTGAGGTATCCGTATCCCGGAGGCGTAGGAGTCCCTTGGCTCGGTCGGCCTTGTCGCTTACGTGTTCTCTCACCCATTCGTAGGATTCTGCTATCGACACAGTCAAAAAATGTACGAAAGTCGTTTTCTACCCAAGCGTTAGGACTTGTTCGGTAGCAGGATCGCTTATCCGAGCGTGAGTTACTTTTCGCGGAAGGTGATGAGTGAGGTATCCGTATCCCGGAGGCGTAGGAGTCCCTCGGCTCGATCGGCCTTGCCGCTTACGTGTACTCTTGTTGTTTTTAGGGCCCTGCTATCGACATAGTCGAAAGCACAAAAGTTGTTTCAGTAGAAAACTTTTCTGAAGAAAATTTTGATGTAGAGGGGGTTCCCCCCTTCTAGCCCCCGAGGGAGGGTCGGGCTTTACCGAGGCAAGGCTGATCCTTCCTTGACGGTTAGACTTTATTCGCGTGTGTAAAAACGAGGAACATGAACGACTTGAAACATTTTAAGGGAAGAAGCGACGTAGCTGTTCGATGTTCCAAGCGTTGTTGTAGACCTCACCTTGATCGTTGGCCAGCTTGTATGTTCCGGGCTTCAGGATTTTGGCGATGATGAATGGCCCCTCCCAGGGAGGAGTAAGCTTGTGACGCCCTCGGGCGTCTTGTCGTAGCCGAAGCACCAAGTCTCCCACTTGGAAGCCTCGGGGCCAAACCCTTTGGGCATGGTAGCATCGCAGTGACTGCTGATACCGCGCCGAGTGTAGTAAGGCAACGTCCCGAGCCTCTTCGAGCTGGTCCAGCGAGTCCTCTCGGCTGATCTGGTTGGTTCGGTCGTCGTACGCCTTCGTCCTCGGGGAACCGTATTCTAAGTCCATGGGGAGGATGGCCTCGGCCCCATAGACTAGAAAGAACGGCGTGAAGCCCGTGGCTCGGCTCGGCGTCGTCCTCAGACTCTAGACCACCGAGGGCAGCTCTTTCATCCACCGCTTGCCAAACTTGTTAAGGTCGTTGTAGATCCTCGGTTTTAGTCCCTGCAAAATCATACTGTTGGCACGCTCCACCTGCCCATTCGTCATGGGGTGAGCTACGGCGGCCCAGTCCACACGGATGTGGTGGTCCTGGCAGAAGTCTAGGAACTTTTCCTGGTGAACTGCGTGCCATGGTCGGTGATGATGGCTTTTGGGACTCCAGAGTGATGGATGATATTGGTGAAGAACGCCACCGCCCACTCGAACCTGATACTGGTTAAGGGTCGGACCTCGATCCACTTGGAGAATTTGTCGATGGCGACCAGCAGGTGCGTGAAGCCCCCGGGTGCCTTCTGCAAGGGGCCGACGAGGTCCAGACCCCACACAGCAAACGACCAAGTGATAGGTATCGTCTGCAGGGCCTGGGCGGGCAGGTGTGTCTGCTTTGCGTAGAATTGACACCCCTGGCAGGAGCGTACAATCCTAGTGGCGTCGGCCACCGCGGTTGGCCAGTAGAAACCTTGTCGGAAGGCATTTCCCACGAGGGCTCGAGGTGCTGCGTGGTGGCCACAAGCCCCCGAGTGTATTTCTTGTAACAGCTCTTGTCCTTGGGCGATGGGGATGCATCGCTGGAGGATGCCCGAGGGACTACGGTGATAGAGCTCCCTTTCATCACCGAGCAAAACGAACGACTTGGCGCGCCGAGCCAGTCGCCGAGCTTTGGCCATGTCGAGGGGCAGCTCTCCTCGGAGGAGATATTCTAGGTATGGGGTCTACCAGCTCGGGACCGGTGTGACCCCATTCCGCTCTCCCTCGACGAGCAAGGCCTCACCCTCGGCGGCCGAGGGCACCTCGGGCTCGGCCGAGGCTTCCTCGGGCTTGGCCGAGGGTATCTCGGGCGTGTCGTCGATCTTGACGGAGGGTTGATGAATATCCCTAGAGAAGACGTCCGGGGGAACCGGTGTCTGCCCTGAGGCTATTTTAGCCAGCTCATCCGTAGTCTCATTGAATCGTCGGGCGACGTGGTTGAGTTCCAACCCGTAGAACTTGTCCTCCAGGCGTCGAACTTCGTCGCAGTAGGCCTCCATCTTCCGATCGTAGCAGTGGGAGTTCTTCATGACTTGGTCAATGACAAGCTGCGAGTCGCCATGAGCGTCGAGGCGCCGAACCCCTAGCTCGACGGCGATGCGCAGCCCATTAACCAATGCTTCGTACTCGGCCATGTTGTTTGACGCCGGAAAATGAAGGCGGATCACGTAGCGAAGATGTTTTACGAGGGGTGAGATGAAGAGCAAGCCTACGCCTGCTTCGGTTTTCATCAGCGACCCATCGAAGTACATGGTCCAAAGCTCGGGTTGGATTGGAGTCGTCGGTAACTAGGTGTCAGTCCACTCAGCCAGGAAGTCGGCCAAGACTTGGGATTTTATGGCCTTCCGAGGGGCGAATGAAAGTGTTTCCCCATGAGTTCCACTACCCATTTCGCTATCCTACCCGAGGCCTCTCGGGACTAGATGATCTCTCCTAGAGGAAAGGATGACACCACAGTCACCGGGTGAGACTCGAAGTAGTGTCGCAGCTTCTGCCGTGTCAGAATCACTGCGTAGAGCAGCTTCTGGATCTGCGGGTAGCGGATTTTGGTCTCGGATAGCACTTCGCTGATGAAGTAGACTGGCCTCTGGACGAGCAGTGTATGCCCTTCTTCCCGTCTCTCGACTACGACCGCGGCGCTGACCACCTGAGTGGTTGCGGCTACGTAGATCAAGAGGGCTTCTCCCGCAGCAGGGGGCACCAAGATGGGTGCATTTGTAAGGAGTGCCTTTAAGTTCCCGAGGGCTTCCTCGGCCTTGGGGGTCCAAGTGAAGCGCTCGGTCTTCCTTAAGAGGCGGTACAGGGGCAATCCTTTTTTGCCAAGGCGTGAGATGAAACAGCTCAGAGCCGCAAGGCATCCCATGACCCTCTGTACTCCTTTCAAATCTTTTATCGGTCCCATGTTGGTGATGGCCGCGATTTTTTCCGGGTTGGCCTCTATGCCCCACTCGGAGACGATGAACCCTAGGAGCATGCCTCGGGGGACTCCAAAGACACACTTCTCGGGGTTGAGTTTCACGCCTTTAGCTCTCAGATACTTGAATGTCGTTTCAAGGTCAGAGAGGAGGTCAGAGGCATTCTTCATATTGACAACGATGTCATCGACGTAAGCCTCGACCGTTCTACTGATGTGTTCTCCGAACACATGGCTCATGCACCTCTGGTAGGTGGCGCCTGCATTCCTCAAACCAAATGGCATTGTAGTGTAACAATACACATGCCAAAAGGTGTGATAAAAGAAGTCGCGAGCTGGTCGGACTCTTTCATCTTGATTTGGTGATAGCCTGAGTAGGCATCGAGGAATGACAGGGTTTCGCACCCAGCAGTGGAGTCCACAATTTGATCGATGCGAGACAGAGGGTAGGGAACCTTTGGACATGCTTTGTTTAGACCAGTGTAGTCTACGCACATCCTCCACTTCCCATCCTTTTTCTTTACAAGAACAGGGTTAGCTAACCATTCGGGATGGAATACCTCTTTGACGAACCCTGCCGCGAGTAGCTTGTTGTCACACCCGGATTTTAGGGGTCCAAAACCCGAGCGCGAACATAATCACCAGGTGTGCTGGGACCAAGTCTCACACATATGATGTATAGTGGCACATGATCGAATGTCACATCTTTATATATAATAGGAGTTCTATACAAAATAAATAATTACATTATAAGGAGACAACGGTCCAGCAGCCCAAAGTTGACTGGGAGACGACGGCCTAGACCACTCACGAACACATCGCAGCATCCTCCATGAGCATCATCCTGTGGTACCTGTTCTTGACCTGTGGGGGGGTGTGAGACAGCAAGAGTGAGCTCACATACGTTCATCGCTCAACAAGTTGTGGGGAATAATGTGCATGAACTCGCCAAAGGTGGGAGCTCACGTGAAGTGTAAGGCTTACCAAAGAAGATGGTTAGAGCTGAGCATTGCTTTCAAAGTTGGTCAAAATTTTATTAGCAGTTACTAAGTATAAGTAAATACCAACCCAATTAAAATAGTAGAACAAAAGTAACAACTTCACCTGCGATGCAATGCATATGACAAATTGAGTTTAAGTTCCATAATTTAATCATGTGAGGGTCCGAGCTGCTCATGACCGTGAGCACGGCTAGTATACCAGTTTTACACTCTGCAGAGGTTGCGCATCTTTACCCACAAGTCATGTTACCCATCTGCCAAGGGATCGCGACTTCCCATACACCTCTACCGAGGAGGCGAGGCAGGGTAACACTACGAGGCCTTTACAAAGTTCCACTAGCTTCAGAAAACCCGCTACAGTTTATAGGAAGTTCCAATACAGGAATCCCTTGCAGGACCGCCATCGCAGCAAAATCCTCCCGAGGGCCTCCCTACACTGACCACTCCCCTACTGCCCTTGCCCCTTTCGGGTAAGGTAGTCTTCCACTAGCTTTCCTAATTAATCAGCCAAGGGGTCCCATTCCTCCCTTGTGGTAGCACTGTTTTCCCGGGTGGTCGCTCCATGTTCCAATTAACATAATGATCTTATCATGAACAGTAAATAACAACTGACAATAAAAGTATAATCATGAATAGTAATATGTATCTCTATACCCAAAACCACATAAAGCGATAGCAAGTACTACCCAAAGATTCAGTGGTGAACAAGGTATAAAGATAGTCAAACTAGGGTAACCTATTGGGTCCCATCAAAATTAACCTATGCAGATCATTATGATTAATTAGAACATGAGTGGGTAAAAAGAGGTGATCAAGGGCACAACTTGCCTGGGACTTGAGATTCCAGGTACCAGGATGATCTTCAAGTGACACGTGTCCTCACTGCTAAACGTAGCAATATAGACAAACATGGTATAGGCAAAAATTAACATTACACCAAACATAAGAATAACTGCATAATAATAATCTACGCGAAGCTACGAGACTAACGCAACTTGAACGGATCAAATCGGAGTTAAAACGAAAGAGTTATGAATTTTCCTAAGATTTTATGTATTTGATATGAGATTAATTAGGAGATCAATTTTATTATTGTTTTCATGTCAATACAGAGGCATTAGGTGATAAACAACATTATTACAAAATTATAGAGATTGGAATGAATTAATTTGGACTATGTATGCATTTTCTATGAATTAAACAAATTCTAGCATTTATTTTTAAATCAAAAATCATTTTCTAATTCCTTTTTCTGGATTTTATAATATTCTGGACTGGGCGCACCATTACCAGAAAGTCCAGGGGCCAATCCATGAAAATTCCTAGACTCAGTCTACATCCACAGTGGATCGCGGGTTTATTATGAAGAATCCCGAGGGCTCTTTAGCAATTGTTCCAGGCCGAAGGGGTATCCTGACCTCTGGGCCGCCAGATTAGATAGCAACGGTCCTGATTAAATCTTGAAGGGGTATGTTATCACGGCCGTCGGATCCCGAGATCTACGGCACAGGTTTAATGAGATGCGCGATACTCGCTGACCGTCCGATGGGAGATCAACGTCCCAAAACGCGCTCGGCTGAAGCGGTCACCCGGACAAATCCTAGTCGCCAAAACCTGGATCAACGGTCCGTCCATCATCTTCCAGCTCCGGCTCCCAGCCGTAGAGGCCCACGCGACCCACTCAGCGGCGCAGCAGCCGCGAGCTTTGCCGGACTCCTGGGCCGCATGCCGAGAACAGGACGACGGAGAGGCCGAGCTCCGCTGTGGCCTGCCCCCCCCCTGATGAACTCTACTCAACATGTATGCAAGATAGAACAGCTGGGAGAGAACCTTACCCGTAGTAGATTTGGCATATGATCCGGCCATGGAAACAGAACCATGCGGATCAGCCGTCGCGATGAACTCCGGTGAGCAATTTGGATAGCCCAGAAGGCCCTGCTCCCAGCGACTTACTCGCGCAGGCTTTGTACGTACTAGCAAACCCTCTCGCCCTTTTGCTAGCCTCCGAACAGCAGCCGGCATCAGGCTCGGTTCGGTGACTCCTTTCTCGCTCTCTGTACTACTTCATGGCGCCTTTGAGTCCGTAATCGGGTGGACGAGGGGAGGTTCACGTCCGCTTTTATGGAGGCATGGGGAGAGAGTTCACACGGACGGCGAGGATCTCGGTCAGGCACAACCACCCGAGCCAGGCGCCGCGTTTGTTAGGATGTGGAGACGGAGAGTCCGACAGCTAGGCCCCACACACCAGAGAGTAAGCGAGCGAGTATGGCTCACACAGGTAGGGGAAGCCGACGGCTGGGGCCCATCGTCAGAGCTATGGCCACGCTGGGAGCAAGGGGGAGTGAGGATGGATTGCGGGCCCCACATGGCAGCGGTTGAAGGAATGTGGGTTGGTGCGCACCAGGGGAGATGGGCCGCACGGGGAGAACGAGGTGTGGGCCAACGCGGAGGAATCCTGGGCCGAGGAGAAAATTGGCCCAAGCGCAGGTATTTCTTTTTTTCTTTCTATTTTCATTTTTCCAATTCTAATTCAAATTCAAATTTTTCAGAGTTCAGATTTCAACATTATATGCATCACATAAAACTCCAGTATGAGTGCAAGGATAAATTATATCCATATTTTTATATTAATTCTTTTATCCATGCTTCAAAACATATAAATTAATAAAGAGTATTTCACAACTCATTTATATTGGGAAAATATTATGTGAATGTGTAGCCAAACTTATAACATATTATAGATTTAACATTCATGTTTTTTTTTCTACTTTTTTTTCTCATGCAAATTTTTGGGCTTTACAAATCCTACCCCCTTAATAGAAATCTCGTCCTCGAGATTTGTAAGAAAAGGGAATGCAACCAGTTTGGTTTGAATTTTAGTTTCTCATTTAGTTTAGGATTCAAAAAGTTTTGTTTGAAGTTTTTTTTTTACACATTAGCAGATGATTTGGAAGATATGGATATACATATGTCTAGCCATTTTTTTATGTAAGATGAGGTACGGTTATGGCAAGTATGGGTTATGGCAAGGAAGAGTATAATAAGGTAAAACTTTAGAACTGTGGATCTTGATTCATCTTGGGGACCTCACTTGATCCTTGAAGACTTGAGTTGGTGCTCATCCTTTCTTGATGAAGTTGATCATCTTCTTCTCCAGTCTTGGTCTCATTGATTCATGGTTAGTGTATATCATCGGTTGGGAATATGGTTAAGGTAGATATGGATGAGATAGACTACATGATATAGGTCAAAAGTTTGTTTGATGTTAGGTGGGGATAGGCAGATTATGCAATCCATCATGACTCTATTGGCTAGGTTAGATCTTATGCCCCTGGTTGAGTTGGTCTAATGTGCGAAGTTAAGTTAATACCTGACTAGTAGGGTTTAATCTCTTCTACCAGTATCACTAATCTGTTTAAGTAGACCACATTAGATTAGATCATATTAGATTAGATGGAATCTAGATTAGATTGGTATGACTAGTTTGACTAGATAAGATATAATTATTTTGCATTAGATCATGGTTGTTAAACTAGGGTGGATAAGTATGCTTCTTAGGATAAGATGGATCCATAAAGATAAGATAGAATCTTTTGAGATCAGTTAGATCTATTAGCATGACATAAAATCCTTTCAAGATAAGATGAGTATCTTTTTAAGATAAGATGGATATATGTGTGTAGGATAGAATCTTATAAGATGAGATAGATATGGAATACTAGTTACCTTTTAATGGGGATATTCTAGATTGTCTAGTTATTTTATAAATACTATCCTTTATGCCTAGATGTATATGCAGATGTAATTGTGGACATTACTCCACAAATCATCACACTCAGTCAAAGAATCAAATCAGACAAGTATCATAAGAACAGACATTCAAGTTCATAGATATCTATAAAAATAGTTTTATTTTTTTGTTCCTAAGAGTAGGTCTTGTATTCCTAAAAGTCACTTTAGGTACAGGATTTCAAAGTGTGAAACCCACATTTGTCTTTAGAAATAAAAGGTAAGAATAATCAGAGTAAGCGGAAATAGATGAGAAAAGATTGAGATAAGTTTAGAAAAGAATCAGAGTAGCAAAGGTAAGTAAAGAATGGTTGTCCAGTTCTATCTAGGTTTCGTCCTACAGTCAACATTCCTCTGATACCACTTCTGTCACACCGGGATTTTAGGGGTCCAAAACCCGGGCGCGAACATAATCACCAGGTGTGCTGGGACCAAGTCTCACACATATGATGTATAGTGGCACAGGATCGAATGTCACATCTTTATATATAACAGGAGTTCTATACAAAATAAATAATTACATTATAAGGAGACAACGGTCCAGCAGCCCAAAGTTGACTGGGAGACGACGGCCTAGACCACTCACGAACACATCGCAGCATCCTCCATGAGCATCATCCTGCGGTACCTGTTCTTGACCTGTGGGGGGGTGTGAGACAGCAAGAGTGAGCTCACATACGTTCATCGCTCAACAAGTTGTGGGGAATAATGTGCATGAACTCGCCAAAGGTGGGAGCTCACGTGAAGTGTAAGGCTTACCAAAGAAGATGGTTAGAGCTGGGCATTGCTTTTAAAGTTGGTCAAAATTTTATTAGCAGTTACTAAGTATAAGTAAATACCAACCCAATTAAAATAGTAGAACAAAAGTAACAACTTCACCTGCGATGCAATGCATATGACAAATTGAGTTTAAGTTCCATAATTTAATCATGTGAGGGTCCGAGCTGCTCATGACCGTGAGCACGGCTAGTATACCAGTTTTACACTCTGCAGAGGTTGCGCATCTTTACCCACAAGTCATGTTACCCATCTGCCAAGGGATCGCGACTTCCCATACACCTCTACCGAGGAGGCGAGGCAGGGTAACACTACGAGGCCTTTACAAAGTTCCACTAGCTTCAGAAAACCCGCTACAGTTTATAGGAAGTTCCAATACAGGAATCCCTTGCAGGACCGCCATCGCAGCAAAATCCTCCCGAGGGCCTCCCTACACTGACCACTCCCCTACTGCCCTTGCCCCTTTCGGGTAAGGTAGTCTTCCACTAGCTTTCCTAATTAATCAGCCAAGGGGTCCCATTCCTCCCTTGTGGTAGCACTGTTTTCCCGGGTGGTCGCTCCATGTTCCAATTAACATAATGATCTTATCATGAACAGTAAATAACAACTGACAATAAAAGTATAATCATGAATAGTAATATGTATCTCTATACCCAAAACCACATAAAGCGATAGCAAGTACTACCCAAAGATTCAGTGGTGAACAAGGTATAAAGATAGTCAAACTAGGGTAACCTATTGGGTCCCATCAAAATTAACCTATGCAGATCATTATGATTAATTAGAACATGAGTGGGTAAAAAGAGGTGATCAAGGGCACAACTTGCCTGGGACTTGAGATTCCAGGTACCAGGATGATCTTCAAGTGACACGTGTCCTCACTGCTAAACGTAGCAATATAGACAAACATGGTATAGGCAAAAATTAACATTACACCAAACATAAGAATAACTGCATAATAATAATCTACGCGAAGCTACGAGACTAACGCAACTTGAACGGATCAAATCAGAGTTAAAACGAAAGAGTTATGAATTTTCCTAAGATTTTATGTATTTGATATGAGATTAATTAGGAGATCAATTTTATTATTGTTTTCATGTCAATACAGAGGCATTAGGTGATAAACAACATTATTACAAAATTATAGAGATTGGAATGAATTAATTTGGACTATGTATGCATTTTCTATGAATTAAACAAATTCTAGCATTTATTTTTAAATCAAAAATCATTTTCTAATTCCTTTTTCTGGATTTTATAATATTCTGGACTGGGCGCACCATTACCAGAAAGTCCAGGGGCCAATCCATGAAAATTCCTAGACTCAGTCTACATCCACAGTGGATCGCGGGTTTATTATGAAGAATCCCGAGGGCTCTTTAGCAATTGTTCCAGGCCGAAGGGGTATCCTGACCTCTGGGCCGCCAGATTAGATAGCAACGGTCCTGATTAAATCTTGAAGGGGTATGTTATCACGGCCGTCGGATCCCGAGATCTACGGCACAGGTTTAATGAGATGCGCGATACTCGCTGACCGTCCGATGGGAGATCAACGTCCCAAAACGCGCTCGGCTGAAGCGGTCACCCGGACAAATCCTAGTCGCCAAAACCTGGATCAACGGTCCGTCCATCATCTTCCAGCTTCGGCTCCCAGCCGTAGAGGCCCACGCGACCCACTCAGCGGCGCAGCAGCCGCGAGCTTTGCCGGACTCCTGGGCCGCATGCCGAGAACAGGACGACGGAGAGGCCGAGCTCCGCTGTGGCCTGCCCCCCCAGATGAACTCTACTCAACATGTATGCAAGATAGAACAGCTGGGAGAGAACCTTACCCGTAGTAGATTTGGCATATGATCCGGCCATGGAAACAGAACCATGCGGATCAGCCGTCGCGATGAACTCCGGTGAGCAATTTGGATAGCCCAGAAGGCCCTGCTCCCAGCGACTTACTCGCGCAGGCTTTGTACGTACTAGCAAACCCTCTCGCCCTTTTGCTAGCCTCCGAACAGCAGCCGGCATCAGGCTCGGTTCGGTGACTCCTTTCTCGCTCTCTGTACTACTTCATGGCGCCTTTGAGTCCGTAATCGGGTGGACGAGGGGAGGTTCACATCCGCTTTTATGGAGGCATGGGGAGAGAGTTCACACGGACGGCGAGGATCTCGGTCAGGCACAACCACCCGAGCCAGGCGCCGCGTTTGTTAGGATGTGGAGACGGAGAGTCCGACAGCTAGGCCCCACACACCAGAGAGTAAGCGAGCGAGTATGGCTCACACAGGTAGGGGAAGCCGACGGCTGGGGCCCATCGTCAGAGCTATGGCCACGCTGGGAGCAAGGGGGAGTGAGGATGGATTGCGGGCCCCACATGGCAGCGCTTGAAGGAATGTGGGTTGGTGCGCACCAGGGGAGATGGGCCGCACGGGGAGAACGAGGTGTGGGCCAACGCGGAGGAATCCTGGGCCGAGGAGAAAATTGGCCCAAGCGCAGGTATTTCTTTTTTTCTTTCTATTTTCATTTTTCCAATTCTAATTCAAATTCAAATTTTTCAGAGTTCAGATTTCAACATTATATGCATCACATAAAACTCCAGTATGAGTGCAAGGATAAATTATATCCATATTTTTATATTAATTCTTTTATCCATGCTTCAAAACATATAAATTAATAAAGAGTATTTCACAACTCATTTATATTGGGAAAATATTATGTGAATGTGTAGCCAAACTTATAACATATTATAGATTTAACATTCATGTTTTTTTTCTACTTTTTTTTTCTCATGCAAATTTTTGGGCTTTACACTTGTGGATCTCCTCGCCTATGGCCCTGCGCTTTTCTTCGTCAAAACGGCGCAGGGTCTGCTTTACGGGTCGGGCTCCAGCTCTGATGTCCAGTGAGTGGTCGGCGACATCCTTTGGTATGCCTGGCATGTCCGAGGGACTCCACGCAAAAACTTCGGCGTTTGCGCGGAGAAAGTTGACGAGCACTGCTTCCTATTTGGGGTCAAGCTCGGAGCCGATCCGGACTTTCTTGCTGGCGTCGTTGCTGGGGTTGAGAGGGACGGACTTAACCGCCTCGACTGGTTTGAAGTTGCCGGTGTGCCGCTTCGCGTCAGGCGCCTCCTTGGAGAGGCGTTCCAGGTCGGCGATGAGGGCCTCGGACTCGGCGAGGGCCTCATCGTACTCCACGCATTCCACATCACATTCGTACGTGTGGCGGTACGTGGATCCGACGGTGATGATCCCGTTGGGGCCCGGCATCTTGAGCTTGAGGTAGGTGTAGTTGGGGACAACCATGAACTTGGCGTAGCATGGCCTTCCCAACACCGCGTGGTAGGTTCCTCGGAACCCGACCACCTCGAAGGTGAGGGTTTCCTTTCGGAAGTTGGAGGGAGTTCCGAAGCAGACGGGCAAGTCAATCCGTCCGAGGGGCAGGGTACGCTTTCCGGGTGCGATCCCGTGGAAGGGTGCCGCACCGGCCCGGACCTCGGACCGATCAACCCCTAAGAGTTCCAGGGTCTCGGCGTAGATGATGTTGAGGTTGCTGCCTCCGTCCAAGAGGACCTTGGAGAGCCTAACATTGCCGATGATCGGATCGACGACGAGCGGGTACCTCCCTGGGCTTGGCACGAAGTCAGGGTGGTCGCCTCGGTCAAAGGTGATAGGCTTGTCGGACCAGTCTAGGTAGACTGGCGCTACCACCTTTACCGAGCAGACCTCCCAGCGCTCCTGCTTGCGGTGCCGAGCCGAGGCGTTCGCCACCTGCCCACCATAAATCATGAAGCAGTTGTGGATCTTGGGGAACTCCTCTTCCCTGCCGCCCTCCTTCTTGTTGTTGCCTTGGCCCTTGCCATCTTCCGCCGAGGGCCAGGCCTTATGGAAGTAGCGCCGGAGCATGACACATTCTTCAAGGGTGTGCTTGACGGGACCCTGGTGATAGGGGCACGGCTCATTGAGCATCTTGTCGAATGTGCCGGCTCCTCCAGGGGGCTTCCGAGGGTTCCTAGGCTCGGCAGCAGCGACAAGATTCGCGTCAGCGGCGTTGTGCTTCGCTTGCGCCTTCTTCTTGGCCTTCTTCTTCGTGCCACGCTGGGTGGACGCCTCGGGGGCGTCTTCCTTCGGTTCCCCTTGAGGCTGCTTGTCTTTCTGGAAGATGGCCTCGACCACCTCCTGACCTGAGGCGAACGTGGTAGCGATGTCCATATATTCGCTCGCCTTGGTGGGAGTCTTGCGCGCCAGTTTGCTCACCAGGTCTCGGCAAGTGGTGCCGGCGAGGAAAGCTCCGATGATGTCCGAGTCGGTGATGTTAGGCAGCTCGGTGCGCTGCTTCGAAAACCGCCGGATGTACTCTCGGAGGGATTCCCCAGGCTGCTGGCGGCAGCTTCGGAGGTCCCATGAGTTCCCAGGGCGCACGTATGTGCCCTGGAAATTTCCCGCGAAAGCCTTGACCAGGTCGTCCCAGTCGGAGATCTGCGCAGGAGGCAGATGCTCCAGCCAGGCCCGGGCGGCGTCGGAGAGGAAAAAGGGGTAGATTACGGATGATGAGGTTGTCATCGTCCGCCCCTCCCAACTGGCATGCCAGTCGGTAGTCTGCGAGCCACAACTTCGGCCTCGTCTCCCCCGAGTACTTGGTGATGGTAGTCGGGGCTCGAAAACGGGCGGGGAACGGCGCTCGTCGTATGGCGCGGCTGAAGACTCGTGGATCGGGTGGCTCGGGCGAGGGACTCCGATCCTCCTCGTTGTCGCAGTGTCCCCCGCACCTGGGATGGTAGCCTCGGCGCACCTTCTCGTCGAGGTAGGCTCGATGATCGCGATGGTGACGCTCGTTGCCGAGGCGATCCCGGGTGGCAGGTGCCTCATCCCGTGTGCGCTTGAGATGGACCGAGGCCTCCTGCATGCGTCGGGAGGACGCCGCGTGATGCTCCGAGGGGTCAGCTCGCCTTCGAGATGTGGAGCTCTCGGCTCGTCGAACTGCGGCACCTTCCAGGAGATCCTTGAGTTCACCCTGAATACGCCGTCCCTCGGTGGTGGATGGCTCTGGCATGGTTCGAAGTAGCATCACCGCTGCAGCTAGGTCCTGGCCAGACCCGTTGACGGCCGGGGGCAGCGCTGCCCTGGCATTGTCGACGATGCGGCGCTGGACATCCCGGGCCCGATGACAGGCTCCTCCGGCGAGTGTTCGGCCCGCCCACTCCTGTTTGATGTTCTGGTGGAACTGCACAAGCTGCCCTGCTTCCTCGTTGACCCTGGCCTGCATCTCGCGGATTTGCTCGAGTTGTGTGTCCTGACCCCCCGCAGGACTGGGACCACAGCTAGCTCCCGCGGGATGTCAACGCGAGATGTGGGCCCAGGGGGATTGTCAACCTCCGACATACCGAGGTGGTTGCCTTCATCGTGATCTCCCTGATCAACGTGGAAACATTCACGACTTGGGCCATAACCCTCGTCGTCAAGGCCGCGGCCATCGTCAGAACAACCAGAGAGGCAGTGGTCACATGCGGACATGAAGTCCCGCAGGGCACCGGGGTCATCGAGGTCAGAGAAATCCCAACCAAAGTCGGGGTCGTCCTCTTCCTCGAAACCCGCTGGTCCGGAGGTTGAGACGGCTGTCAGTCGGTCCTAGGTTGACCACATATGGTACCCCGGAAGGTTTGGATACGCCCTTACGAAAGCGCTCACCGTAGCAGGGTCACTAGGTGGATCGAAGCTGAATCTAAAGGGAACAGGGTGGAATACGGGTGGTACCTTTTGGTTGATGGACGGTGGGGAAGTCGCGTCGGGGACGGAACGCACCGTCATCTCAGGTACGAGGGTGATGCCCAACAGGTCCTTTGCAAGGGTGCTGGCGTCGTCAGTCCGCTTGGGGCTGGCACGTTGCGGGGAAGCGGCGCTCGTCGTCGTCTCAGGGGCGAGGACAAGACCCGACATGTCCCTCGGAGGAGTGCCAGCGTCGTCGACTCGATCCAGCTTGATAGCCGATAAGGTGCCGCCTCCCGCATGGCCACGGTTGCCCCGTCTCCGTCTCCTCCAGCGAGGAGGGTGGCGAAGACGACCCGAGTGCTCCTCTTCCGCCGCGGGGAGATGCTGTCGTGGAGGGTGCCTCCGTCGGGCGAGCCGTTGACTGTCGTTGTCGTCGTGCCGCAGAGGGAGGAGTACCATGTCGTAGCTGCCGTCGAGGGACATGAACTCGAGACTCCCGAAGCGGAGCATCGTTCCGGGCTGAAGAGGTTGATGAAGTCTACTCATCTGGAACTCAATGGGAAAGTGTCCGTTAACACGCAGCAGGCCCCTACCTGGCGCGCCAACTGTCGGGGTTTCGGACCCGGGGGGTCTCTGGACCGACGAGTAAATTTGTCGCTGCGTGCCCCTGCCCAGATGGGTTGGTGCGAGATGGAACACAAGTGGGGGAATGGGCCTTGTATTATCCTGCACCAGGGTGCTTGTAGTAGGGGTTACAAGCGTTGCGAGAGAGCGAGGGCGAGAGAGAGCGAGTAGGAGAGAGCGAGAGAGAGAGAGGGTCCGGCCCTGCTCGTCTTCTCCCGTCCCTTTGCCGTGCGTCTACTTGTCTCTCCTGCCGTGCGTACATATGCTCATATGTTCGTATGCTCGTCCCTTCGTCCCCCCTCCGTCCTCCTTCCCGTGTGGGGTCCTAGACACCCCATTTTATAGACGTAAGGAGATGCCCAGCTGTACAATGGGGTGTAGCTAGGAGCTAACGTGGCTGGCAGGGAAGTGCCCTGAGCCCTGTACAGATAACAACGTGGCCGTCGGGGGGCGTCTCGAGTCCTATAGAGGTAGTATCGTGGCCGTCGGAGAAGTGCCTTGAGCCCTGTAGCAGTACAGCTGTCAGTGTTGTATGGATCCTGCTGACGTCCCCTTGCTTCCGTAGGGGGCTTGAGAACCACCAACGTCATGGTTGCATGCGGGAAACCACCATCGCCTGTCACCGGGGTAAGCTGGATGGGACGCCGGTCTTGTTCCTTCGTAGCCTGAGCTAGCTAGGAGTAGGGTAATGATGCATCCCTTGTGGCGCGGTTGATCCGAGCCTGAGGTCGATCGAGGCGGCGGCTCCTCCGAGGCCGAGGTTGGGGCCGATGCCTAAGGTCGGGCGAGGATGTGACTCTTCCCGAGGTCGAGGTCGAGGCCGAGCCCTGGGGTCGGGCGAGGCGGAGATCTCCTCCCGAGGCCGAGGCCGAGCCCCGGGGTCGGGCGAGGCGGAGCTTCCTGTTGCGCCCGAGGCTTATCTTGACCGTTGTCGGTTTCGCCCGGGTGGTTGGCACAGCAGCCAGAGCGAGGCGGGCGGCGCTGTTTTCCTGTCAGATCGGTCAGTGAAAGGGTGAAGTGACTGCGGTCACTTCGACCTTGCCGACTGAGGCGCGCGTGTCTGGATAAGGTGTCAGGTGATCCCAGCATTAAATGCGCATGCGATACGGTCGGCTGGTAAGGCGATTTGGCCAAGGTCGCTTGCACGACAAGGCGTGCCTTTGGCTGAGCCGAGGGCGCGCTCACTGCCTGAGGAGACCCTCGGGCGAGACGAGAACTCGTCCGGGACCACTGTTCCGCCCGAGGCCAGGCTCAGGCGAGGCGAGGCCGAGTCCCTTGGTAGACGAAGCTTTGATTTTGACTCGAACTATAAGCCTTCATGGTTTGCTCTGAAGGTGTTTTCCAGCCGTGATTAGGAGTGTTGGGGGTACCCCTAATTTCGGTACCCGACAGTAATAATACTCTGATGTTATTGTGACATTTATCTCTATACACTCTATTATTATATATGTTGTCTTCTTAGCGCATGTATGAGATGCACCTGGCTTTGTTCCTTAAAGCCGGGTGTGATACCCTTGGGATACCAGAGCCTTATATTTTGGGTGTGAACTAGATATCTCAAAATTCTCTTAACAGCCACTAGGTGACACTCTTTTGGGTTAGCTTGAAAATGGGCACACATGCACACACTAAGCATGATATCTGGCCTAGATGCACATAAATACAGTAGAGATCCAATCATTGGTCTATAAAGCTTTTGATCTACAGTTTTACCTTCTTCATTTAAGTCGAGATGACCATTTGAAGCCATTGGTGTCTTGGCGTGCTTTGCCTTTTCCATGCCAAACTTCTTGAGCATGTCTTGTGTGTACTTGGTTTGGCACAGAAAGGTTCCTTCCTTGAGTTGTTTAACTTGAAATCCCAGGAAGTACTTGAGCTCGCCCATCATGGACATCTCAAACCTATTTGTCATAACCCTACTAAATTCCTCACAAAATGTTTCATCAGTACTGCCAAATATAATGTCATCGACATATATTTGACATACAAATAATTGATTGTCAACTTTGCGAGTAAATAAAGTGGAGTCTACTTTTCCTATTTCAAAACCATTTTTAAGCAAGAAATCTTTAAGACATTCATACCATGCTCTAGGAGCTTGTTTAAGCCTATAGAGCGCTTTGTGAAGAAGGTAGACATGGTTTGGCTTCTTAGGATCTTCAAAGCCCGGCGGTTGCTCCACATAGACCAACTCTTGCAGTGGTCCATTTAGGAATGCACTTTTGACATCCATTTGATACAATTTGAAATCATGGTTAGTAGCATAGGCAATTAATATTCTTATGGACTCTAACCTTGCTACTGGTGCATAGGTCTCTCCAAAGTCAAGTCCTTCCACTTAAGTGAAACCTTGAGCAACTAGCCGCGCCTTGTTCCTTGTGACCACGCCGTTTTCATCTTGCTTGTTGCGAAAGACCCATTTAGTTCCAATGACGTTTTGCTTGGGTCTTGCTACTAAGGGCCAGACTTCATTTCTTGTGAAGTTGTTAAGCTCTTCTTGCATAGCGATGATCCAGTCTGGATCACTTAGTGCTTCTTCTACCTTAAGTGGTTCAAGAGAGGAGACAAACGAGTAAAATTCACAAAAATTTGCTAAACGAGATCGAGTTGTTACCCCTCTTCTGATGCTACCCAGGATGTTGTCCACAGGATGATCTCTCTGAATGCCCTAGTGCATTCGAGGGTGAGGCACCAGAGAATGTCTTTGAATTTGATCATCTTGTTCAATGGCTTCTTCTTCTTCACTAGCAACTTCTTCTTGCTCATTTTCCACAATGGTTGGCATATCTTGTGGTAGAAGCTCTTCTTCAAGAATTGGATGACTTGAGGTTGATGTGTTTGCTTGGATGGAAGGATTTTCACCAACCACTCTAGCACTCCCATCAACAACCCTATTTGTCATCCAAATTCTCCCTTCATCATCGTCCTTTTCTTGTGGCCTCACTTCACCTATTGCAAGCTTCTTGATGGCTTCATTAGGTGGGATTTCATTTCCTGCAATATCTTTAGAAACATCTTGTGAGCCATTAGATTTATCAAATGTCACATCTATTGCTATTTCAACAAGACCGGTGGTATTGTTGAAAACACGATATCCATGCGCATTTGATGCATAACCAAGCAAGAAACCCTCGTCCACTCTAGGAGCAAACTTCGAGCTCTTGACTTTCTTGTTAAGAATGTAGCATTTACACCCAAAAACTCTAAAGTAATCAACTTTAGGTTTGTTACCGGTGAGAAGCTCGTAGGCAGTCTTCTTGTAAATCTTGTGAAGATAAAGGCGGTTGATTGCATGACAGGCGGCGTTGACCGCCTCTGCCCAAAAATTGTCAGGTGTCTTGTACTCATCCAACATGGTTCTAGCGGCTTCGATTAGTGTTTGGTTCTTCCTTTCCACAACACCATTTTGTTGTGGAGTGTAGGGGACTGAGAACTCATGTTTGATTCCTTCTTCGCCTAAGAATTCTTCAACACCTGTATTCTTGAACTCTGTCCCATTATCACTTCTCACCTTTTTGATTTTTAACTCAAACTCATTTTGAGCTCTTCTCATAAATTTCTTCAAAGTCTCTTGGGTTTCACCTTTGTCACTCAAAAAGAAAACCCAGGTGAAGCGAGAAAAATCATCAACAATAACTAAGCCATACTTACTGCCACCAATACTAATGTAGGCCACGGGTCCAAAGAGGTCCATATGAAGAAGCTCCAAAGGCCTCTTGGTTGTGACCACGTTCTTTGATTGATGTGGAAGGTCATGTTGCTTCCCTGCTTGACATGCGCTGCATACCTTGTTTTTCTCAAACATAACATTTATTAGTCCAATAATGTGATTATCCTTTTGAAGTTTGGCCAAGTTCCTCAAGCCAACATGAGCTAGCCGGCGATGCCAAAGCCGACCATTGTCGGATTTAGCCACTAAACAAGTCTCAGGTGTCACTCCACTAGTTGTGAAATCAACAAGATAGAGTTTGCCCTTCAAGCGACCTGTAAAAGCAATAGAGGAATCCTCCCTTCTAAGAATCTTCACATCAACATCAGTAAATAGGCAATCATATCCCATTCCACAAAGTTGTGAAACGGACATCAAGTTATAGCTTAACGAATCAACTAGCAAAACATTTGAAAGTGATTGGTGGTCAGAGATAGGAATGTTACCAACACCAATCACTTCACTCTTGCCACTATCTCCAAACACAATTTCTTGTGCTTCTTGAGTTAGTTGCAAGGAGTGAAACATGTCTTTCTCCCCGGTCATGTGATTTGTACATCCACTGTCAAGCACCCAGCTTGACCCACCAGAGGAGTAGACCTGCAAAACAAATTTAGGCTATGCTCTTAGGTACCCAAATTGAATTGGGTCCTACAGTGTTAGTTATAGCCTTGGGTACCCACACACTTCTTTTCATGACCTTTCTCTTAGTGTAGGCACCATATTTAACAACCAATTTTCCTGAATCCCAAGTCAACATATAATCACAAAGATAAGAATGAGAAATGGGAGCTCTAAACTTTTCTCCATTTGTGGAGACCGCATCCTTCATCTTGTCCTTTGTGTAACCCAAGTTTACCTTTGCTTGAGTTGACTTGTCATTTGAGGAGTGAATCCTCCCCAAGGCATCATATAGGGTGGTTCCCTCTATGAACTTGGGGGATCTCCACCCCTTATGCTCTATGCTAGGGTTTACCTTATATGAGTTGTACCCAAGCCCCTTTCTTCCATTGCTGGGTTTCAAGGACTTGTACTTGGGTTCAACTTTCTTTAACCCATCATTGCTAGAGCACTTCTTCAATATTTCTTTGACCTTAACCTGTGGGCTTTTCTTCCTTGCATGGTTAGTCAAACAACAAGAAGCATGATATTTTGTACAATGTTTACAAATATCATTATTTGAGGAGCTAGACTTAGATTCAATCAATAAAGATGAAGCATTGAGGTTCTTGCAATTTTCAAGTTGCACTTGAAGTTCTTGATTTTGGACAGTCAAGCTTAACATGCTTGATTCAAGTGCATCTTTTTCATTTGCAGGATTAACTATAGAGGTTTTCATATTTGTAATTTCTTTTTCTTTATCCTCTATAGTTATCTTGACTAAAGATACTTCCTTAGTCAAGGCTTCTAGCATTTCATCTTTATTGAGTAGCAATTCTTGAAGCTCTAGGTTTCTCTCCTTTTCAAGGATGAGCAAGTCTTCTTGAGCATCAAGAGTTGCTTTTCTTTTATCTAGCTTCTCCATTAATTTAGTGATAACATTATATCCATTTAAACCAAATTCTTTAATCATTTTGTTTTTCATGGCAATTTGTTCATCATCATCATTTGTAAAATCATCACTAAATAAAGTTACCTTATCTCCTTTTGCCATGAGGCAAGTTGGAGTGTAGGAGTCGTCTTGGAGGTTGGTGAAGAGTTGCGATCTTGAAGTATATTGAATGGCGACATTTGCCACCACTTCCTCTTCTTCAGAGCTAGAACTCTCTTCATCGGAGTTCCATTCTTCACCAATATGGGCTTGACCATATTTCTTCTTCTTGAAATATCCTTTGTTCTTGCCCCCCTTTTTGAACTTATCCTTTTTGTATTCCTTCTTAGCTTCTTGTTCCTTTTTGTTTGGACAATCCGCTATGAAATGACCGGTTTGGCCACATTCATAACATGCCCTCTTCTTTCCTTTTCTTTGATACTTATCATTTTTCCTCACAAACTTCTTGAAGGTTTTGATGAACATAGCCGTGTCTTCATCACTTGAACTATCTTCATCACTTGATGTTTCAATCACTTTCTTTGTCTTGTAATCTTTGTTCTTCTTGGAGGAATCTTGTTCATTTGAGATCAAGGCATGATTGTCTCTTGTCTTGATTAGGGCTTCTTCGAACTCATGTTGTTGAATCTTAGCAAATAGTTGGTGAGGTGTCATTTCCTCATAGTCATCACGATCCCTTATCATTCTAGCTAGACTTTTATCCTTTTCTTTGTATGCTCTCATAAATAGTCTAGTAACCTTGGAGTCACTCCAATCTTCACTTCCAAGCACTCTTATTTTGTTGACCAACACCATTAGCCGGTCAAAGAGTGATTGAAGTGACTCACCCTTAGTCCAATCATATCGGGCAAGCTCACTCTCCAAAGCTTCAATTCTATGTCTCTTAGCTTTGGGGTCTCCTTCATGTGACATTTTAAGAATGTTCCAAATGTCACGAGCATCCTCTCTTCCTTGGAATTTCCGGTACTCTTCCGGACAAAGGCTTCCTTTTATTATGCTCACTGCTTGAGCATTGCGGTGCACTTCTTGCATCATTTCTGGAGTCATCTCTTCTCCTTGGGCGGGCTTATGCATACCTATATTGACAATCTCCCAAAGACTAGGATGCACACCGATTAAATGCGACTTCATCTTATCGGCCCACTTGTCATAGTTCAACTCACTAAGAGTTGGTAACTTTCCAAGTGGGGTGGAAGAGAAGTTGGGAATAAAATTTCTAGAATAATCAAATTGAACTTTATTGAACTCGTTACCTTTACTTTTGGTGGATGATCCTTCGGTGGTGAGACTTACCTTGCTCATCACCTTTGACACCAAAAGTTCTACCAAATCATCATTGTATTCAAATTTTCCCTTTCCTTTGTCTTCTTCGGCCTTTCTTCTTGATTCTTCTTCTTTGGCCCTTTTCTTAGCATCTTCCTCTTTCATTTTGAGGAACATCTTCTCGGCAATCTTCATGGTGAGGTCGAGGAACTTAAGGTCCACTTCCTCACCGGAAGATGCGACGAGGATTTCCTCGAGGAGAGGATCCACATGGTTCCTTTGAGTAGACATGATCGTTTCCTCACGCGGTTAAGCGTAAAACGAGGTACGGAGCTTTGATACCAAAATTCAACTTCGAATCCATATTCTCATGAAAACTTTTCCAAAATCTGAAGGTAAACTATGATCCTCTATCCAAAACGATCTTCTTCGGTACACCGTGTAGAGACATAATCTGAGCCATATATGACTCTACCAATTGAGATACCTTATAAGTAGTCTTGACCAGAATGAAATGAGCCACTTTGGTCAGTCTATCCACAATCACCCATATAGCATCATATCCTTTCTGGGTGCGAGGCAATCCAGTAATGAAATCCTTACCAATCTCTTCCCACTTCCACTCGGGTATCTTCAGTGGATGCAATAGTCCAGCTGGCCTTTGGTGTTCAGCCTTCACTCTTTGACACACATCGCACATAACCACATGTGCAGCCACATCTCTCTTCAGTCCATACCACCAATACTTCCGCTTCAAATCCTGATACATCTTTGTACTACCAGGATGAATAGAATAATCCAAGTCATGGGCCTCCTTTTTAATAGTTTCACGAAGGCTTTTAATATCAGGAACACACATTCTGTCCTTGAACCATACAGTGCCCTGCTCATCTTCCGTAAATTCCGGAACTCGACCTTCAGTAATCAGATCCTTAATCTCTTTTATTTTAGCATCATCAAGTTGACCTTTGCGGATTTCTTGCTCCAAGGTAGGTTCCACATCAATAGTGACTCCTTCAGTATGAGCAACTATCCCCAGGTTAAGTCTCTTGAAATCCTCAACAATCTCATCAGGTAGCTGGGCAACAATAGCTGAATGAACATGCTCCTTTCGACTCAAGGCATCTGCAACCAAATTTGCCTTGCCCGGGTGATAGTGAATCTCCAAATCATAATCCTTAATAAGCTCCAACCAACGGCGTTGCCTAAGGTTGAGATCCTTCTGAGTGAATATATACTTCAGACTCTTATGATCCGTATATACTTGGCACTTGGTCCCCATGATATAATGTCTCCAAATCTTTAGCGCATGCACAACGGCTGCCAATTCTAAGTCATGAGTGGGGTAGTTCAATTCATGTTTTCGTAACTGACGACAAGCATAGGCAATCACATGTCCTTCTTTTATGAGCAAACATCTTTAAGCCTTGGCCACATGCATCGCAATAAATACCGAATCCTTTCTACAGATCTGGCATAACCAACACTAGTGGCGACATCAATTTCTTCTTTAATTGATCAAAACTATCTTGTCATTTCTCGTTCCACTTGAATTCTCTTCCCTTTTCTAGAAGCGAGGTCATAGGCTTAGCGATCTTAGAAAATCCTTCAATACATCTTCGATAATATCCTGCAAGTCCCAAGAAACTTCGAACCTCAGTAACTATAGTGGGTATACTCCACGCCACTATCGCCTTGACTTTAGCAGGATCCACTGATATTCCTCCATTAGAAATAATATGTCCAAGAAATGACACCTCGTTATTCCAGAACTCGCATTTACTGTACTTGTCGTAGAGTTGATTATCTCGTCTCTTCTGTTGCACCACTCTCAGATGCCCCTCATGATTACTATCACTCTTGGAATAAATAATAATATCGTCGATGAACACTACGACGAATCTGTCCAAATACTCCATAAACACCTTATTCTTCAGATCCATAAAATAGTTGGTGCATTAGTTAGTCCAAATGACATAACGATGAACTCATATAAACCATATCAGGTCAAGAAAATCCGTCTTGGGAATATCCGATGGCCAAATCTTCATTTGATGGTAACTCGATCGGAGATCAATCTTCGAGAATACCCTTGCACCTCTCATTTGATCAAATAAATCCTCAATACGGGGTAACGGATACTTGTTCTTCACAGTAACATCATTAAGGGATCTATAATCCACACACATCCGTTGTGATCCATCCTTCTTCTGTACAAACAGAACCGGCGCTCCCCAAGGTTAAGTTCCTTTAGCTCTTCTACAGACATCATGTATGACCGTTTAGAAATAGGGGCAGTCCTAGGTAAGAGATCAATGACAAACTCAACTTCCCTATCTGGTGGCATCCCTAGTAACTCTTCTGGAAAGACATCCGAAAAATTCTCTAACCACACGGATGTTGACACCAACAAACTTCTTATCTACTAAGAATGTCGCTAGTCTGATGGGGGTAGTTACTGCAACTTCAACTTCAAATCTTTGTCCTTTGGAACTGGTGAGTTCTATGGTTCCCTTAGCACAGTGTATATACTGCATTTGCCTTTCTTAACCATGACATACCAAGGATCATGTCTATAGTGCTCTCTTCTAACACTATAGGGGTAGCCCATCTGGGTTAGAAACACAGGGTAAGAAGGAAAGAATTGTAGACAAGGCGTGTAATTACGAGAAATGTTACTACAGGGGATTTATTAGCTAAGTAGACTAGTGTGTTATCCACTAAAGCTAATACATTACCTTATGGTGGTACATGCTAAGATGCCCGTCTATACTATTTCAATCAATCAAAGAAGCAAATCAGGCATTGATCATCAGAACAATCAACCAACATTTTTAATAGAGAAAATAATTTTAATTTCGTCTTAGGTTCCTATCTCTTAAAAAGATCATAGTGGTAGGATTCCAAGGTGTGAAATCCATCTTGTCTTAGAGGACAAAAGATAAGATTAACCAGAGTAGATTAGCAGAAGGTGAGACAAGATCAAGATGAGATAAGTATAGAATGAGTCAGAGTAAGGTAAGTAGGAAAGGGTTTGTCCATTTCTATCTAGGTCTCGTCCTACGGTCAACATTTCCTCTGATACCACTTCTGTCACACCCGGCTTTAAGGAACAAAGCCAGGTGCATCTCATACATGCGCCAAGAAGACAACATATATAATAACAGAGTGTATAGAGATAAAATGTCATAAAACATCAGAGTACTTATTACATAGCGGAAGACTTATTACAAAGTAAAAGAATAAACATAAAACGAACTAAGGATCGTCGGCGCCAATGTCAACTGAGAAACGCCACCTAGATCAGATCATACTCCTCGCCTTGTGGCTCCTCCTGAACCACCTGCTCTTCTCCTGTGGGGGGGTGTGAGACAGCAAGGGTGAGCTCACACATGATCATAGCTCAACAAGTTGTGGGGAACCAGTGGACATAAACTCACAAAGGTGTGAGTTCATGTGATGTGTAAGGCTAATCAATGATAGGGGTTAAAGCTGAGCATTGCTTTTAAATAGTTGGTCAAAATTTTATTAGCAGTTACTAAGTGTAAGTAAATACCAAACCATAAGTAAAGTAGTAGAACAAAATTAATAACAACCCATGCAATGCAAATGACAAAATTGAATTTAAGTTCCATAATTTAAACATCAGAGAGTCCTGAGCTGCTCGTGACCGTGAGCTCGGCTAGTATACCAGTTTTACACTCTGCAGAGGTTGTACCCTTTACCCACAAGTCATGTTACCCATCTGCCAAGGGATCGTGACTTCCCATACACCTCTACCTAGGAAGCGCGGCAGGGCAACACTACGAGGCCTTTATATAGTTCCACTAGCTTCCGAAAACCCGCTACAGTTTATAGGAAGTTCCAATGCAGGGTTCTTGGCTGACCGCCATCGTAGCAAAATCAACCAAGGACCTCCCTACACTGACCACTCCCCTACTGCCCTTGCCCCTTTCGGGTAAGGTAGTCTTCCACTAGCTTTCCTAATTAGTCAGCCAAGGGCGTCCCATTAAACCCTTGTGGTGGCACGTGTTACTCAAGTTAAGCTCTATGTTCCAATTAACATTAATGATCTCAACATGAACATAAATAGAATAACAAAAAGAATTGGAACATAGAGGTAATAAATGATTATCCCAAAACCATATAAAGCAATAGCAAACTACCCAAGTGATTCAGGGGTAAACAAGGTAATGAGATAAACAATCTAGGGTGACCTATTGGGTTCCATCAAAATTAACCTATGCATGGATAAGTGATATTAAAGAACATTATTGGGTAAAAAGTGGTCAAGGGCACAACTTGCCTGGCACTTGAGATTCCAGGTACCAACTTGCTTTTCAGATGACACGCATCCTCGCGCTAGTCGTAGCAATACAAACAAACATGGTATAGATAAAATTAACATCACACCAAGCATAAGAACAAACTGAATAATAATGATCTACGCGTTGCTACGAGACTAACGAAACTTGAACGGATCAAATCGGAGTTAAAACGGAGGAGTTATAATTTTCTGAAGATTCTATGTGTTTTGTACAAGATTAAATGGGATATAAATTCTAATGTGACTTTCATATCAAAACAGTGGTATTAGATGATAGACAATAATATTACAAAATTATAGGAATTGGAACGGACTAATTTAGACTTCATATGAATTTTCTATGGATTTAACAAGATTTTGGAATTGTTTTTATATAAGAAATTCATTTTATAACTCATTTTCTCTGATTTCCCATTTCCCTGGACTGCTCCTCAAATAACAGTTAAGACAAGGGCCTCAGCGCAAGAATTCCCGTGACTCAGTGCCCACAGCGCAGGACTGCGGGTTGATTTGTGTATTGGTTAGGGTCTCTTATGCAAAAGACTTCGGCCGAAGGGGCATCGTCTCTTCTTAGCCGCAGGATTAGATCTGGACGCCTCATATTAGATCCGAGCCGGGATACTATGGAAACCCTTGGATCACAATCCACCGGTTTGGATCCAGTCACGAAGGGGAGGTACACTTGTCCTAATCTCGCCCCTCCATATCCGATCCAACAGTCTTAAGCCCTTTCCCCGAAGCACTCAATCTGGGTCGCTCATCAACCTAACGACGGATGGGAGCCTCTCTTCCTCCGACGCTAATCAGAACGGCAGCGCGCGCACACCGCACGGCGGCGGTCACACCAGTGAGGCGGTCCCAGGGCATGTCAGCGCCCAAACCCTATTCGTAGCCACCTACACGACGCTCGGATGATAGCGCAACGATTAAGGGATACATACCAGTGGATGGAAGGGCGGAGAAGGCAAGTCACGGAAGTGTGCGGCACGGCAATGATGTTAAACGACGGCGAGAAATTGATGGGCTCCTAGTGATCATCTCAGTGCATCGGGGCCACGAGGAAACTCCTAGGGACACAAAGAAGCGCCAAGACAGGTCACCGAGGTCCCGACGACTGCGCAGGTGATGGGGGATGGCGGCGGCTTGAGTTCCCCCGATGAGAAATCCTGACCGGTGCTGACCGAGCCGGAACTAGTGGTGGCCGGAGATGGGAACTGGGACGACTGAGACCAAAGTGCGAGTAGGAAGGCGGAGTGGCGATACGGCGCCGAACACAGAAATCAGTGGCGGCGGCAATTTCTCGTTACCAGCCATGGGGGTGCTCGGCGACGGGGCTCACCAGGGCACGGCTAGATGGGGTAGATGCTCGAGAGGATAGCGACACCCGATCTTATACCCGCGAGGGCACCGCAACGGTCCGAGAAAGGGTGAATGAGGACCGGGTTCGAAGCTGCTCCGATGAACTCGCGTAGGCTGCGGTCGAATTTGTTGCGCGGAGCAGACTTGGGATAGGGAAGAGTCTGACGCGTGGGGGTCCACAGGCAGCGAGTACGTGAAGCATAGCGCAAACGGGACCGGCTTGACAGTGAGAGGAGAGGTCAGCAAGGACCGCTGGGCCGGCGCGGTGAAGAGGAGGGAAATGAGGAGTTGGGCCGAAATGTGAGGGTGCGGCCCAACAGCGAGTAAACCCCTTTATCTTTTCTTTTCTTAATATTTTCTGTTTTTTTTTAATTTCCAAATTTAAATTCGAATGTTGTTGGTAATTTATACCCAGATTAAATGTAAAATTCAAAAATATCATAATGTGCAGATGTACTTATCTATTTATACATATTTTCATTATATTTACATAGTATTTCTATTTTTTTATATTATTCCCTCTTGCTAAATTGCAATTTATGATAAATTTTAATTTGGACATTACTATTTATTTATTAATTTAAATGTACAACCAAATAAACTCTAACATGATGCATGGATTATTTTTGGTGCTATTAGAGAATTGTTCACTTCTAAAGGTGTTTCTTAAAATTCCCATGAATATAAAGCAATACACATAATTTTTTTCCAAAAGTTGGGTATTACATTTTGAGAAGTAAAGTGTAACTAAGATAGAATGAGAAGATGAATACGTAAAGGCTATTTCACTTCTAGATCTACTCTATGGAAAAATCTATATGTCAATCTTGCAAGTAAAAATATCTTAAGTTAAAGACAAGCAAGAACACAAGACACAAGATTTAATCCGAGGTTCGGCCACACCACAAAGGTGTCCTACTCCCCGTTGAGGAGCCCACAAAGGGCCGAGTCTTTTTCAACCCTAATCCTCCAAAACCGACCACAAAGGTCAAGGCAATCTCTTCTTATCTTAGCTCAAAGAGCGGGTGATACAAACTTCTTAGGGTCGTCCACAAATTTGGAGACTCCCAAGCAACTTCCAACGGTCTTGAAACCTAGGGTTTCAAGAACACCAAGAATGCACAAGAGGTGTTTGCACAAGCTCAAGATTTTAAAAGAGATGGGAGAGGAGAAACCAAATCGTGAGCACAAGCACAAACATCACACCCAAAAGCTCCTCCAACAAGGTTGAATCTTGAGGAAGATTTAAGTGTGAGAGAGAGAGGGGAGACAGGAGTGCTTTGTCTCAAGTTAGGTAAGTAATAAATGTGTAAGTGTCCAGCAGCATTGAAGAAGGGGGTAGAGGGTTCTATTTATAGTCAAGGCTCAAAAACTAGCCGTTTGACCAGAAACCCGGCTGAAGGCCGGTTGAACCGCCCCCTAGGGCGGTTGAACCGCCCCCTGACAACTCTAGTGACCTGACTGCCAGTCTGACTGGCAGACTGCAGGTCAGAAGTCAGAGGGGTCAGAGACCAGTTGAACTGCCCCTCAGGACCAGTTCAGCTGGTCTAGACCAGAGAGTTTAGGAGAGAAAACCCCAGCTCAACTGCCCGGAGACAAGTTCAGCTGGTGTATGGTCAAATAGGTCCACAGCTGAAGTTGAAGTTCAGCTGGAGTTGAACTCAGCTAAAGTTCAGCTCAGCTGAAAAGCTCAGCTGCAGCTGAAGAAGCTCAGCTTAGCTGAAGTTAAGTTCAGCTGGAAAGCTTAGCTACAGTTGAAGAAGTTCAGCTGCTTTTCAGCAGGAACACTCTAGGTTTCTCAAACCTAACCACGGTCAACCATAGAATGTTAAAGTGATTTTGGTTTTCAAAAATAGCTTTTGAATTTGGGGACTTGAGCTATAGCAAACACCATTACCTGTGCGAAAAATACTAAGGAAGAATTACATCATGCAACTCAATATTTACATAAAATTTTATACGTCTGTTGCATGAAGTCCCTGTTGCTTCCTTAAGTTCCTATTGCTTTCTTATCATAAACTGGGAACAAAAACTGTTAGTACCCTTGTTTGTTTTGTCATTAAATCACCAAAACCCTCATTAGGGGTTGATTGCACTTACAATCTAGAAATTCTTCAGCCCTCTGCTCAGCTGCGGTAGGCTTCGTCTCAACAGGCACTGAAGGCCCAGCTTCGGTTTCGGCATGAGATGTAGCAGCTTTGGCAACCTTTTTTGTGGGAATAGGAGTCAATGTGATACACCCAGCCTAGGTGGGGTTGGCCGAGGCCCAACAAATTAGGGTTGCCCGGAGCCCAACAGTTCATTAAGCACACCCAACTCAGGGAAAGACCCAATCGCCCCAAAAGACTAGTCTAATGGGGGAAGGGTGGTTCTCCCTTTTAAAGTGGCTTCCTCCTCCCAAGTTAAGCAAGGTGAGATAATTTTAAGGCTCACACGGTCGCCGTCCGACTACAATTGGGCCAACTGGGCCAATTACGTCTTTGCCAACGGGTAATAGTGGAGGATGTCCTCATCATTCCCACCTTCTTAAAATGGGCCCTAGCTCTTATACCAGATGATACACCCAGCCTAGGTGGGGTTGGCCGAGGCCCAACAAATTAGGGTTGCCCGGAGCCCAACAGTTCATTAAGCACACCTAACTCAGGGAAAGGCCCAATCGCCCCAAAAGACTAGTCCAATGGGGGAAGGGTGGCTCTCCCTTTTAAAGTGGCTTCCTCCTCCCAAGTTAAGCAAGGTGGGATAATTTTGAGGCTCACATGGTCGCCGTCCGACTACAATTGGGCCAACTGGGTAAATTACGTCTTTGCCAACGGGTAATAGTGGAGGATGTCCTCATCACAATGCCCTTGTCTCCATGATAGCTTCTAGCACGCTAGCCATTCTCCTCCTCTTGGGAGTTGCGGCGGGAGCCTTTGCCACCTTCGGCAATTCTGCTTCTACCGGTGGGCTCAGAATTTCTGGCAGCACTATTGTTTTTTCTATCTCTGGCTTTTTGACCTCCCCATCTTTGGCTTCGACTGGCTCAACTATAGACACCTTCGGCACTATAGTCACTTCCTCCACGCTCTGAGCGGTGGGAGCAGCTTGTTTCGCTTCGGCAGCAGAAGATGTCTCTTCACCAAATTTTGGCACTGTGGTCGTTTCAATATATCTTGGCCGGTGGGTCAAAACCTTGATTTTCTTGCCCTTTGGCACAGCATAGATGGCCGAAGCAGCAGTTTTCCTCTTTTTTCCTTGCTTTCGCGAGGGATAGCAATAATCAGGATATATAAAACCAATCACATCGAAAACTCTATTCAACCTTTTCTTGCCCCGACCCCCGAAGGCTGAGGATAAAGCATCATCTTCAGTTCCGGTATATGCCCCAAGTAACTCGTCGCTAGTAGCCTCAATACATTTCAGCCAATCGTCGTTTGGTTCGTCAAACTAGTCTCTGTATCTGAAGGTGTATTTCAAGCAAACTAATCCACCTTCGCTGGACCCGACAGCAGTCTCCTTCGGCATCTCCAAGTTATCCACAAGTGGCCATACTCTGTAGGCTATGTGCTCTTGGATTAGGTCTCTTGTACCAATGAAAGCACAGACATTGCTGAAAGCCTTTTGACATGCTTCGGCATCATTATCAATCGCCACAGTCGACCTTTGAAGGCCGAAGCGGGACCATATGGGACGTTAGATAATCTCCTTTATGTCCTCCCTTTCAATCAAATTATTCTTAACATAAAACCATTCCTCCATCCAGGCCCCGGGCCACCTTTTTCGAAATGTTGGAACCGGGTAGCTTGCATTAGAACGAGCAATAAATCCATAACAACCGAAGTTGTTATGATACTGCTCTTTACCAGTGGCCTTAGTCTCGTATAATAGTTCGTGCATATTGCAAAAACACTTTGCGCTCAGTTCCAGCCCTTGGCTTCTCATAGCCCAAATGAACATACCCATTCTGATTATAGCTTCGAGAGTAAGTTGATGAAGAAAGATCTGAAATATCTTCAACACTTCAACCAAAAATTTGCTCAATGGGAACCGAAGATCCGCCTTCATAAAGCTTCTGTACACAACGACCTCATTTTCTTTAGGAGCAGGCGCGATGCTGTCCCATCCAACCCTCACAATAGACATGTCACGAAAGTATCTTCCCTTCATGGCGTCAATATGACTTTGTTTAATGGTCGACTTTCCGAAGATAGTATGGCTTGGTCGCTAGGGCCGGTCTTCAGAATCTTCATCCCCACTCTCCACATCATAGTCATCACTATCGTCAGAATCTTTAGACAAATTCGCCATTATTTCCTTTGTGATCTTCTCTGTATTTGTTTTTGCCATAGTTTCGTAAAACCCAGCAAGAAAAGGGTCCACAACCTTCTTCTCCTCATACATCTTCTTCTCTTCAGACATGCAACAAGCACTTGTGCGTATCACGAAGCTCGAAAACCAAGCGAGAGCTGACAGCAAGAGAATTAAAAATTTGAGAAAATAACACAAGCAACAGAAATGGCGTAACAAATACTGCCGTTGTGGGTTTCTATTTATATGCCTAGTGCATCGCAACTTGGTGGGCCCCTTATGTCATTGACTTTCGCTATTCTAGCGAAGGGAAGGTGTTTTTTTCGGACCTTCGGCTAAAGGCCTTCATTCACATCGCAGTCTGAATTTGTTAAATACAAGAACAAATTAATACTGCGAGGGGCTACTGTTGGGGGCCTTCGTCTTCCGAAGGTCCTCAAAAACACGGCTAACATGCTTTCCAAGTATAATATACTATCACAGGAAGCTTCGTCTTTGGGATAAAGGTGTACATGGTTCGAAAGGCACAACCTGGAGGAAGGATCAACCAGTTCCGAAGCTGTGGACGAGGGAGCTTCGGCTTAGCGCAGAGACGATGATGAAGAGTGAAACCGACTTAAAAGAGAAAAGACAGCTTAGCCCTCGATAGCTTACTTTTAAGCTAATAGTAAATGCCAGGGACATAAATGTAATTTTACCAGGTTGTGTCCTGTGCCTATAAATAGATGAACAGTAACACCGTACTGTTCACGCTGACTTGTAATCACTCGCACGTCACTCTTGGATTCTTACCTTCTGTCAAGCCGAAGGTACAAATGTAACTTAATATCATTAATGTTTGTTCACGATCATATAATAAGAATATTGATAATCTAATGGTTTAATACAATTATTCATGTTCTTTCTATGTCTTATATGTTCCTGCTTTTACTCTTACATATTGAAATGATGAAGGTATGTCCTTCATAATCTTCGTCTAAAGATCATTATATCTTAAGGGAGATAATGCTTCGAAGGACGAAGTTCTTTAACCATTAACATTTGTGTTGCCTTGTTCTTGATTCATAGCATTTGAGAACAAGTGACCAACACATAGCCATTAAGTTCTCTAAAGATTACTTGCATAAAGATCTCTCATTCCTTTTTTTCATATGCTAGCAAGATAAGTCCCTAGCATATGAGACATAGACCTTATTAGGGGGCTCCATCAGAATAATAGCTATGTGAACAATTTTTCCAAGCACATGACAAAGGATATTGTGCTCAATTGTTCTGTTGCAATCAGAAAGAACACTTTTGATTGAAATGCCAGTTTCTTTGGACTAGGTTACGCTTAGTTAGACTTTTTTTCTCTCTCTCTCAAAGGTACCCCAAAAAATAGAGTTTCCATGTTCCAAATAAATCTATGAGAAAAGGGTATCCTGGTCCATTAGGTATTGCGAGAAACAACGATTTTGAGTAGCCATTAATCCTTATGACACAAACAACTACTCTCTCTGGTGTACTATTAGTTGTCGATTTTTACAAGGTTTGAATCAAACTTATAAAATTGACTACAAATAAATGTTTTATTATTTAGTATTGAAACCTAATGTTGATGTATATTGATTTGTCTTAAAATTAATTTTAGAAAAAGTATAAATATATTAAGAGTATATTTGTGTTTTAACAAAAAAATATTGGCCAAAGTTATATTTTAGAGACTGTGACGCTGTCCTAAACAACAACTAATAGTACACTGGAGGGAATACATGCGGAATCTAATATACAAACCAACAAAATCTGATGGTGTAGAAATGTTCAAACGAACCATATAGTACACGGAATGCATATATATAGTGCAGGCAGGGTCCATCTAGGCTTTGACCTCTGAATGTTAGTTGGAAAATGGACTGGTTCTTCTGTCGAAATTAAAGGGTTCTTTGAACATGGACATGTTCCAATAATGCATGCATATAAACTGCTTTCGGGACCGGCCGTTGGCCGTTGGTCTGCGGAGTAAGCGGTTTGGAAAAGGAAGAAAAGCAGCAAAAGCACCTGCATGCGTTCGGTTGCCCGGTCGCTGTTCTAGCTTGTGGTAGTACACGTTCGCAATGCCTTGACAAGTCTGAATAAATTATGAAAAGACCTCTTGCATTGACAGGATCCCTAGCTAACTAGTGGCGCACTACTCGATCCATCTGCTTCCATTATTTTGTCTAACTGCCTTTTGTACATTCCATGTATTCGTTGTTTCAGTGAACGACGCACGGTATATCAAAAAATAGTGTGTATTTTCAGTCATATGATATGATCCGTCTTTTTTTATTTGGCGGCGGTAGTACAAAACCAAAAGTATTCAAAAAATTTGACGTAGCTAGTTCAAAGTGAAACAACAGTCACTTTTCATTTTTTTTAGAAATTTGTAGTAGGACAGTTCATGATTACCTTAGTTTTGGCTAGCTGGTCAGAAACGTTTACAACCGAAAGGGAGTATTATGTATGCAGTAACAAAGGCATGGACCGATCTACGTACTGTTGATTGGTCTTCCTCAAGGACTAATAATTTGCGCTTTAGACTAAGGGCATGTACAATAACGTAGATACCACAACACGGTTCTTCAAGTATAAAACACAGCTAAGACATAGTTGAGTACAAAGAGTGTATTTAAAGTTTGTACCTTATTTAGGGCGTGTTTGGAATACTACGATTTTAAGATGTCATGATATAACCGTAGTATTTTTTTACATCACTTTTAGCAATACGTGCTTGGAGACAAAGTATCTCAAATCATGGTATTTAGTAGTATACATGTGCAATGCTAGTCATTGACAAAAACTTTGGGTTGGAGTGGAGTTTCAAAATACTCCAAAAATATCATGGTATCTACAAAACCATGTATCCAAATACAGAGTTTTTTTTACAATGTATCCAAACATCTCTTGGCAAAAAAAAATACTATGGTATTCTTTAATGCCATGGTTTTACCTCAAAACTCTATAAATACTTTGCTTCCAAACACCACTATAATGTTACATAATCTATGTATTAATGCTCCAGCCAATAGAGAAAGAGGAGGAACGCACAAGATATGTAAGACACAGTAGACAGGTACAGTGTAAAAACAGCAGCAGCATTCCTTCCTAGAGGACAAGACAGGTATCCTGATCCATTAGGTATTGGTAGAAAACATCCTTTTGGCTAGACATTCTTAGGACGCAAACAACTACATGTGCAATATAAGTAATATACAAACTAATTAACAAATGTTTGCCAAGTTGGAAGTCTTCTAGCAGCCAGCTTTACTTGGTTAGAAAGGGACAAGACACAAGAGATGGCATGTGCAGGTAGCCCACACAGCGTACCAGATATAAATATCCATGTCTAATGTTCTAGTGTTTTAATACAACTCCACCAACCGCAAGGGCCAAACAACTCTATGTAACGACATTTGCTTTTGACACATTGACTATTTTTTACACATTCTAAAAGTTGAATTGTGAAAACATTCCCCCAAAGACCTTGGCATTGGTCTCCAGCGGGTACATCAAACGGAACCTTGTAATATTGGTGGAGGGTTCCAAATGGGAATCCCCAAATTTAAAGGATGCGTATGTTACAGTTTTAGACATATTCAGTACCAATTTAATCTATAAAAAATATAAATATCAAATTTGTGACATTAGATATGTGAAGCGTGATGAGCATGTATATGATACTAATTGTCATAATTTTAACAAAAAAAACAAATTAAAGGATGAAAAGCAGTAGAAGCATTGGTGTAGTCACGACAATGCTGGTTTTGGAGGCTTGCTCTTCCAATCTCCATGCGCGTTGGAATCAGGACACGGAGAGCTGTTAATTAGCAACAGAAGCAATAAAGTGTTTTTGCAAGAATAATACAAATGCAGGAGCTTTTATCTAGCATCCCCGGGATCAACTGCATGAAAATACCGCGATACAAAAAAAATGAAGAGACGAATTAAATGAAAGAAACTCTCATAACTCTTATCACTGACATGCAACATATTACTCTCATCATCACATAGTCATAACTCCCAAAACTTATATCATAAATCCCAGCATTATGAACGGAGAGAAAACTCCTACAATTACTTATCTTAAGTGGCAAAACACCGCCTCACGTTAGGGCACATATAACCAAGACGGTTTACAAGAGACATTTAAGAGACTACATGATACAATTCATATAATCCTGAGTCTCTAAACCATAAATGCAGTTAAGAGATAATATATATAGAGAGTCGTATAGAGACGTCGTCTCTTGTAGTTTTTTCAATTAGCCCCTAAAGACCCCTCAAGAGACTCTATATTAAATAGGGTTACACATGCCTTTATTTATAGAGAGTCGTGTACAACGCGTCGGACTCAAACTCGCCTCACCATGCCATGCCACGACTCAGCGGCGACAGCACACATGACGTGCTTTTATCCTTCCTCACAACATAGACGGACAAACTCCAACCATATAAATAGTCAACATTTAGTTAGAATTCTCTATATGACTAAACCATAATATTGTTGATATTTAATGCAGATCTTAGATTTTATTTGGTTTAATGAAATACAATATATTAAGGCCTTGTTTAAGATGGCTCTAGCTCTAAAAAAATGGGTGGAGTTGGTGAAGCAGACCATTAGATGCTCCAGAAAATCGTGGAGCTATAGTTGTAAGTCTTTAGAAGGCATTTAGATAAGTCATTTCGTTTATTATTTAGAAATATTTTTTAAAACTATTTAAATTGATATTATAAACTACACCTGCACACTGGAGCTGGAACGTGGAGCCATCCCAAACACCTCTTAAATCTAACAATCTCCACCAAATTTTAAGGCATGTGTTAAATAATCTCAAATCCATAGTTATTGATATATCAGGTTTCGATGAAAATGGTTAGACTGAATATCCACCTAGAACAAGGGTCGCACTTGTCGACTAAAAAATGAATTGTACCTTTTTGTTATTGCTGCATTTCTTGGCCATGGACATGTGTCGATTGGTCAAGGTATCATAAATGTGTCATCCCTTTTTAGAGGCTTACGACACTCTTGCGATGTGATGTCCTTTTGGAGGTGTGTGATTGTTGGATACATGATTTCAATCCCCCTAAAGGCATTGAAAATCAAGGCAACACGAGTTAAGAACGTGGACCTTCGTCCTTGATTTTAACACTTCTTCGAACTGTTAGCTTGAAGGACGAAGGTCTTTAAAAGGAGATGTGAATGAAACAATATAGAACGAAATGATAATGTACAATGGAGTGTGAAACTCATCTCATTTGTCTTAGCATTTTTATTCCATCCTCCTTTGTATCAAATAAGTTTACAAGCGTAACTTCGGCTCCTTAACACAAGGTGGCACAAAGGTTCTTCGAAGGCTAAGCAACAAGAAGTTGTAGCCCTCGAAAAGGTGATTTATGCAGGGCACTGATTATCAATTTATAAGGAAGATGAATAGCTTCGTGGAAAATTACAAACATACCCATAGAGTTTACACACATGTTTTACAAATGACACCGGGATATTGATGACTTTTCTCTTTATTTCTTGCTGCATAAGTCTTGAACTTAGTATCTTTGCATCTGAAGTCTCACTCGTGCCTAAGCTAGCGGCTACGACTCGCACCTTCGCCGTTCGCACACTTGGTTGAAGCTTCTCTTTATGCCGCTTCGGTTTTTCTTGGCAATGTCCCGGTCGAAGGTTAGCTTCGTTCACTGTTAGCCGTGTACCTGAAACATATTTGTTTATGCCGAAGTGAAGGTTTTATGAGGACCTTTGGTAGAGTAGGCCCCCAACAGTAGCCCCTTGCAAAATGAGTTTATTTCTTCATAATGAGCTTAGTTCACAAAAAATAAAATTGGGACGCCTTGTGCCCAAGGTCCGAAAACACCTTCCCGAAGCTCATTAGGGTGAAGGTAGAACGATTCAATAAAAAAGAGCTGGAACTAGAAGTTCAACAGATAGAGAGAAGCTGGAAGCGCGCTCGTGGCCATAAACTTTTTTGTGACCCGTACCTCTTCACGCCTGTTTCGCGGTATAAAGGCGGCAGAACGGGTGAGAGTGGACCACATACTACCCTCAACTACCTGCTACCAAAATTTTGTGGCTCTGAAGCTTCCCATTCATTGTTGCTTCGAACACTAGCTTCAGCGAAATCATGTTCATAGATAATTTCCTCAAATGGCTAGGATTCGCTCTACCACAAAACTTATCACCCCTAACTCTTCGGAGGCGCGTCAAGGCTCCAAGCCGAACTTCGAAGCTATGAAGGCTTCGTCGTTGTCAAAGCCTACCCAAGAGCTGCCCAAGGATAGGCCTTCAAAGCCAAGCTATATCGAGATTGGTTGTTCCACCTTGAGAGAAAAAGACCTGCAATCCATAAAGAGGCTTGGTTACTTTGCCAAGGTCAACATGCGCCTCCTTGAGATGAAACAATCCCGAATCTAGGAAAGGACGAAGTTGTCGTGTACAAGAGCTTCTTCAAGGCAGGACTTCGGCTTCCCATGTACAAGATTATTGTGAAGGTGTTGTAACGTTATGAGGTATGCATGCATTAGCTGACCCCAAATGAAATAGTTTGCCTTAGGTTTTTTATCTGGGCTGTACGAAGCCAGGGAGGTCGCACAGATGCTGATGCATTATGCAGAGTGCACCATTTGCATTATGAGACGAAGGCCAAGGATCAGACTGGTCTACACAACATCTTCGGATGCTATAACTTCACGTATCGCAATGACACAGTCGGTCCAGATCTTGCATACGAACCAAATGGCATGGGGACTAGACGAAGGAATGGTTTTATGTTGAAGTTGATTATGATCAACGTGAAGACTTGGAGGGTATGCCAATGATCCTTTTAAAGATTGTAACAAGGGCAACTTAGATTTATCTAAAGGCATGACAACACTATAATTACTCAAATATTTTTTTTATCATCCATAGAAACAAATTGTTCTCTTACAAGTGCTTTCACATCAGTTCAAGCTTGTGGTTTCTCATAGTCATGCAAATTATCCCACCAAATTAACGCACGATTCGTTAAAGTACTAGCCTTAATTTTAATTTTTCACATATACGACCTCGTGTAAAAATCTTATCCATTTATACTTTCCATTCAGTATATTCATTTGCAATATTTGCATCAAAAGAAGATAAAGATGGATATATAGAACCTAAGGGAGGCGAATCAACATCAATGGTGTGGCTCTCAAAAGCTATAGTCAATGTGTGCATCATCTCCTTCAATTCCACATAGGAGACACACCCACCATCAGTAGGCTTAGGGCCCTTATCCTTGTCTGTTTGGGTGTTTGGTCATATCATTGTTAGTACAAAATTGAAACAAAGGCAACAAAAAAACAATATAAACCCTATAACTACTCTCAGGGCTGGTGGCGGAACACAAGTGATGAAACATCTTACCCCGCTCTTACAAGGTTCTCACCAGCAATGCAGGTGCAAACAATGTTCGGTGCAACAATACTTAGAGCATTGGGTATGATTGCAGTAGAGTACATGTTCTACTCGAGAGAAAGGTGGAGCTTTAAAAAGGCTCACTAAATATATATATCTGTGGCACGCTAGTCAGTAACAGATAGCAATACTGAATAAGTATCTAAAGTACTTGACCTATCCGCTGGCCTAGACAATGTATTAGCAAAGTTGGAGAAAGACACAAAGGAGGTAACAAGGATCTAGGTACAACAAGGGAACAAGTTAGAATAAAAAACAATCACATAGGTGCATATATTCAATGATGTTCCTTCTTATGCACACTCTTTCTCTTTTTTTCTCTAATTTTTCTTTTTCTTTGTTTTGTGCGGTTTTTTGCGCTTGCCTTTTTATATTCTATTTTTCTACAAAAAACAAGATATACACAAGAGTATCAACAATTTCTTGTATGTCTGTCATAGATTTTATGCTCTAACTTCAATAGACTGGTTTACAAACTTAGAGACCTCAAACCCAAAAACTCACAGCACGAAAGTTGCAGGTCTTCTTTTTCTTTCTTTTAGATATATGGATCGCCTATTTTGGATAAATAAAGTGGGAGATATTGACCCCGAAATACAGACTGGTCCGAAATTTCAGGATCACAAACAGAGATTTACTTCCAATACAAATAACTTCTTGATACAGACATTTTCTGAAAATATCATAAATAAGAAAATTATAGATAATTTTGATAATTTTCTAAGCTTTCCAGAAAGTACAAGAATACTAAATTCTGAGTCTGTATGCGAGATTTATACTCAAAATACCAAACTGGAGAGAAATTAATCTGATAAAAACGAGATAATGAGATGAAAAATGTGGGATCTATTTTAGAGTTTGAATTTGTGGGATGGTAGCGGACGAAAAAGATCAAACTGAGCCATAAACAAATCTAAACCAGCACAAGAACTTGACCTAGGACCCAAGCTCAATACGGCGGAATTTGAAACCAATTTGTGTAATGGCTAAGACAAAGTCTATAGATCAGTATACACATGGTTTTTTAAGTTATGATAGAATGTTTGGTTATTTTTTGGCCTTTTGTAGGTTATGGGACCAACACAACGAATTTAAAGGTAAGATTATGGCCATGTTTGTTTCGGTTTCTGGCAGCTTCTGGCCACCAAAAGCTGCTGTGGACTGCCAAACGCTCAGCTTTCAGCCAGCTTCTATAAAATTCGTTGGGGCAAAAATCATCCAAAATCAACATAAACACATAATCGGTTGAGTCGTTGTAATAGTAGGAATCGGTCACTTTCTAGATCCTGAGCCCTATGAACAACTTTATCTTCCTCCACACATAATCGTAATGATACTCAGATTCTTCCCACAGCCAGATTCTCCCCACAGCCAGATTTTTAGAAAAGCTGGTCAGAAAAAAGCTGAACCAAACAAGCCCTATACCTCACTGATGGTCGGGCCCACGCGACGGAGAGACATGGGAGGTGGGGCCTGCCTGTCAGCCCGAGAGAGAAGGAGCACAGACGCGGTATGATGGGCTATCTCTATCTGGACCGGAATAGGCCAATGGCCGGCTTAGGGGAGGGAGAATTTCTTTTTCTTTTCTTTCTTCAAATCCTTTCCTTTTTCTAAATCCTTTTCTTTGGAGGGATGAACACACATATTTAAAAATACTAGAAAACTATATAATAATGTTTACCCAAAAAATATCAACTTCAAAGTAAATAAAGGTTTGAGTCTTTTTCTAAGAAAAGAAAAATGAAATCCTCATATCAATGGAATATGACAACAAATCCTTCCAAATTTTGACAAACAAAAATCATGCTCCAAGAATAAATGCACTAACAAAAGTTAAACTTTTAAGCAAGAGAATATTTGTCACACTCTCTAAGAGTTTTATTTGAAAACAAATGGTTCTAGGGAATAGATTTGAGGTGCTACAAGGACATCAGAGCCGATTATGCTAATCGACATAGCGTCTGTTGGGTTACTAGTCCTATATGACGTAGTGCAGAGAAATCATAATGTCGATCACCATCGAGGTTGCCACCATGGAGATGAGAATGAAGCAAACACTTGTGCCGTTAATGAACGCTCTCAAAAACCTAATTGCTAACCTTCACACGAGAAAGTGAATTCGAGCATGTCGCTGATTTAGGAGGCTTTCTGTGTGCCTAGGAATTAGAATATGGTGAATTGTTGGTAACATGAGTGAATTGGTTTCCAAAGTAAAATAGAAAGGATGCTAAGGAGGAATTTTCACTAGACGTTCCTAGGACCAGACACGTGAAATTACCATGACACGAAAGATGAATAGATATATTAAACAGACTACCAAAGTGCTCGATATTGCTACAGTTTCTATTTATGACTTTATATTTGAGTACGTAATCTATACTACTCTATTAAGAATCTAATAACATAATATGGGTACCTGATGCTACCATGACTTCACCCTCCGCGCTGACACTCTAGCACATTCACCACACTGTGCAAAAAATAGTGTAGAGCGTTTGGTGCTAACCATACCATCATACGTACCTTAGTGGTGCTACCATCCGCGCTGACACTCTGGCCCGCCCACCACACCGTGCTAAAAATAGTGCATAGAGTGCACTCAAACTTACACCCCTGCTCTAGAAATTTGGGGCTAACCACTAGACCACATGTACCTTAGTATTTTATACTTACTTCGTCCCAGTATATAAGACGTAACCACCTCTAGTTCAAAGACCAAGAAATATATTTAATTTTCTCTATACCACTGCATCGATGTACGTATGCATAGAGAGAGCACACTTTATATTGTGCGGACTGTAGGAAACGGGTGACGGCTAAGAGGGGGGTAAACTAGGACTTCTAAAACTTTTACTAAACTAGGCCACAAATAAATCCCTAGAGCAAAACCTGTGCAAATAACCAAACTAGAATGTGCAAACTAGGTTTTGTCTAAGTGTTGCTATCTCTATCGCAAAGGCTAAGTTTCAATCTACACTAAATAAGTATGAATACTAGATTGAAACTTAAATGCTTAATATAAATGCGGAAACTTAAAGAGCAAAGTAGAGAAGCAAACTCTCGTGGATGACGCCGGTATTTTTACCAAGGTATCCGGAACCACGCAAGGTCCTAACTAATCCTCGTTGGTGCCCCTACGCAAAGGGAAGCCCACGCGAGGGCCAAGCACCACTATCGAGTAACTTCGTAGAGAGCCGCGGGCCTTCTCCGCGCGCAAGTGGTGCTCCGCTTCTGGCTCCTCTCGGACGCTCCCCGTCGTCTCCACTATCGAGCTTCCGGCCGAAACGCCTCGGGCCTCATTCCCTCCGGTACGCGGTGACGGTTGCGACACAAACGCGGTTGTCACGGTCTCGCAAGACTCTCGCCCCACTCGGTACAATTACAACGACTCACGCAAGAGCCGAGGGGTTGTGTGGTTTTACAAAACTCACTCAACTAACTAGGGTTCACCTAGAGCAAGCGCTAAAGCGGTCTAACTAACCTAAGCACTTCGCAAAGCACCTACGCTAATCACCGAGTGATTCTATTAAGCACTTAGGTGTTTGAGCTCTTGGAAATGTGCACTATATGCCTTGGTATGTTGCTTGGACTCCCACACCTTCAAATGGTTGGTTGGGTGAATTATATATAGGCCCCAACTCCAAAATAGCCGTTGGAGAAAAGCTGCAGTTCTCTGCGGCACACCGGACAGTCCGGTGGTGCACCGGACAGCGTACTGTAGTCTGTCCGGTGCGCCTAGCCGTTGCCCTGTCAGAGCAGGTGACCGTTGGCGCCGCAGGCTTTTCCACATCGGACAGTCTGGTGCTCACACCGGATAGTCCGGTGGTCTTCTCTCCGGGTGCCATCTGGAACTAGCCGTTGGGCTGGAGTTCTCTGGTGCACTGGACAGTCCGGCGTGTGGGCACCGGATAGTCCGGTGTGCCACTGGATAGTCCGGTGCGCCTCACACATACAGTCCGCAGCAGCACACTTGGACTCTTCTTGGATCTTCTTAATGTCTTTTTTTGAGGTGTTGCTTTCCTCAATTCTTTAGTCTAAGTAAATCTTGCATCCTGTGAACTACAAACACAAACACCAGAAAACTTATTAGTTCACGGATTGTGTTGTTTATCAAATACCAAAACTCAATTAGCCAAATGACCCGAGGTCCATTTTCCTTACACGGACAAGAACAAAAGGTGGTTAAAAATCATAACAAAGTACGGACAATTGGGTAATATAAAACATGTGTGTTCTTTTATGTAGGTGGACATGAAGTAGTTTTGGAACCAACAACCATATTTACTAGTGTCATCACCACGCCCCATAAAACTCGTGTCATCGTGACGTATCGGCGTCGGGCACAGTCTCACCTCGACACACATGTGGCATCACTGGCATGCTTTCATCCTTCAATTTCTTAACATTATTTAATACAATTGGGTAACATAAATCGACAGATTCTAACTATATAAACGAGTCAACGTTCAGTTAAAATCTTGTGTGGGATTAAAGCATAATACAATTACTACTTACATAAGCCTTAACATTATTTAATTTAATTAAGTAAAGTATAAAACGTGCTACATGGAACAAGTACTTGTACTTCGTAGATGGTTTACGGGTACGGGCACGTTCTTATGCTACCCGCACGTGAGTAAAATATACCCAACTCAGTTATATTGTGTCCCTCTTAAATTTTGATGCTAGTATATAATTAGGCAATAAACATATGATTGTGACATTCTAGTGAACTATAGAGTATGAAATTCAAGTTGCTTGCATTGTGGTCATAAATAATGTGTTTATCTGTTGTCTTATTTTAAGTTTAATCTATTAAATAATTAAAATTCTATGTGTCTAGTCATAAAAATATCTGGCACGAGCAACCCGCGGTTACTCGTTACCCGCACAGGTATAAGCACGATTGGATTTTTTTTAATGGGCACGAATTTTATTCACGGGTATGGTACGAGGGTGGCAATAGTTGGCATCTCGGGCGAGAGAGCATCCTCCTGCTACCACTAACCATACCACACTTTTGCGCTTTGGCGATTGCCATAACAGGGTCGGGGCCGGCTGCTTCCTTTCTGATTTGCTTTTGGAACCCCGGCTCACAGGAATAAACAAACTAAAAAATAATGCTATTCTTAATGAAAGTTTTATGGTGGTTTCATCCATATTTATTTAATAGTATGCTATATCAGATTTTTTTATATGACATAACATTTAAGAGAATTAAATCTAATGATGAAATAAAATTAATTTTATGGGATAAAATCATGCCAACTCATTTTTAATGTCTTCAGAATCGTGTAAAACCTTCAATCAGAGTGGTTTGTTTAATCTTCATATATTTTACTAACTCTCCTGTTGATAATTAAGTTGCAATATTTAATTGGTATTCTAGTACCCGAGCAAACGCGAGAAGGAATTGGAGACTCTAATCAAACCCGAGAATTGAAATGAAATTTTACGTTAGAAAAGAGTACTACCCGGAGAATAGCCTACCAACCCGAGCAAACCGAAAAGGAATTCGAGCCTCTAATCAAACCCTCCCCCACGCACCCCGTCTAGCCTCGTCTCGCCTTCTAGCGGGCCCCGTACGCCGCCTGTCCCACGTGGCAGTCACCGGAGGCAGGTGTACTGCGGGTTTGCGGCCGCCGCTCTTAATAAAATCCAATGGAATTCTGACGTCCGCAGAGACAAAGTCGCCGCGTTCTCTCCCCTCATCTATCTCTTTCTCTCTCCTCTCGGCGCTAGCTGGTTCGGCTTCTCTCTCCCGTCTTCGCTTCCTCCCCAGTCCGCACCCCCCACAGACACACACACACACAGAGAGAGAGAGAGAGAGAGAGAGAGAGAGCGTGCGTAGCAAACAAAATCCCATCGCGAGACAACAAAACCAGGCCAACGGATTCTTTTGGCTGCGGTGGCGGTGCTGTGGCTGGTGCCCCCCCTGCTGCATCGCCGGCTCGCCGCCGACATCGGCTCGCGCGTACCCTAGCCGGAGCCGGAGTCGCTCCCCGCAGCCCCCCTCGTTTGTCTCGGCCAGGTGTGGCGCCCCACCGCGCAGCTCGATTCGCCGGATTCGAGCTCCTTTGCGACGGGGAACCTGCGGGCGCCGCGGAGGTGAGTGTGTTAGCAGTGGAGCTGCTGCTGCTGCGGCGTTCTGTCGCGTGGCGGGGGACGCCGGGACGGCGTGGGAGCCGGGGGCTGCCGCTTAATTTGCCGTCCTGGGGGGTGCTGGTGCTCCCGAAGTGCCCGCAATTTGGTTGGTTCCTGGTGCTCGGGGCGAGTTCGAAGGGTGGGTTTCCCCGGTGTTGCTTTGCTTGGTTTCTGGGTGGATTTCTCGGGTGTTGCTTTGCTTGGTTGCGGGGTGGATTTGGGGTAGAGCAAGTCCGCTCTCATCTCGCTGCTGCTTCGTGCTGTTCGTCCTCCCTTTGCAGATTTTGCGCGGTGGGGGTAATGGCATAGATCCCACACTGGCGTCGCTAACTTGCAATCTGTACTTTGTTCGCAGGGGATGCTCGCACGTCCCTGCTAGATTCCCGCGGATCTCGCGGGCTTGCTGGTGGTGAAACGATGGCTAGGTGAGTACAAGCCGCGCGTGATCTCCTAGTGGTTGGTGCGAGCGGTGGACGGCCAAGATGATGCCGTCGGGCCCGCCGAACCCGATGGGGCCCGGTCAGCCAGTGAGCGGTGCGGCAGCGTCGCTACTACGGACGAGCTCCAGCTTGCTCAGTGGCGCTGGCCAGCCAGGGATGGGTGGAGGTGGTGGTGGCGGCATGCTTTCTTCACAGTCGCCCTTCTCCTCGCTTGTCTCCCCGCTCACACAGTTTGGCGGCAATGGTCTTCTTGGAGGCGCCTCGAATGTCTCCTCCCTGCTGAACCGGACGACGTTCAGGAATGGTGGCCCTATGCCAGGTCCGGGGTCGATGCAGGGTGGTGGGATGCAGATGAGTACACTCCAGCAGAGAGCTGGGTTGGATGGTGCCAGCGATTTCATTAGCACGGGAGGGTCAGACCCTCTGTCATTCCCGTCTTCCTCACAGGTTAATTTGGTCAATCAGATGGGATCAGATAATATGCAAGTGACTTCACAGCAGCAACAGCAGATGGATGCAGTGCAGGATATGCAGCAGCAGCAGCAGCTACCAATGTCTTACAGCCAGCAACAGTTGCCACCACAACACTCGCAGCAGCTCCAGCAGCCACAGGCTACAGTGAAGTTGGAGAATGGAGGAAGCATGGTTAGCATCAAATCAGAGCAGCAGATGGGACAGCCTGAACAGAATGGTCCTACTCAGATGATGCGAAGTGCTGGTGGTGTGAAACTTGAGCCACAACAGTTGCAAGCCCAGATGATGAGGAGTTTAAGTTCAGTCAAGATGGAGCAACAAAGTTCAGATTCATCAGCCTTCTTGCAGCAGCAGCAGCAACAACAACAACATCATTTGTTGCAGCTGACAAAGCAGATTCGAAATTGTCCAGACCTTGTATCAATGGGTGGACCAAACACAATTGCAAACCCTCAAGCTGCTGCTGCTGCTCAACTGACCCTCTTGCAGCAGCAACGGCTCCTGCATATGCAACAGCAGCACCAGCACCAACAGCAACAGATTCTAAAGAACTTGCCTTTGCAAAGAAACCAGTTGCAACAGCAACAGCAGCATCAACAACAGCAACAACAGCAGCAGTTACTTCGTCAACAGAGTCTAAACATGAGAACTCCAGGAAAGTCATCTCCTTATGAGCCAGGAACTTGTGCAAAGAGATTGACTCATTACATGTATCATCAACAAAACAGACCACAAGTAAGTTCTTTTTATTGTGGCTTGTTTGATGGAGTAATTTAGTGCTCCAGTTGATGGCCAGGTACTAACAACACAGTATATCTTATCCACTCCTCTTATGCAGGATAACAACATTGAGTACTGGAGAAACTTTGTCAATGAGTATTTTGCTCCAAATGCTAAAAAGAGATGGTGTGTGTCACTTTATGGAAGCGGTCGTCAAACTACTGGAGTTTTCCCTCAGGTCTAGTTGCCTGTTGCCATGGAATCTTTTTTTTAGAAAAAATGAATCTTCATTATCATTATTGAACTTAGGAGTGACCTAGCATCTAAAAGGTTTGCCTTTGAAGTTATTTTAGATTTTTTTCATACAGCTCTTATCTTTCAGGATGTATGGCACTGTGAGATTTGTAATCGGAAACCTGGCCGTGGTTTTGGTAAGCTTCATAATCTTAAGCATAGCTGTCTTAATTCTGTCATGCTTTATTTTGATCCTGTATTGCTTTTGACAGAAACAACGGTTGAGGTGCTACCACGACTATGCCAAATTAAATATGCCAGTGGTACCCTGGAAGAACTTTTGTACATTGACATGCCACATGAGTCCCAGAATACATCAGGCCAGATTATTTTGGACTACACGAAAGCAATCCAAGAAAGTGTTTTTGAGCAATTGCGTGTCGTACGAGAGGGACATCTAAGGATAGTTTTCAATCCAGACCTTAAGGTATCATGGTTCAGCTTTCAATTTTTTTTATATCGTTTCAAATTCGTACCTTTTGAGCTAAAACACATTTCTTTCCTATCCTCTTCTTATCAAAGATCGCATCTTGGGAGTTCTGTGCTAGGCGTCATGAAGAACTTATTCCACGGAGATCTATAATACCACAGGTAAGAGGTATTTCAAGAATATAGATGACTCAGGTCATAGTTTTTATTCACAATTTTGCATTTTGTAACAAAGGTTTTCATAGACTTTGTCATCCTGATCTTTATTTTATATGTAGGTTAGTAATCTTGGCGCAGTTGTACAAAAGTATCAGGCTGCCGCACAGAACTCAACGAGTTTGTCTCCTCAGGACATGCAGAATAATTGTAACTCGTAAGTGGATTGGCCCTTGCCGTGCTACACACTTCATTCCATCCTCGATTCTTTGCTACTGTCAAATTGTTTGTCACCATTTTGAACATCATATATCTTGGTTCTAAAACTTAGTATCTGCCTGGTAAAGAAGTCGATATAAGGGTGGACGTACTTGTAGACTTCATTTGTGTGTAGTTCTAGATGCACTATCCTACACAACAATTGATTCAGATTGTATTCAGCTTGATTATAGGATAGATAGGCTGTGGGTGTTGGTGAAGGACATGAAGCAAATGAGCTTGTCGACATCTGGAGACGATGTCCATGCACTTTTTTGCTTATCGGGGTTGGAGGTTTTCTAATAGGATTACGTTGTATTGATTGTTTTCCTTTTTTTAAGTGAGTGTTGAATCGGTGAGGAGTAAGGGAGAGTTTAAGTTTTTTAGGCTAACTGTTTTGGCCTGATTGTGCGAGTACTTGGAGTTGTCATATGGTGTGTGACCTTGGCCCTACCCTCGAAAGAGGCGAAAGCCGGATTTTGTTCCATTATCTAAAAAAAATTGTCTTTGTGGTGTGTGTTGGTGATTATTATTCCAGCATCCAGAAATTATAACATCTTGGAGTATTATAATATAGTATAGTTTGATTTGTAGGCAAATTTACATATGTCTAAACATTAAACTAGCTTCCTGAACAGATTAGTGTTATAGTTGTTGTTAAACATTGATAGCCCAATTCCCAAGTATTATCATACTAATATCTTTGTTTCTGGAGTTAGCACGGAATATTTGTAGTTGTTCTAGACTATTATGGTACTAGTAAAGCATTTGAAATGCCAAGTGGCTGTAGAGATGTTGCGATACGAAGGGTAGCTGTGCATAATGTAGAAATCATGCCTAGGTGGCTGTCACGGTGTCACCCAAAGCCCGGGTATGTAAATACAAATGCATGTGTGCTGAAAGTGTGCAACCCTTCCAAGCATTAATGGCATTGACTTACAATTGGGCACCACACCACTTTATGCTGTAGGAGCATCTCCAAGAATAGTCTCACTCTTCATTAGGTGTGCTTCAGAAAGGATGAGGCACTCAACTTAACCCAAGATCAAAGGGCTCACAGTATAGTCTGTCACTGATAAATCCTTATGATTGTCGATTTCCATGGTTAACTTGGTACCATAATGACGGATACTAGAAAGTGATTAACGATTACCAGAGCTCTTGCTAGTCTGTTGGAACAGAATGACTCTGGTGTCATAAATGCTGACAATCTTCTATATAAACTTGGTCAAACTTAAGATAGTTTGACTCAAGACAAACCTAGAATATCAAAAAAAAAGTTTGGGATGGAGGTACTAGTAATTACATGCAACAGTAAAGACGTTACTGTGTGCCACTAAACATTTGTTACAATATTTGGCTTATATGCACTATGAATATCTTGCTTTGAATTGATTATGATTTGATTTGGGCACATTATCTTTTGCTCGAACAGTCAACTTGTGTCTTATCTGGGTAGAGGTATGCATGCTTCTTAGTGTAACTCATGAACTGCATACATCTTTGCTGACTTTTTTCTTGCACCAAGTCATCACTGTTTCTGAACTTTTCAAGTACAAATTCTATTAACCTAATCTTATGTTTTAGGTTTGTTGCATGTGCCCGACAATTGGCGAAAGCACTGGAGGTTCCTTTAGTAAATGATTTAGGATACACAAAACGATATGTTCGCTGCCTTCAGGTAATCTTATCTAGAACAGTTTTTACTTGCGCTTGTTCTTAATTATCCAATTGAAGTTAATATTGCATTGTAGGAAAGTTTTCGATTTTGATCCATATGATTATTCTGATAAATTATTGTTGCATATGATGATTTCCATTTTCTTCTGATGCATGGTAACTTATTTGATCTTACTGCTCATATTAGGATGCTAACTTTTATTCTTGTCATCTTAATGCTGGTTCTTCCAGATTGCCGAGGTCGTAAACTGTATGAAGGATTTGATTGATCACAGCAGGCAGACTGGATCTGGACCCATTGGTATGATATTTTGTTTTCTTCTGTGAGGACAATCTCATCCTATACTTTCACAGTACTTCTATCAAATTCCTTGGTGCTGTGTTTTTTATCGTCCTTGGTGCTGCTTTGGATAGTAATGAACTGCTGCAGTTCAAATCACGAGGGTTTGACCATGTTAGGTGCCTGTTTGGTTTGTAGTTGCGTTCCTCTCAAGGCTCCTTTTGCAACAACCTGGATCCACATGCTTGTATCTAAAAGTTGTTGCAAGGTTCTCCTTGTTGATCCATGTTTTGGCATATAATCTGATAATCTAACATTAGGCGAGTTGACGAAACAATGTGGTACTAGCAACCTGTGTATTATGTGCTTAATCACCATAATTTGCCAATTAGCAAACTCAAAGTGCATTTTATTGGTCTGACGGGACAGTTGTGTGGTTCTATTCTGGAGTTAATCTGGTCAGCATTTACAATTTACATCTGGGATTCAAGGCCAGTGATTTCAAACTTTCCTGACCCACTCTGAACCAGTGACTGGCCACATTGTGCTGCATTTCACCTTTGCTCTTTACCATGTATGTAGGTAGCACATATCTAGGTGCATAGCATAGCATAGCATAGCAAAAGCTGTGTCTAAAAATGTTAAAATGACATATCATTTAGGATGGAAGGCGAAAGGTCCTCTAGGTGAGTTGGTTAGGTGGTCTGAGTAGCACTACTTAGGTCCTGAGTTCAACTCCCCATGGGAGTGAATTTCAGCTGGGGTTAAAAAAAATTCCTTGTCCCACGACAAAGTACACGTCTAAGGCCGGCCCAGCTTTGGCCGCGGTGGTTCTCACATGGGCTACGGTGCCGTTGTGTATGTGTGAGGCAAGGGTTCGGGGGTTTCTTGACCCGCGCGAGGTCTTCTTAATATAACACTTGGGGTTGTTTTACCTTCGTAAAAAAAAACTCAGCCGGGGAGGGAAAGACCGCCCTCCCGGTATTATATTAAGAAGAGACCGAAACATGGTCTCGGTCGAGAAAATCCCCGAACCCTGGCCCCTCATCAGTAGCGGGCCGTCACTGCCCACTCTGCAACAGCCCAGCCGTACGGTGGCGCGCAGGACGTAACCCGGGAGCGGGTGGGGCACAGCGAGGGGATTTTTTTAACCAAGCCAGAAATTCGCCCCCCCCCCCCCCCCCCCCCCCCCGAGGGGGACTCGGAAGCCTTAACCATTACGCTAGAGGCCCTTTCGCTGTTTTACCTTCGTAGGTCGAGTGTTTTTTTAGAATGGAAGTAGTTTCTAGCTGTATGGTATGATTTCCTGCTTTCTTTAACATTTACTGTTTGTGTTTATTCAGATAGCCTGCATAACTTTCCGCGGAGGACTCCAGGGGTTAGCACTCTTCAATCGCAGCAGCAAACTGAGGAGAAGCAGGCCATTCCCCAGAGTTCAAACCAGAGTGGCCAAAATTCTGCTCCTATGGCTGGTGTGCAGCCTTCTGCCTCTGCCAATGGTGACGTGACATCAAATAATTCTCTCAGTTGTGCACCTTCTACATCTGCGCCTTCACCATCAGTTGTTGGACTCTTGCAAAACTCAATGAATTCGGGACAAGATCATCCAATGAGCGGCACTAATGGTGGCCCATATAATGGAGGCAATGTGGCTATTCCGAAGGTGAACTCTACAAGCTCACTGCAGTCAAATCCGTCTACCTCTTTCCCTTCCCCAGCACCGACAACATCCAATAACAGCATGATGCATGCTCCTCAAAACACAAATCAGCTGAGCTCCCCAACTACATCATCAAGCATACCTCCCATGCAGCCACCCGCTACTCAACCTCAGGAGGCTGAGCCAAGCGACTCGCAAAGCTCGGTTCAGAAGATCTTGCAAGATCTGATGTCATCCTGTGTTGGCCACTCAGGTAATGATACGAAGACACCAAATGGACTAACCCATGGTGTTAATGGGGTTAATTGCTTAGTTGGCAATGCTGTCACGAATAACTCGGGAATGGGAGGAATGGGATTTGGCGCCATGAGTGGGTTCGGTCATGGGATGAGAACAGCAATGACAAACAATCCGATGGCAATGGGCGCAAGGATGGGAATGAACCACAGTGCACATGACCTATCGCAATTGGGTCAGTTACACCAGCAGCAGCAGCAGCATGACATAGGAAACCAGCTGTTGGGTGGATTTAGATCAGCGAGCAGCTTCAATAACATTCAATATGACTGGAAACCCTCACAATAGAGCAGCCAGAAACCATAGAGTTCCAGTGTGATGATGCATCTGGCTTCGCTGGCAATGCGTGTGGAGCATCCACATTTACGGTGCCATAACCTCCCCTTGGCCCAATAGCATTTGGGCCTTTGCATTAATGCCGCCATCAAAGGGTACCATAAGCGATAGCAAGCATCCCGGCTGGTACATGTAAGTCTAACTGTCAGTTTAGCTGTCTCGTGCCCTGAGTTTTACAACATTAGTCGATTTTACCGGGAGTTGCAATACCATCATGTGTCACATTGTTTGTCCACTCTTTACCCCCTTTGATGCTGTGAAAAGAAAGGCTAAGTAGCTGTAGCATGTTATAGTAGGTGTATGTGGGGTAATTCCTCATTAGCTCTTAGATCTAGTCTTTCCTCTGTCTATTTATACGGTTATCATTGACATATTGCGGAATGGAGAGCCAGACTTACAGGATTGGTCACTGAAACAGTCCGAGTTGGGTGCCTGTCACTTACTGCTTGCTCCAGTTATCTCTGAGGAGTGAGGAAGATACTCTGAAAGAATTAGAGCCTCTCTGCACTTTTTACCATCTGTCAGATCCTATTGTGCTTTGTGGTACGGAAATGAAGTTGTCCCTCGCCTTTTTTCCTTGTTGGATGACATGTATCTTATCCTCTGCAATTTACCATGGGTCTTGGCTTAGGAGGCTACTGGTGCTGATATCCTCTTATCCTCGCGTTTGGAGTACTCTCTTTGTAGCTTTACTGTGCTGCACTGTTGTATAACTGGCACAGTGACTAGATCGAAGTACCACCATGGAATGGATGTTCTCCAAGTCTTGTTGCTTTATACTCTCTCCTCCGTCTCAAAATATAATTCTTTTTAGCTCTTTTTTTTGTCTGTATTCAAACAAATGATAATGAATATAGACATGCATACAAACTATATATAAACTATATTTATATGTTGATTAATGAATGTATGTTTAGTCTAAAATGAATTCTATTTTAAGACTGAGAGAGTATGATTCGGAGGGAGACTTGTTTTTTTTTGTGTGTTTATACTGAAGTGTATACTCCAACTGCTGCTTAATGATGATCATTTTCAGATGATAATAAACCTGCGAGGCAATCATCAAGATCAAGAGCCCTTGTCATTGGTAGGAACAGCACGTGCGGCTGTTTCTCGTTAATCGCGCGTGCAACGACCGGATTAAGCAAAAGCTTTCGAACCAGTTGATTCAGGCTTTGTCTAGTTCGATACGACTGCCCTGCCAGAACAGTTTCTAGTGCCCACATTTTCAGTAAATTAACTACAATAAAAAAAACCATGTTTGCCAAATTCTGTCAATGCTAGCAAACTTTGTGGACCAAGGAATGACGAATATGACCTTGAACCAAATAGCAGCTTAATGAACATTTAATGTATCTGGAGATGATGACACCGTTTGCTGTCAAGATGAAGGTTGAGCAAGGCTCATCTTTTGCGGGTTCTGCTACATGGATCTACTAATCCATCAACGGACGAAGCAGACCTCCCAGTACTAACCCAATTGAAAATAAATAAATAATTCGTAAGCAATCTGCTGCACCAGTAAACCAGAGCCAGAGCATATTAGGGAAAAAAATACACCTTACATAAGCTCAGCTCATTTGTATATTTACGATTCACTATTGTTAAAGGGCTGGCCCAGTGCCCATGTTTCCCACATGAGTAGGGTGGGTCTCGTTATCTTACAAGTATACACTAGAGCAAACACAATGCACATAATGACCGAAGAACCAATCAGCTGTAATGGGACGGAGCTACTAAACTTTTAGCCCCAGGCTTCGAAAACCTAACTACAGTTTCTCCTCAATGCAGCCGGAACAAGTTCTCAATGGAAGGGCCAATGGACATGACTTCATCAGCCAGGCCATTGTTGGTGATCTTGACACAACCATTTACATGCAGAACCAGACAGCCATTGCCGAGGGCCAGCAAACTGTTGTGGTCACAGATGTGCCGGCAGCGGTTCACATGCAGCACTCTTAGCTTATTGCAGTACAACCAGCCAGGTAAATGGACACCATGGCAAACAGCAAGGTTCCACTCCTCAAGCAGTGGGCACCCACTGGCTATTGCTGTAACAGAATCATCTGTGAGATAGCGATACATCCTGAGATTCAGAACGCAGAGGCTTTTAGCAAAAGCAAGGTTACCCAGGCCATCCAGACCAGTTAAGCTTCCTAACATGTGCAGGTTCAGGTACCTGAGCCCACTGCCACTAACTACGTCCAATAAACCATCTGGAGAAAGCATGCAAGACTCAGCTTCAAGGCAACAAAACGAACTCGAACAGCCTTTGAAAATCCAGCACCAGACAGACGCCTGCAACCTGTAATGATTAGTGTGCAAATGCTTGAACAATTGCTAAAGACTCCAGAGATCCCTTGGTCAGAAATGCCCCATGCAAGAACCAAGGTTAAGGCATCCTTTTGAAAGGCTTTCCAAGCTAACATCTGTAATTTTAAAGCAGCTTTGGAGTTCCACCACCACCAAATTAGGGCACCCAGTCGCCACCTGTGCTAGGCCATCGTCTGTTACACCAGAACAGCAGTAGAATGAAAGGGATTTTAGAGACGATCCAGACATTCTCAGCGTGCTCAGAGCTGAGTCAGGTAGCTCTGTGAGCCCAGCAAGGGATATCCGGTTAAGCCAAGGTGAGTGAGCCAGTACCTTAGGGATGCACTTGGCATGCTCCTTGTCTATTGCAGGGTTAAAAGAACAATGGAATGTTAGTGATTTCCGACCAAGGTTCCGAACCTTGAACCAATTCTTGCAGGTCAAACCAAAAGCACTCCTCTCTGACTCGCTTTCTAGCATGTTAAATATAGAAAGCAAGCAGTCGTCAGATAGGTAACTGATGGAGTTCTCTAAGCTGGCATCTATTGTCTCTCTTCCCATATCTGACTTACTGAGTCCCGTCTGAAGGTTGGAGTGCTTGGATCTTTATTAAATACTTCTGGGATGTACTGGAGGAAGATGAACTTGCTGGATCAAAACTGCACAAAACAGCTGGCTCACCGTATCCGTAGCCGATAGATGCTCCGCATTTTCGGCAGAGAAGCTTAGTTTTTGGCCTGTAACTGCGCCAGGTGAGGGGAAAGCAAGATACCTTGTCCACCTGAGTAAATCGGCTTAGATCAACGGAAATGAATGAGATCAATCCCTTCTTCAGAGACTTCTTATATGAGGAGCCTACTTCAGATGTGCTTCGGTTAGAAGATGAAAGGTTTAGAGGGTATCCACAGAATCCACAACTGTCAATACAAATGTAATTGTTGTCAGAGCTTGCAGAGCAGATAGCTTAGTGCACATAGATACAATATATGGTATCCAGAAGATGATATTGCATTACAGAGATGTTTGACCATTCCAGCTGATACTTAGAAGCCAATGGTATTACATTGAACTCATCTTGTTATTAGTGATAACTGTATCAAATAAAACAAAAATTGCAGTTGGCAGTTGAGGGAAACAAGGACAAGAAAAAAAATGGTATCATTATGACAGTGAAAAAAAAGTTAACAGACACTTTACCTATTGAAGGAAATATCATTCCACTTGAGGGCTTGTTCGTTTTCTCGTTAATCCATGTGGATTGGGTGGTATTGAGTCGGTTTAAATCTATAGTAAGTCAAAATTTATCTCAATTCATTTCACTACGCTCCAATCAACATGGAATTGGAATAACCGAACAAGGCCTGAGGGCTTGTTTGTTTTGACGTTAATTCACATGGATTAAGTAGGTTTGAGTCGGTTTAAATCCATAGCAAGTCAAAATACATCTCAATGCCACCCAATCCAGTCCAATGGAACGTGAAATAACCGAACAAGGCCTGAAGATTTTCCTTTTTGTTAATGAGGAAATGAGAAATAAATGCTTTTTTATCATATTTATCTATTAGACAACAATCATAATGACATTTATGGTTCCAAATATTATAAATGGTTTAATCCTAACAACAAAAAGTGACCTTTTGGATTCATCCTCCTAAGTCAAACTGTCTAATGTTTGACCAAGTTTATAAGAAGATTAATTATATTTATGGAACCAAATATATTTAATATAAAAATATATTCATGATAAACTTAACGATATGTATCTGGTATCATAAATATTGGTATTTTTTCATCTATAATCTTAGTCAAACTTAGATTGTTTGACTTAGGACAAAACCAGGAAGACACTGGACAGAGGCAGTATATAAATACATGGGGGAGTCATCTAGGGTCCAGACTTCTATGTATATAGAAATTTTGAATCAGTTGTGTAAGCAAACTACATCGCTGCAGTTGTTGATGAACATCGAACCAAAACAGCTGACGCCAACACAAAACCCTTACTATGTTTGAAGTTTCCATTGGCTAACTGTAATCCGACAACTGATGACACCTACCATACAATTGTACCTTGCTTTTTATGTTCAGTTTCAAGGAGCTGCGCCACGACAACACAAACTCAAGTTTTACAAGGTCATTCCAGCAAGCTCATGTGTAGCATGCTAACATGGTTGTCCACCAGAAAGGATATTGCAACGTGAATCCTGAGAAATCCGGACATCACGCGAAACCGTTGCATGGATGAGCCCACTACAGCTTCTGGAAATTAGTGTAGTCCCCCAAATTACAGCAACACGACTCTTTTTCCGGTAACAAATAGATGGCCATCAAGTTAAAGTGTTAGACATTCTAAGTGACGAATATCGTGAGTGCATCACCCAAACAACCTGTATCCTGGATGGTAAATCAGCTCAATTAGACTAAGGATTACTTCATCAGGCCAAGACCGTACCCAATTTCTGATCAGGCATGTAGAATGCATACAGTATACAGACGTGCCAATCGGCAATCGCACACAAATCAAACCGAGCACAAGGGTTATGGATTGTGTAATTCCGGTTCTTAGTTCAAAAATTAGAACAGGACACCAAGATCCCCACTCCAAAAGCAAGGTATCCCCAGGACAACTATCAGCAAAGAATAACAATTCCATCACCCAACAGCATCCATCCATGGCCTAAGACTCCTCGCCTCCCAGTAGAACGACCGGAGAATGGATCATTTGACGGTGGAATCGAGTGAGTGTGTGCGTGGGGGGTACAAATCACCTGTAGTCGACGTCGCGCTGGGACATCCTCGGCCGCAGGAAGATCGGGAAGTCTCATGGATGTAGGCGACGGCGTCTGGGGCAGTGGGTGTCAGTAGTACACCATCTGAACCAGGAACCATGGTCACCATCTCGTCAAGGGAGCTGGACCACGACGAGCAAGCAGCCGCCGAAGTGCAGAAATACCATTGTGCAAGGGTCCGACGCGCCAACTGCCTTGTGAGCGGTCTGGAGTGGACGTAGCTGTTGCGCGTGTGTGCCTCGGTCTCTGCTGTGTGGGGTCGGTTATGCCTTGCTGCTGCAAAGGGTTTATGTATCGTGGAGTGTTGCTTGTGAACGGCATCAAACAAACAAGTAATACAATTTCAGTCGATTCCTCTCCATGTTATCTTCTTCTTTTCCCAACCTCTCTGCTTCTCCAATCCTTGCTCCTTCCTCTCCATAGTTCTAGATTGTGTAGCCTGCTAACAGTGGGGCGCGGTCAGGGGAAGATGTCCATGGTCGTTGAGACTTGGTTTGCAGGGAGGATCGAAGGGGAAAGGAATTTGGGGGAAATGACTTGGCAATCTTGGCTTCGAAGTTCGATGGATGCGCGGCCGGCGGCAGACGTGTATCGGTGTATGCGACTCCGTTCTTGGTCGGCCGGCTGTTTCTATTTGACTCTACCGTTGCCGTTTCGGATTATTTTAAAGTGGCTGATGCGTGTTAAGGGTTAGTTTAGAAACTCTATTTTCGCATTGAATTTCTATTTTTATATGGAGAAATGAACTATTTTTTTAAGAAAATAGAAATCCATTAAGAAAATTAGGTTCCTAAACTAGCATTTTCTATTCTATAGTGTATTAGGACAAACAATGAGATAAATGGTCTATAGATAAAAACTAAAAGATGGATTATCTATATTTTAGTCAGCAGCGGATCTAGCGGCTACGCTTAGGTTGTGCCAGGAAAAATATAAAAAAGAAACAAAAAAACAGAGATCAATTAGACTCAAACCTTGACTGCCAATTTTAAAATATAGTACTTACATCACTATGCTAACTAACCTTATATGATTTAGGGTGTGTCGTGGCCTGTATGGATCACTCGCTGGGTCCGCTCCTGATATTAGTTCATGTGTTTGACAATTTATAGACTAAAATAGAAAGACTAAAAATTAGTCTATACAAACCAAACAGCCTCGAAGTCTCTTTGTAAAAGAATGACTTAAAAGAGTGTTTGGTTCCCTGATTATAAATTAGTATGTGTCACATCGATGTCAATTACATGTATTAAATATAATATAATTATAAAAATAATTAATGAGACGAAAGACTATACGACGATAATAATTTATTAAGCCTAATTAATTTATAGTTAGTAAATAGTTATTATAGCATCACATTAGCGAATCATGGACTAATTAGGTTTAATAGAATCGTCTTAACTTTTAGTTCTAACCTATAACTAGTTTTATAATTAGACTATATTTAATACTTCTAACTAGTATCAAACATTTGATGAGATAGAGACCAACTCCTTGTATACAAATAGGTCATTAAGACATGTGGAGCTAGAGAACCGAGCTCGAGTAATAGGGATCTGGTGGGCCTTTTTTCAGGCACGATAAACCCACTTGTTGGTCCCAACTACACCATTACCCTAGCCTTCGATACAATAATGGGTGCAATTACGACCTGGGCCATAATGTTTTGTAATTACCTCTGTCGGACAGGAAATTCTTCGGCCGGATGGCGGAATGCACCCGCCCTAATCCTAAGATGAGGAGGGGCCTTAGCGGTTTGCCTGTTATGTGGATTTGGCAAGAACACAAGAGCACACGAGGGATTAGAGTGGTTCAGGCCGCCGAAGCGTAAAACCTTACCTCCACTGTGTGCATGTTGTATTGAGAGTATGTGTAAGTGTGTGTCAGAGCTTGAGAGCCTATAGAGCCTGTGAAAGAACTTAGAGAGCTTGTCCCTGTAACGTTGTGTGCCTTCCCTTTTATAGTTTAAGGGAGGCACATACAAGGGTGCTGAACCCCGACATGCGGGCCCAAGAGCATAATGTGAGTAACTAATGCTGGTAACGCCTGAGTAATCACCGGGAGCCTTGATGACCGCAGTCCATGCAACATTGATAGCCGAAACGTACGAGTAATGGTGAATAACAGCACGGCCCACGTATCGTGGACTGCGCACATCACCTATCAGTGGGATGGATATGTGCACGTGTTATGCGTAATGAATGCGAAGGCGCTCGTAGCCCAGAGGCGTCATGCTAGGTTCCGCCCGTTGGCTTAAGCCACGCACAGTATGCCACGTGGTAGCAACGGGTCCCCGCTTGAGCGGGGAGCAGGAGTATATGCGGACAGGTCCGGAACCCACCAGACTAGGTCCGGACACGTGTCGGCACCTGAAAGGGAATTAGGCTTACACCTAGTCCCTAATTAATTTTGGTGGTTGAATTGCCCAACACAAATAAATGGACTAACTAGTTTGCTCTAGTGTATAAGTTATACAGGTGCCAAAGGTTCACACTTAGCCAATAAAAAGACCAAGTATTGGGTTTGACAAAAGAGCAAAGGGACAACCGAAGGCACCTCTGGTCTGGCGCACCGGACTGTCCGGTGTGCCACCGGACATGTCCGGTGCACCAGAGGACTCTGAATTCAAACTCGTCACCTTCGGGAATTTCCAGAGGCGACTCCGCTATAATTCACCGGACTGTCCGGTGTGCACCGGACATGTCCGGTGCTCCAAGGAAGAGCGGCCTCAGGAACTCGCCAGCCTCGGGAATTCACTTCGGTTGCTCCGCTATAATTCACCGGACTGTCCGGTGTACACCGGACTGTCCGGTGTACACCGGACTGTCCGGTGTAACAGCGGGGCAACGGCTATTTTGGCGCCAACGGCTACCTGTGACGCATTAAATGCGCGCGCTGCGCGCGCAGAGGTCAGGCACGCCCATACTGGCGCACCGGACACTCTATAGTACATGTCCGGTGCGCCACCGGACATCCAGGCGGGCCCAGAAGTCAGAGCTCCAACGGTCGGAACCCAACGGCTTTGGTGACGTGGCTGTCGCACCGGACATGTCCGGTGTGCACCGGACTGTCCGGTGCGCCATCGAACAGACAGCCTCACCAAACGACTATTTTGGTGGTTGGGGCTATAAATACCCCCAACCACCCCACATTCAAGTCATCCAAGTTTTCCACTTCCCAACTACTTACAAGAGCTCTAGCATTCAATTCTAGACACACCAAAGAGATCAAATCCTCTCCAAAATTCCACACAACGCCCTAGTGATTAGAGAGAGAGATTTGCTTGTGTTCTTTCGAGCTCTTGCGCTTGGATTGCTTTCTTCTTTATTGATTCTTTCTTGCGATCAAACTCGTATTTGAGGCAAGAGACACCAATCTTGTGGTGGTCCTTGTGGAAACTTTGTGTTTCAAGTGATTGAGAAGAGAAAGCTCACTCGGTCCGAGGGACCGTTTGAGAGAGGGTAAGGGTTGAAAGAGACCCGGCCTTTGTGGCCTCCTCAACGGGGAGTAGGTTTGAGAGAACTGAACCTCGGTAAAACAAATCCGCGTGTCTCACTTCATTATTTGCTTGCGATTTGTTTTGCACCCTCTCTCGCGGACTCTATTATATTTCTAACGCTAACCCGGCTTGTAGTTGTGATTATTTTTGTGAATTTCAGTTTCGCCCTATTTACCCCCCCTCTAGGCGACTTTCAATTGGTATCAGAACCCGGTGCTTCATTAGAGCCTAACCGCTCGAAGTGATGTCGGGAGATCACACCAAGAGGGAGATGGAGACCGGCGACAAGCCCACTACGAGCCAAGGGAGCACTTCATCGGAAGAGTCCCGCGCCAAGAGGAAGGAGAAGAAGAAGGACTCCTCCAAACGGAAGGAGAAAAGATCTTCTTCCTCACACCACAAAGAGAAGAAGGAAAAATCTTCTTCCCACAAGTCGCATCGGAAAAGCGACAAGCACAAGAGGATGAGGAAGGTGGTCTACTACAAGACCGACACTTCATCAACATCGACCTCCGACTCCGATGCGCCGTCCGTAACTTCTAAGCGCCAAGAGCGCAAGAAGTTTAGTAAGATCCCCTTACACTATCCTCGTACATCTAGGCATACTCCATTACTTTCCGTTCCATTAGGCAAATCGCCAACTTTTGATGGCGAAGATTATGCTAGGTGGAGTGATTTAATGAAATTTCATCTAACCTCACTCCACAAAAGTATATGGAATGTTGTTGAGTTTGGAGCACAGGTACCATCCATAGGGGATGAAGACTATGATACGGACGAAGTGGCCCAAATTGAGCACTTCAACTCCCAAGCTACAACCATACTCCTCGCCTCTCTAAGCAAGGAGGAATACAACAAGGTGCAAGGGTTGAAGAATGCGAAGGAAATTTGGGACCTTCTCAAGACCGCGCACGAGGGTGATGAACTCACCAAAATCACCAAGCGGGAAACGATCGAGGGGGAGCTCGGTCGCTTCCGTCTTCGCCAAGGGGAGGAGCCACAAGATATGTACAACTGCCTCAAAACCTTGGTGAACCAAGTGCGCAACCTCGGGAGCAAGAAGTGGGATGACCACGAGGTGGTTAAGGTTATTTTGAGATCACTTATTTTCCTTAACCCCACTCAAGTTCAATTAATTCGTGGTAATCCTAGATACACACTAATGACTCCCGAGGAAGTAATCGGGAATTTTGTGAGCTTTGAATGCATGATTAAAGGATCAAAGAAGATCAACGAGCTTGACAAACCCTCCACGTCCGAAGCACAACCGGTGGCTTTTAAGGCGACGGAGGAGAAGAAGGAAGAGTCTACACCAAGTAGACAACCAATTGACGCCTCCAAGCTCGACAATGAGGAGATGGCTTTAATCATCAAAAGCTTTTGCCAAATCCTCAAGCAACGGAGGGGGAAGGACTACAAACCCCGCTCCAAGAAAGTGTGCTACAAATGTGGTAAGCCCGGTCATTTCATTGCAAAATGTCCTATATCTAGTAACAGTGACAAGGGCGACGACAAGAAGGGAAAGAGGAGAGAAAAGAAGAAGTACTACAAGAAGAACGGCGGTGATGCCCATGTTTGCCGGGAGTGGGACTCTGACGAGAGCTCCAGCGAGTCCTCTTCCGACGAGGACGCCGCCAACATCGCCGTCACCAAGGGACTCCTCTTCCCCAACGTCGGCCACAAGTGCCTCATGGCAAAGGACGACAAAAGGAAGAAGGTTAAATCTAAATCCTCCACTAAATATGAATCCTCTAGTGATGATAATGATAGTGATGAGGAAAATAATTTGCGTACCCTTTTTGCCGACCTAAACATGCAACAAAAAGAAAAATTAAATGAATTGATTAGTGCCATCCATGAGAAGGATGATCTCTTGGACTCCCAAGAGGACTTCCTAATCAAGGAAAATAAAAAGCATGTTAAGGTTAAAAATGCTTATGCTCAACAAGTTGAAAAATGTGAAAAATTGTCTAGTGAGCTAAGCACTTGCCATGAGACTATTGACAACCTTAGAAATGAAAATGCTAGATTAATTGCTAAGGTTGATTCTCATGTTTGTGATGCTTCAATTCCCAATCTTAGAAATGATAATGATGATTTGCTTGCTAAGATTAAGGAATTGAATGATTCTCTTGCTAGCCTTAGAGTAGAAAATGAAAATTTGATTGCTAAGGCTAAAGATTTTGATGTTTGCAATACTATTATTTCCGACCTTAGAACTAAGAATGATATGTTGCATGCTAAGGTTGTAGAATTAAAATCTTGCAAACCCTCTACATCTACCGTTGAGCACACTTCTATTTGTACTAGATGTAGAGATGTTGATATCAATGCTATTCATGATCACATGGCTTTAATTAAACAACAAAATGATCATATAGCATTATTAGATGCCAAAATTGCCGAGCATAACTTAGAGAATGAAAAGTTTAAATTTGCTAGAAGTATGCTCTACAATGGGAGACGCCCTGGCATCAAGGATGGCATTGGCTTCCAAAGGGGAGACAATGTCAAACTTAATGCCCCTCCAAAGAATTTATCTAACTTTGTTAAGGGCAAGGCTCCCATGCCTCAGGATAACGAGGGTTACATTTTGTACCCTGCCGGTTATCCCGAGAGCAAAATTAAGAAAACTCATTCTAGGAAGTCTCACTCTGGCCCTAACCATGCTTTTATGTATAAGGGTGAGACATCTAGCTCTAGGCAACCAACCCGTGCCAAGTTGCCTAGAAAGAAAACTCCTAATGCATCAAATGATCATGCTATTTCATTTAAAACTTTTGATGCTTCTTATGTGCTTACTAACAAATCCGGCAAGGTAGTTGCCAAGTTTGTTGGGGGCAAACACAAGGGTTCCAAGACTTGTGTTTGGGTACCCAAAGTTCTTGTTTCTAATGCCAAAGGACCCAAAACTGTTTGGGTACCTAAAGTCAAGAACTAAAATTGTTTTGTAGGTTTATGCATCCGGGGGCTCAAGTTGGATACTCGACAGCGGGTGCACAAACCACATGACAGAGGAGAAGAAAATGTTCTCCTCATATGAGAAAAACCAAGATCCCCAACGAGCTATCACATTTGGGGATGGAAATCAAGGTTTGGTCAAAGGATTGGGTAAAATTGCTATATCACCTGACCATACTATTTCCAATGTTTTTCTTGTAGATTCTTTAGATTACAATTTGCTTTCCGTTTCGCAACTTTGTCAAATGGGCTACAACTGTCTATTTACTGATGTAGGTGTCACTGTCTTTAGAAGAAGTGATGATTCAATAGCATTTAAGGGAGTGTTAGAGGGTCAGCTATACTTGGTAGATTTTGATAGAGCTGAGCTCGACACTTGCTTAATTGCTAAGACTAACTTGGGTTGGCTCTGGCACCGCCGACTAGCCCATGTTGGAATGAAGAATCTTCATAAGCTTCTAAAGGGAGAACACATTTTAGGACTAACAAATGTTCATTTTGAGAAAGACAGGATTTGTAGCGCATGCCAAGCCAGGAAGCAAGTTGGCACTCATCATCCACACAAGAACATCATGACTAGTGATAGGCCACTGGAGCTTCTACACATGGACCTATTCGGCCCGATCGCTTATATAAGCATCGGCGGGAGTAAGTACTGTTTAGTTATTGTGGATGATAATTCTCGCTTCATTTGGGTGTTCTTTTTGCAGGAAAAATCTCATACCCAAGAGACCTTAAAGGGATTCTTGAGATGGGCTCAAAATGAGTTCGCCTTAAGGATCAAGAAAATTAGAAGCGATAACGGGACGGAGTTCAAGAACTCTCAAATTGAAGGTTTTCTTGAGGAGGAGGGCATCAAGCATGAGTTCTCTTCTCCCTACACTCCACAACAAAATGGTGTAGTGGAGAGGAAGAATCGAACTCTATTGGACATGGCAAGAACCATGCTTGATGAGTACAAGACACCGGATCGGTTTTGGGCCGAGGCGGTGAACACCGCCTGCTACGCCATCAACCGGTTATATCTTCACCGAATCCTCAAGAAGACATCCTATGAACTCCTCACTGGTAAAAAGCCCAATATTTCATATTTTAGAGTTTTTGGTAGCAAATGCTTTATTCTTGTTAAGAGAGGTAGAAAATCCAAATTTGCTCCTAAAACTGTAGAAGGCTTTTTACTAGGATATGACTCAAACACAAGGGCATATAGAGTCTTTAACAAGTCCTCAGGACTTGTTGAAGTTTCTTGTGACGTTGTGTTTGACGAGACTAACGGCTCTCAAGTAGAGCAAGTTGATCTTGATGAGATAGGTGAAGAACAGGCTCCATGCATCGCGCTAAGGAACAAGTCCATTGGGGATGTGTGTCCTAAGGAATCCGAAGAGCCTCCACATGCACAAGATCAACCATCCTCCTCCACGCAAGCATCTCCACCAACCCAAGATGAGGACGAGGCTCAAGTTGATGAAGTTGAAGAACACAATGATGAGCCACCTCAAGACGACGACAATGATCAAGGGGGAGATGCAAATGATGAAGACAAAGAGGATGAAGAACCAAGGCCGCCACACCCAAGAGTCCACCAAGCAATCCAACGAGATCACCCCGTCGACACCATCCTCGGCGACATTCATAAGGGGGTAACTACTCGATCTCGTGTTGCTCATTTTTGTGAGCATTACTCTTTTGTTTCCTCTATTGAGCCACACAGGGTAGAGGAAGCACTACAAGATTCGGATTGGGTGATGGCGATGCAAGAGGAGTTCAACAATTTCACGAGGAACGAGGTATGGCATTTAGTTCCACGTCCTAACCAAAATGTTGTAGGAACCAAGTGGGTCTTCCGCAACAAGCAAGATGAGCATGGTGTGGTGACAAGGAACAAAGCTCGACTTGTGGCCAAGGGATACTCCCAAGTCGAAGGTTTGGATTTCGGTGAAACCTATGCACCCGTAGCTAGGCTTGAGTCAATTCGTATATTATTAGCCTATGCTACTTACCATGACTTCAAGCTTTATCAAATGGACGTGAAGAGTGCCTTCCTCAATGGACTAATCAAGGAGGAGGTCTACGTTGAGCAACCTCCCGGCTTTGAAGATAGTGAGTACCCTAACCATGTCTATAGGCTCTCTAAGGCGCTTTATGGGCTCAAGCAAGCCCCAAGAGCATGGTATGAATGCCTTAGAGATTTCCTTATTGCAAATGGTTTCAAAGTCGGCAAGGCCGATCCTACTTTGTTTACTAAAACTCTTGACAATGATTTGTTTGTATGCCAAATTTATGTTGATGATATCATATTTGGGTCTACTAATGAATCTACTTGTGAAGAATTTAGTAGGATCATGACACAAAAATTCGAGATGTCTATGATGGGGGAGTTGAAGTATTTCTTAGGATTTCAAGTCAAGCAACTCCAAGAGGGCACCTTCCTTAGCCAAACGAAGTACACTCAAGACATTCTAACCAAGTTTGGAATGAAGGATGCCAAGCCCATCAAGACACCCATGGGAACCAATGGGCATCTCGACCTCGACACGGGAGGTAAATCCGTCGATCAAAAGGTATACTGGTCGATGATTGGTTCATTGCTTTATTTATGCGCATCTCGACCGGACATCATGCTTTCCGTTTGCATATGTGCAAGATTCCAAGCCGACCCTAAGGAATCACACCTTACGGCCGTAAAACGAATCTTGAGATATTTGGCTTATACACCTAAGTTTGGGCTTTGGTACCCTCGGGGATCCACATTTGATTTGATTGGTTATTCGGATGCCGATTGGGCGGGGTGTAAGATTAATAGAAAGAGCACATCGGGGACTTGCCAGTTCTTGGGAAGATCCTTGGTGTCTTGGGCTTCAAAGAAGCAAAATTCGGTCGCTCTTTCTACCGCCGAAGCCGAGTATATTGCCGCAGGCCATTGTTGCGCGCAATTGCTTTGGATGAGGCAAACCCTGCGGGACTACGGTTACAAACTAACCAAAGTTCCTCTTCTATGTGATAACGAGAGTGCAATCCGCATGGCGGATAATCCTGTTGAGCATAGCCGCACTAAACACATAGCCATTCGGTATCATTTTCTTAGGGATCACCAACAAAAGGGGGATATCGAGATTTCATACATTAACACTAAAGATCAATTAGCCGATATTTTTACCAAGCCACTTGATGAACAATCTTTTACCAGACTTAGGCATGAGCTCAATATTCTTGATTCCAGGAACTTCTTTTGCTAATTTGCACCCATAGCACACAAGTATACCTTTGATCATGTCTCTGTTATATATGCTATGACTAATGTGTTTTCAAGTGTCTTTCAAACCAAGTCATAGGTATATTGAAAGGGAATTGGAGTCTTCGGCGAAGACAAAGGCTTCCACTCCATTCTACTACTCATCCTTCGCCGTCACTCCGAGCATCTCTCCAACTTTGGTATAATCTTCACTCATTTATTTTATGACCAAAGGAGGAGAAAGTACTTCGTTGGGCTCTAATGATTCCGTTTTTGGCGATTCATGCCAAAGGGGGAGAAAATATGAGCCCAAAGCAAAAGGACCGCATCACCACCTAATTTTAAAAATTTGGAGATTTTCAATTGGTCAATTTCAAATTGGTATATTATTATGTTCTAAAGGGGGAGGGAGTAGTATTTCAAAAATGATATATCAAAACCCTCTTGAACACTAAGAGGAGGATCTCATTTAGGGGGAGTTTTGTTTAGTCAAAGGAAAAGCATTTGAAACAAAGGGAGATAATTTTAAAACTTGAAAATGCTTCTCAAAATCCTATTCATTTACCTTTGACTATCTTGCAAAAGGACTTTGGAAAGAATTTACAAAAAGATTTGCAAAAACAAAACATGTGGTGCAAATGTGGTCCAATATGTTAAAAACAAAGAAACAATCCATGCACATCATGTAAGTATTTATATTGGCTCAATTCCAAGCAACCTTTGCACTTACATTATGCAAACTTGTTCATTTATATTTGCTTTGGTTTGTGTTGGCATCAATCACCAAAAAGGGGGAGATTGAAAGGGAATTAGGCTTACACCTAGTCCCTAATTAATTTTGGTGGTTGAATTGCCCAACACAAATAAATGGACTAACTAGTTTGCTCTAGTGTATAAGTTATACAGGTGCCAAAGGTTCACACTTAGCTAATAAAAAGACCAAGTATTGGGTTTGACAAAAGAGCAAAGGGACAACCGAAGGCACCTCTGGTCTGGCGCACCGGACTGTCCGGTGTGCCACCGGACATGTCCGGTGCACCAGAGGACTCCGAATTCAAACTCGTCACCTTCGGGAATTTCCAGAGGCGACTCCGCTATAATTCACCGGACTGTCCGGTGTGCACCGGACATGTCCGGTGCTCCAAGGAAGAGCGGCCTCAGGAACTCGCCAGCCTCGGGAATTCACTTCGGTTGCTCCGCTATAATTCACCGGACTGTCCGGTGTACACCGGACTGTCCGGTGTAACAGCAGGGCAACGACTATTTTGGCGCCAACGGCTACCTGCGACGCATTAAATGCGCGCGCTGCGCGCGCAGAGGTCAGGCACGCCCATACTGGCGCACCGGACACTCTACAGTACATGTCCGGTGCGCCACCGGACATCCAGGCGGGCCCAGAAGTCAGAGCTCCAACGGTCGGAACCCAACGGCTTTGGTGACGTGGCTGTCGCACCGGACATGTCCGGTGTGCATCGGACTGTCCGGTGCGCCATCGAACAGACAGCCTCACCAAACGGCTATTTTGGTGGTTGGGGCTATAAATACCCCCAACCACCCCACATTCAAGTCATCCAAGTTTTCCACTTCCCAACTACTTACAAGAGCTCTAGCATTCAATTCTAGACACACCAAAGAGATCAAATCCTCTCCAAAATTCCACACAACGCCCTAGTGATTAGAGAGAGAGATTTGCTTGTGTTCTTTCGAGCTCTTGCGCTTGGATTGCTTTCTTCTTTCTTGATTCTTTCTTGCGATCAAACTCACTTGTATTTGAGGCAAGAGACACCAATATTGTGGTGGTCCTTGTGGGAACTTTGTGTTCCAAGTGATTGAGAAGAGAAAGCTCACTCGGTCCGAGGGACCGTTTGAGAGAGGGTAAGGGTTGAAAGAGACCCGGCCTTTGTGGCCTCCTCAACGGGGAGTAGGTTTGAGAGAACCGAACCTCGGTAAAACAAATCCGCGTGTCTCACTTCATTATTTGCTTGCGATTTGTTTTGCACCCTCTCTCGCGGACTCTATTATATTTCTAACGCTAACCCGGCTTGTAGTTGTGATTATTTTTGTGAATTTCAGTTTCGCCCTATTCACCCCCCTCTAGGCGACTTTCAGCACCGGACCCCCGCCTGGGTCTTGTTCAAGGCCCGAGTATGTTCTGTCCTGGGACCTTAGGATCCATTGTGGGCGGCCCGGACCCCAAACGGGGGGGGGGGGGGGTCTGGCTCCCATTCCAGGGGTCCGGCTTGTACATGTGGAGGTCCTAGACCAACCTTGGGGGTCCGGACTGTACATCCAAGGGTCCGGCGCTCTCCCATGGGGGTCTGGACTTACTGTTGATGCCTTGGAGTATATCACCTTCTCTGGACACATGGCGGCTTCGGACCCGCCCATGTGGTGGAGTTGGGTGCTGCTATGGACCCAGAGTAGTCGCCTGAGACTGGGGGCGAGTCATGGCCTGGTCCCACACACAACACCTTTACCACGTGACTAAGAGAGTCGCGTGGGCACTACGTCTTGATACAGTAGTAAGGGGTACCCTAGTTTCAGGGTACCGACAGTGGCCCTCGAGCCTGCCTTAGGGGAGGATACGAGCCTACAGGTGGGGCCAAAAATTGTACTTCGCCTCAACATAGCATGACCGGTGATTGGGGCTTAGCACGCCTGCTGACGCGCCACATTAATTCAGCGCGTCTGTCGACGCACGCGCTGTCAATTTGTCTTCGGTCACGTCAACTGCTATATCTGTCCCCGTGGCCGACTGACCCACGACCCCCATGTCTGGCGGTTTCGCCGGGCCATGCGCGGGGCGCCTCGTTGCCGCCGCCTTGGTTAAAAATATCCTTCCACAGCTGACCCGAGGCGGCACGCGATCGTGTGCGGCGGTTCGCTCCCCGCGTGGTGGTTCGCTCTTTTCGCACTCAAAGTCTGGCGCACAATCCGTATGACTTATGGGCCTGGGCCCCCGTGTCATAGACTAGGTTGTCTTGGTCCTTGGTGCTCGTCGAGGCGAGATCTCCTGCGGCGATTGAGGGGCACGCGGAAGGGTTTCCTTGAGTGAGGACTCTGGTTTCCTTAAAAAAGGTTCTCCTCCGCATGCAGCAGTTACCCTTTCGCGTTCTCTCCCAATCGTTTGCGCCCCTTTGCCTTCGTGCTTCTTTGCTCGCGCCGCCGGCTATGCCCTTTTGCCTTCGCGCTCCTCAGTTTTACGCTCGCGCCGCTGTAGTTGCCATGGCTTCGCTAGCTCATCCCGACCGCTTCCAGTCTGAGGCGGCGCTCAACCTGGTGCGTGGCCTGCTTGGGTGGAGCGCGCCAGGGCTCACCGGAAGAATCCGCGCCGGTGCGGCTCCCCTCGGCGACCTTGCCATCGGGGAGTTCGTTTTGTTCGTCTCCTACATCTCCTGCGGGTTGGCGCTACCGATCTCGCCTTTCTTCCTGCTGCTGTTGGAGGAGTTCGGGCTCCAGCTTCAGCACCTTACTCCCCACTCCATCCTCCAAGCGGCCATCTTCGTCCACCTCTATGAGATGTTCGTAGGGGTGGCCCCTTGTACTTCACTCTTCTGCCATTTCTTCGTTCTGGTCAAGTCTGGGAAGGCCAAGGATCATCTTGGTGCCTACTACTTTCAGACGAGGCCGGATTCGGCCGTAGCCTACATCTCCACCTTCGGCGGCGCGAGGTGGGAAAACTGACGCGACGACTGGGTGATTGCTAGCGTCGAGGCCAACGACCGCCTCGTCCTGCCGAGCAACGGGCCATCCCTCGACCGCAAGCATTGGAGGACCAAGCCATCGCTATCGCCGGAGCTCCTGCCCGTACTGGACAGGATCAAGACCTTGGCATCCGGTGGTCTGACCTCCATGCATGTGGTCGGCGACTTCCTGAAGCGCCGGGTCATGTCGCTGCAGAGGAGGTCGCGCCTATGCTGCTGGTTCACCGGCCCGAATGATATCGGCAGGATCCAGCATGGGCCGGGCACCGATCTGTCCTGGGAGGAGCTAGAACTCCTGGTGAAGGGGATTACTGGTGAGTCCTTTGTCCCTGAATCCTTGATACTCCCAGGACATCCCGGTGCTTAGGGCTGCGAACGGCGGTTTTGGCCACACTGCCGACCCTCGACGAGAGCGGTGTAGTAGTTCGCTAGACCGGCGGTCGGGACCCCCTTCGCGGGATCCAGATCCCTAATGTATCGGCTAGGGGTCCCTAGCCTGTCGGTGCGGCCCCCAGCGCCAACCCTGTCGTGGCCCCCAGCCCTTTGGATAAGGGCAAAGGGGCTACGAGCAGTGCCTCTGCCCCAGGCAGTTCTAGGGGGTCAGAGGAGGAGAGGCAACGGAGGCTGCGACGCGCCGACGGGTCTGTCGGTACCCCGAATCAGGGGTACCCCCTACTATAGTATAAAGACGCCGCGCGGAGAACGACACCCCGACCCCACCACATGGGCAGGTTCAGGGGTACCACGTGGCAAGGAAAGATAATACACCCCAGGGTGCATTATCGGGTCCGGACCCCCGCGGAGGAACACCGGACCCCTGTACGCACAGCCCGAACCTTTGATTACAGTCCAAGACTCCCAAGAAGGTATGTCGGGTCCCATCGATGGGTCCCAGGTTCCTCTGAGTAAGGTCCGGACCACAACAAGGACCCGGGACGGGGGGAACCCCGGCATGAGTAAGGGTCCGGCGCTGACACGTGTCCAGGCCTTGCCCTACACTCCCCGCTCATGCGGAGACCCGCTGCTACCGCATGGCTTGTGGCCCGTGACATAAGCCAACGGGCGGAGCCTGACGTAAGGCCCCTAAAGCCGCGCAGTCTCTGCATTTAATACGGAGAGGACGTGTCGCCTGCCACAACGCTGACAGACGATGTGCCCTCTCAGCATTTAATGCGTCCTATCCACTCCGCTGGCAGACGATGTTAGGGAAACCTTGCAGGTGGCGTGCCTGTCAGTTCTGTTACCAAACAGTGCGCCCGTGCTATGCGACACACTATGAATATCGTCCCTTATACAAGAAGCTTCCCCAGCACGCCGAGGATATGCAGATCTCGGGTGTCAGGGCACGAGAAGATTGCCCCAGCAGCAAACATTAGTAGCTCCAAGTGCTATATACATTTTGTCCCTAGGCCCATATGTCGGGGCTCAGTACCTTTGTGCATACCCCCTTTAGCTATAAAAGGGGAGGCATGCGACGTTACAACACAAGTTCACTCAGACTTTCAAGCTTCCATAGCAATCCAACACACAGTGGAGTAGGGTGTTACGCTCCGGCGGCTCGAACCACTCTAAACCCTCGCGTGTTCTTGTGTTCGTCCTTCCATCTCACATAACAGGCAAAACGCTTAGGCCCCTCCTCATCTTAGGATTTAGGGCGGATGCGCTCCGCCACCCGGCCGTAGATTTCCTCTCCGACATTTGGCGCGCCAGGTAGGGGGCTAGGCTTTAGGGTTTTGCCTGTGTTCTTATTCGGCATGATGGTGCGAATCATCGAGCACCACACCGAAACTTTGGAGGATTTCGCGATGGAGCAAGAAGTTGCATCCTCTGCGCCGCGAGCACCCGACCGCCCTGAGTCTGGGACTGCTGCTGTACACGCCGTGCAGCAGCACACGCCTACACAAGCATCCCGGACTTCGTCAAGGGCAGCGCCTTTGGTGTTGTCTGCAGCCAGGGAGTTGCTACGCCACCCCCTAGCTCCACGGCCTCACCGGGGGCCATGAAGCAGTGGCTTGACGACGTCGACCGGCTACTCGGCATGGCACATTCTACTTCGACCAGGTCCAGGCCTCGGTCATCCCGGCGCCAACGCGAGGCAACGGCGTCTGTGCGCTCGCCCTCCGTAAGGGGTGCATAGACCGACGACCTCCGGGCAGAACTCAACTACAGGCGTGCGAGAGAGGATGCCTGGGTCTCCCTGGAAAGGGCACGTGAGCGCCGACAAAACATCGAGGGCCGCAACCTCGACCAAGATTTCACTGCGGAAACACCACAAACCCCAGTGGGTGCCCGGTTCCAAGCGGGTGTCCCCCTAGCCGGCGTGGGATGTGCCGCTCTCGCTTATCATCTCCGCGCAGCATCATGGCCACCCAAGTTCAGGCCGCACCTGCCAGAAAAATACGACGGTACATCAAACCCGTCACCTGCAGGTATACGTCACCGCCATCACATCAGCAGGTGGAAACACCGCTGTGATGGCAACTTATTTTCATGTCGCCTTGTCTCGGCCCACCCGGACTTGGCTCATGAACCTCGCCCCAGGGTGAATCTACACCTGGGAAGAGCTCTGCACGCGGTTCATTGCAAACTTCGCTAGTGCTTACCAGCATCATGGCGTGGAGGCCCACCTACATGCAGTGAGGCAGGAGCCCGGAGAGACCCTCCGGACGTTTATCTCCCGCTTCACCAAGGTACGAGGCACTATACCTCGTATTTCCGATGCCTCCATCATCACGGCCTTCCAATAGGGGTACGTGATAAGAAAATGTTGCAAAAGCTAGCCACACATGACGTGGAGACTGTCCCCACGCTCTTCGCTCTGGCTGACAAGTGCGCCAGAGCCGCCGAGGGCCGTGCATGGCACTCAGCCCCACAAACCGGGACTACCCAGATGGGTGGCTCGGGTGCCGTCCCTCAGGACGGTAAAAAGAAAAAGAAGGGCCGCGGCTACAAGAGGCCGCAGTCTACCGCGCTGGTCGTCGCAGCTGCAACCGGGAGCCGGGGCGAACGCAACAAACGCCCATGACCGCAGAAGGGTAACAGCGGCTCATGCCTTGTACACCCCAACGATCGCCACAGCGTCGCGGAGTGTCGCGAGATCAATGATCTCGCGAAACGCGTCAGCGAGCGGCGTGAGCAGTCTTCCAAGGACGGCTCCCCACCTCGTCGCCGTCCTGGCAAGGAAAAGGTCGACGACAGCGAGGTGGCCGCGACTGAGCGAGACCTCGGGTATCAATCACCCGAAGGGGACCTGAAGGACGTCTTCACTAGAGACTCCCACTTCGATGGCGATGACTAGACGGACCACCGGAGGGACCCTGTGTCCCCCGGTCTACGGGGCCAAAGTCTGTCTTCCCTCGGAAACCCTACTGGACTCCCCACGGGTCTAGTCCTCAGATGGGGCCACAGCCAAGGACGAGGGCTCCTCCGTCAAACGCAGATGGGAACCCAGGGTCGGGACCTAGTCCTATGGCAAGTACCAAACCAAGAAGGGCTCCACAAACACTCCCCCAGCTGGGAAGGACCCTTCAAGGTGACGGAAACACGCCGACCCAAGGGTGACCATCTTGCTACAACTGAAGGAGTACCCCTTCCTAACCCCTGTAGCATCTCTGTAAGTTCTATCCATAGGAGCAAGTCCAAGGGGTCGAACTTTTCTCCCTTTTTTAGCCAAGTAACGCACACGTGTATGCCAGCCCGGTGAGGTCCGCCCTCATAAACCTGGCCTGTTGGCCTACACCCATGCATGTCATGGTATACGGGGAGGATTTACCCCCTCGGATGCGCTTCTATGATAGTTTTATCCTACTGCTCCAAGGTCTTACCCTACAGTTTTCGGATTGTATTTTATCTAACCCACCCTATCAGTTCCCATCCTATCAGGCATAATGGCATCCGAATTGAACAGCCAGGCTTGCAGTTTAGGACCTCTATGCGAAAGCAGGAGGGCCCAACAACCTGGGGGCCAGTTCTAAAGAATGGGAGCCCGTTCCATAGGGTGGTCCGGAGCCTGTGTGGCCGCTTAGCCTGGTTCCGTACCCGAAAGCCTGCACACTCCACCGCTCCCGTGATGGGTACCCTAGTATTTGGATCTATAAGTCCTGTGGGTCCGACAACCTGGGGTCCGGAACTAGAGAAGAGACACTTGTCTCCCGGGGTGGTCTAGAGCCGTGTAGCCGCTCAGCCTGGTCCCGTACCGTGGGCCTGCATGCTTCACCACTCTGTGAAGGGTGTCCTAGTACCTAGAACCACCATCCAAGGGGTTCGGACGCACAACTTGGCTCCCCCAGACTAAACCCTGCAAGTTCTGAGCATGTATCAAAGGATGGCTAGTGCCAGATGATGGGTCCTATGGGTGTATTACTAATGCTCCTGAGCTAAAGCTGTGTATAGATCCATGTCTCGGCAAGGCTGCCTCCCGAGAGTCGTTGACAACTCTTTCATACACGCTGGTATCCAACCTCGACACATCAAGCCTACATCCCAGGTGGGGGGCCAGGTACCAGGGGGAATCAACAACGTAACATCGCACACAGCAGGAACGAGCGATACATACATAAGTGTTAAATACTACTTAATAAATAATACTCAGGAGTACCTTACAAAAACAGGAAAAAAGCCCCGGGGGCTGGTTCTAAAGAATGGGTGCCCGTTCCATGGGGTGGTCCGGAGCCTGTGTGGCCGATTAGCCTGGTTCCGTACCCGAAATCCTGCACACTCCACCACTCCGTGACGGGTGCCCTAGTATTTGGAGCTATAGTCCTATGGGTCCAACAACCTAGGGGTCCGACTCTGGAGAATGGACACTTGTCTCCTGGGGTGGTCCGGAACCGTGTAGCCGCTCAGCCTGGTCCCGTACCGTGAGCCTGCACACTCCACCACTCTGCGGCAGGTGTCCTAGTACTTGGAGCCACCATCCAGGGGGTCCGGACACACAACTTGGCTTCCCAGGCTAAAATCCTGCGTATATATGTTATTACGTTCTGCTTTCAAGCAAACATATGTTATTACATTCCCTTACAAGTGGGGCCCTAGCTCCATTTCTGCAGGAATGAACTATGCTACACCAGCAGGAGTCGCGCTGGAAGATAGCTCCGGGCAGCCTCACCAGCGGCGGCGACCACCTCTGCACCGACAGTTCGCCGGCGACAACGACCACCTCTGCACTAGCAGCGACAACCACCTCCGCTCCGAGTGGCTTGCCAGCGGCGGCGACCACCTCAGGGTATGCGCCATTGCGAGGAGGTCCTCGCCCCTATCCTCCTACGGGGGGCGACAACGAGGCCATTAAAGCCAAAGAGTCGGAGACTCGGCGGCAGGTGGCTTTGATGGTCTCGCCAGCGGAGGCAACCACCTCTGCAATGGGTAGCCTCACCAGCGGCGGCGACCACCTTAGCACCAACGACAGCGGCCACCTCTGCACTGGTGGACGGTGGCTGCTTCAGCGTGCGCGAAGGGGTCCTCGCTCCCGTCCTCCCACGGGAGTGAGGACAAGACCATCCAAGAACGTAGCTGCCACCCCCACGGCGTGTGACGTCTTGTACAGCCCCCCGGGCGGCGTTGGAACTACGTGGCTAGCAGCGCTAGGGACGCTGCGGGTGCGGCAGACCTGCACACGGCGTGACCGTCGCCCGTGTGGTGGACGGACAGCTCCGCCCCGCTTGGCGGCAGGAGGCAGCGTTGGAGGCGACACCAAAGCCATCCAGCCCAAAGGGCCAGACACGCTGCATCTGACGGCCTGCAGCCAGCAGGCCCCGTGTAGCCGAGGTTCACCTCCTTCGCAAGGCTGGTGAACATCCTTCTCCAAATGCTGGAGGAAGAAGCGGGTCACCAGCCCATGCGGAGGGCAGGGCCTCGACTCGGCTCGCCTTCCACCCCAGCAAGGATGATGAACATCCTTGAAGCTGAGGGTAGGTGGGAGGCCGCAGCCCGGCTCGCTTCTCCCCACCACGAGGCTGGTGGTCATCCTTTTGGATGACCACTGGCAGGGGACTGCAGCCGGGCTGCATGATGAAAATCCTTGAAGCCGAGCGATAGCTGAAGAGCGCCAACCTCCACAGGTCGTGCTCCTCCAACAACAGCAAGAAGAAGACAAGATCGACAGCCCCACTGCGCAGAAAACGAAGAGCGCGGGCTTGAATGGGAAATGTGCCCTTGGGCCATTTCTAAGTATTTTGGTGATCAAGTGCCAACACAAATGGTTTAAGTGTGAAACTATGCCAAATGATGGAAGAAGTGCAAAGTCAACACAAAGGTATGATTCTAGACTTAGTACATTGGTTTTTGTGTACTAACATATTTGTCTAAGTGCTAGAATCAGAGAAAATACAATTGGAAAAGACTTGGCTCGAGCAGCCAAGACTCTACTCAGTCTGGGCACACCGGACTGTCCGATGGTGCACCGGACAGTGTCCGGTGTGCTAGGCTGGCGTCTGGTCAACTAGCTGCTCTCGAGTCTCAACGGCGGCATACGACTATAAATCACTGGACTGTCCGGTGGTGCACCGGACTGTCCGGTGAGTCGTCTGCGGCGAAGTCGCTGCTCTCGGGAACCAAGTCAACAGTGTACGGCTATAATTCACCGAACTGTCCGGTGAGACACCGGACTGTCCGGTGAGCCAACGGTCGGGCGAACAAACGGTCGGCCGCTCAATCCGCGCGTGACGCGTGGCCGAGCCAATGGTCGGATGGGGGCATCGGACTGTCCGGTGTGCACCGGACAGTGTCCGGTGCTCCAATGGCTCCAAGTCTTCAACGGTCAGCTGCGCCAGAATAGGAAAGAAATCTGCACCGGACAGTGTTCGGTGGTGCACCGGACTGTCCGGTACGCCAGTCGACAGAAGGCAAGAATTGCCTTCCTGGATTGCTCTCAACGGCTCCTAGCTGCCTTAGGGCTATAAAAGGGACCCCTAGGCACATGGATGAGAACACCGAGCATACCTTGAGCATTCTTGATCATTCACACTCCGTCTTTGCGCACTCGTTTGACATTCTTAGTGATTTGAGCTCCGTTCTAGTGAGAACCTTGTGATATTCATTTGAGCTCGAGTCTTGGCCGTGTGTGTGCGTATTGCTGTGGATTTGTGTGTGTTGCTTCCCTCCCTTACTCTATTGCTTTCACTTTGATCCTCATTGTAAGGGCGAGAGACTCCAAGTTGTGGAGATTTCTCGCAAACGGGAAAGAGTAAAGAAAAGAAGAACACCGTGGTATTCAAGTTGATCATTGGATCACTTGAGAGGAGTTGAGTGCAACTCTCGTCGATTAGGACGCCACAACATGGAGTAGGCAAGTGTTGTACTTGGCCGAACCACGGGATAAATCCTCATGTCTCTTGTGCTTGTTCTCACTGTGTCTATTGTGCTTCACAAGAGCTCTCCTTAGCCACTTGATTTCATTGTGCTAACTCCTAATCAAGTTTTGTGGCTTTAAGTTTCAAGTTTTTACAGGATCACCTATTCACCCCCTCTAGGTGCTCTCAATTGGTATCGGAGCCGTTCTCTTCACGAAAGGGACTAATCGCCCGAAGAGATGGATCCTAAGGGAAAGGGGATGGTGATCAATGACAAGGAGAAGGAGTCCTTCATCAATGAGCCAAAAGACGACAAGCCCACTGACTCGGGCTCAAGTCATAAGAAGAAGGACGGGAAGAAGAAGAGGTGTATCAAGAAGATCGTCTACTACGACGACAGCGACGAGTCTTCTTCTTCCCAAAAGGACGACGACGACAACGACTATGAGAAAAAGAAGACAGTTAACTCGAACTTTTCTTTTGATTACTCTCGTATTTTGCATAATTCAAATGCACATTTGCTTTCCATTCCTCTTGGTAAACCTCCTCACTTTGATGGAGAGGACTACGGATTTTGGAGTCACAAAATGCGTAGCCACTTGTTCTCGCTCCATCCAAGTATATGGGAGATTGTAGAAAATGGAATGCAATTTGATAGTACGGATAGTCCCATGTTCATCAATGAACAAATCCACAAAAATGCATAAGCTACTACTGTTCTTTTAGCGTCATTGTGCAAGGATGAATACCATAAGGTGAGCGGCTTGGATAACGCCAAGCAGATTTGGGACACCCTCAGGATCTCTCATGAGGGAAATGACGTCACCATGCTCACCAAGATGGAGTTGGTGGAGGGCGAACTAGGGAGGTTCGCAATGATCAGGGGAGAGGAGCCAACCCAAACATATAACAGGCTCAAGACCCTGGTTAACAAAATAAGGAGCTATGGAAGCACGAGATGGACGGACCACGACGTCGTCCGTCTAATGCTAAGGTCTTTCACTGTCCTTGATCCACATCTTGTAAATTCTATTCGTGAAAATCCTAGGTACACCAAGATGTCGCCCGAGGAAATACTTGGAAAGTTTGTAAGCGGGCGAATGATGATCAAGGAGGCGAGATACGTTGATGAGGCATTGAATGGCCCAATCCACGAGCCTCAAACCGTTGCTCTCAAAGCAACAAGTAGCAGGGAGGCGCTACCTAGCAAGGTGGCGCAAGTTGAGGCGGCGGGGCTCAACGAGGAAGAAATGGCCCTCATCATCAAGCGCTTCAAGACGGCGCTAAAGGGTCGCAAGGAGCATCCCAAAAAGAACAAGACGAAGGGAAAGCGCTCCTGCTTCAAGTGCGGTAAGGTTGGTCACTTTATTGCTAATTGTCCCGATAATGATAGTGACCAGGATCAAGAAAAGAAGAGGGAAAAGAAGAAGACTTACAAGAAGGCTAAAGGCGAGGCACACCTTAGCAAAGAGTGGGACTCAGATTGTTCTTCGTCCGACTCCGACGACGAAGGACTCGCCGCCACCGCCTTCAACAAATCATCCCTCTTTCCCAACGAGCATCACACCTGTCTAATGGCAAAAGAGAAGAAGGTAAGCACTCGTAATACTATTACTTACGCTTCTTCAAGTGATGATGAATCTAGTGATGATGAAGTAGACTATGCTAGTTTATTCAAAGGTTTAGATAGAACTAAAATTGATAAAATCAATGAATTAATTGATGCCTTGAATGAGAAGAACAGATTGTTAGAAAAGCAAGAGGATCTTTTATATGAAGAGCATGATAAATTTGTAGATGTTCAAAAATCTCTTGCTTTAGAAGTTAAAAGAAATGAAATGCTTTCATGTGAATTATCTACGTGCCATGAATCTATTTCTAGCTTAAGGAGTATCAATGATGACTTGAAGGCTAAGTTAGAAATAGCTAATAAATCAACCTCTTGTGTAGAACATGTTGTAATTTGCAATAGGTGTAAGGATTTTAATATTGATGATTGCAATGAACATTTAATTTCCATTTCTAAATTAAGTGATGAAGTAGCTAGTCTTAATGCCCAACTTAAGACTAGCAAAAATGAGTTTGATAAACTAAAATTTGCAAGGGATGCCTACACTAGTGGTATACACCCCTCTATTAAGGATGGGCTTGGCTTTAAGAGGGAAGCCAAGAACTTAACAAGTCATAAGGCTCCCATCTCCGCCAAGGAGAAAGGGAAGGCCCCAATGACTAATAGTGCTAAAAAGAACCATGCTTTCATGTATCATGATAGGAGATATTCTAGGAATGTTCATTATGATAGAAGTTATAATGCTTTTGATTCACATACCATGATTGCTTCAAGTTCTTCTATTATGCATTGTAGAAATTTGGCTAGGAAAAATGTTATTCATCATATGCCTAGAAGAAATGTTGTTCATGAACACTCTACAATTTACCATGCTTGCAATGCTTCCTTTGCAATTTGTAGAAAGGATAAGAAAGTGATTGCTAGGAAATTAGGGGCAAAATGCAAGGGAGATAAGACTTGCATTTGGGTCCCTAAGGCTATTGTAACTAACCTTGTAGGACCCAACAAGAGTTGGGTACCTAAGACCCAAGCCTAATTTGCCTTGCAGGTTTATGCATCCGGGGGATCAAGCTAGATTATCGACAGCGGATGCACAAACCACATGACGGGGGAGAAGAAGATGTTCACCTCCTACGTCAAGAACAAAGATTCCCAAGATTCAATCATATTCGGTGACGGGAATCAAGGCAAGGTTAAAGGTTTAGGCAAGATAGCCATCTCAAATGAGCACTCTATCTCCAATGTATTTTTAGTAGAGTCGCTAGGTTATAATCTTCTATCGGTTAGTCAATTATGTAATATGGGATACAATTGCTTATTCACAAATGTAGATGTGTCTGTCTTTAGAAGGAGTGATGGTTCATTAGCTTTTAAGGGTGTACTAGACGGCAAACTCTATTTAGTTGATTTTGCAAAGGAGGAGGCCGGTCTAGATGCATGCTTAATGGCTAAGACTAGCATGGGCTGGCTGTGGCATCGCCGTCTAGCACATGTGGGGATGAAGAACCTTCACAAGCTTCTAAAGGGAGAACATGTGTTAGGTCTAACAAATGTGTATTTCTAAAAAGGTAGACCTTGTGCAGCTTGTCAAGCAGGTAAACAAGTGGGAAGTGCGCATCACAGCAAGAATGTGATGACCACATCAAGACCCCTGGAGCTGCTGCATATGGACCTCTTCGGACCCGTCGCCTACCTTAGCATCGGGGGAAGTAAGTATGGTTTAGTAATTATTGATGATTTTTCCCGCTTCACTTGGGTATTCTTTTTGCAGGATAAATCTGAAACCCAAGGGACCCTCAAGCGCTTCCTAAGGAAAGCTCAAAATGAGTTTGAGCTCAAGGTGAAGAAGATAAGGAGCGACAACGGGTCCGAGTTCAAGAAGCTTCAAGTGGAGGAGTACCTTGAGGAGGAAGGAATCAAGCACGAGTTCTCCGCTCCCTACACACCACAGCAAAATGGTGTGGTAGAGAGGAAGAACAGGACGCTCATAGACATGGCGAGGACGATGCTTGGAGAATTCAAGACGCCCGAGCGGTTTTGGTCGGAAGCTGTGAACATGGCTTGCCACGCCATAAACCGAGTCTACCTTCATCGCCTCCTCAAGAAGACGTCATACGTGCTACTAACCGGTAACAAACCCAACGTTTCGTATTTTCGAGTTTTTGGGAGTAAATGCTACATTCTGGTGAAGAAAGGTAGAAATTCAAAATTTGCTCCCAAAGCTGTAGAAGGGTTTTTGTTAGGTTATGACTCAAATACAAAGGCGTATAGAGTCTTCAACAAATCATCGGGTTTGGTTGAAGTCTCTAGCGATGTTGTATTTGATGAGACTAATGGCTCTCCAAGAGAGCAAGTTGAGCTTGATGATGTAGATGAGGATGATGTTCCAACGGACGTGATTCGTACCATGGCGATTGGAGACGTGAGACCGCAGGAACACAAGGAACAAGATCGGCCTTCTTCCTCAACAATGGTGCAACCCCCAACTCAAGATGATGAACAGGTTCCTCAAGAAGAGGCGTGTGATCAAGGGGGAGCACAAGATGTCCAAGTTGAAGAGGAAGAAGCACCATAGGCCCCTCCAACTCAAGTTCGAGCGATGATTCAAAGGAACCATCCCGTCGACCAGATTTTGGGTGACATTAGCAAGGGAGTAACCACTCGCTCTAGATTAGCTAATTTTTGTGAGCATTACTCTTTCATCTCTTCTATTGAGCCTTTCAGTGTAGAAGAGGCCTTGCTAGATCCGTACTGGGTGTTGGCCATGCAGGAAGAGCTCAACAACTTCAAGCGAAATGAAGTTTGGACACTGGTGCCGCGTCCCAAGCAAAATGTTGTGGGAACCAAGTGGGTGTTCCGCAACAAACAGGACGAGCACGGGGTGGTGACAAGGAACAAGGCTCGACTTGTGGCAAAAGGTTATGCCCAAGTCACAGGTTTGGACTTTGAGGAGACTTTCGCTCCTGTGGCTAGGCTAGAGTCGATTCATATTATTTAGCCTATGCCGCTCACCATTCTTTTAGGTTGTACCAAATGGATGTGAAGAGCGCTTTCCTCAACGGGCCAATCAAGGAGGAGGTGTACGTGGAGCAACCCCCTGGCTTTGAGGATGAACGGTACCCCAACCACGTGTGTAAGCTCTCTAAGGCGCTCTATGGACTTAAGCAAGCCCCAAGAGCATGGTATGAATGCCTTAGAGACTTTTTAATTGATAATGCTTTTGAGGTTGGGAAAGCCGATCCAACTCTTTTCACTAAGACATGTGATGGTGACTTATTTGTGTGCCAAATTTATGTCGATGACATAATATTTGGTTCTACTAACCAAAAGTCTTGTGAAGAGTTTAGCAGGGTGATGACACAGAAATTCGAGATGTCGATGATGGGCGAGTTGAACTACTTCCTTGGGTTCCAAGTGAAGCAACTCAAGGATGGCACCTTCATCTCTCAAACGAAGTATACGCAAGACTTGCTCAAGCGGTTTGGGATGAAGCACGCCAAGCCCGGAAAGACTCCAATGGTAACCGACAGACATGTCGACCTCAACAAAGGAGGTAAGTCCGTTGATCAAAAGGCATACCGGTCTATGATAGGGTCTTTACTTTATTTATGTGCTAGTAGACTGGATATTATGCTTAGCGTATGCATGTGTGCTAGATTTCAATCCGACCCAAGGGAGTGTCACCTTGTGGCCGTTAAGCGAATTCTTAGATATTTAGTCGCTACGCCTTGCTTCGGGATCTGGTATCCAAAGGGGTCTACCTTTGACTTAATTGGATATTCAGACTCCGATTATGCTGGATGTAAGGTCGATAGGAAGAGTACATCAAGGACGTGCCAATTCCTAGGAAGGTCCCTGGTGTCCTGGAGTTCTAGGAAACAAACTTCCGTTGCCCTATCCACCGCTGAGGCCGAGTACGTTGCCGCAGGACAGTGTTGCGCGCAACTACTTTGGATGAGGCAAACCCTCAGGGACTTTGGCTACAATCTGAGCAAAGTCCCACTCCTATGTGACAATGAGAGTGCAATCCGCATGGCGGACAATCCTGTTGAACACAGCCGCACAAAGCACATAGACATTCGGCATCACTTTTTGAGAGACCACCAGCAAAAGGGAGATATCGAAGTGTTTTATGTTAGCACCGAGAACCAGCTAGCCGATATCTTTACCAAGCCTCTAGATGAGAAGACCTTTTGCAGGCTGCGTAGTGAGCTAAATGTCTTAGATTCGCGTACCCTGGATTGATATAGAGCATACATGTGTTTTATGCCTTTGATCATGTTCCATTATGCATTTTATTGCTTATTTATGATGCTCAAGTTGTGCAAAAGATCTCCCGGACCTCACAAGTCCATGTGTGATTGATGCACATATTTAGGGGGAGAAATGCTACAACTTGACCCTTTGAGACTAACCGTGTGATTGAGTTTTCTTAATTTAGTCTCAAAGGTGGATTGAAAGGGAAAAAGGTGAACTTGGACCATGCAAGACTTCCACTGCACTCCGATGAGAGGGTAACTTACTCCAAGTTCATCTCCGTGTTCTTATTGCCTTTTTACTCTTAATTGAAGATTTTGGTGAGGCAATGGGGTTTAAGGGCCAAGATTGATCCCATTTTGGTGCTTGATGCCAAAGGGGGAGAAAATAAGGCCAAAGCAAGAAATGGATCAGCTACCACTTGAGAATTTTGAAAATAATAGAATTAGAGCTTTTTGTTTGTCAAAATACTCTTATTGTCTCTTATTGTCAAAAGTTGGTCTCTTGTGGGGAGAATGTTTGATTATGGGAAAAAGGGGGAGCTTTTTGTTTGTCAAAATACTCTTATTGTCTCTTATTGTCAAAAGTTGGTCTCTTGTGGGGAGAATGTTTGATTATGGGAAAAAGGGGGAGTTTTTGAATTCTTGATGAATTTCTCTTGGAAAACCTCTCTCTATGCCTCAACAAGTGTGTTTGACTTAGAGATAGGAAATTGAGTTTGATTTGCAAAAACAAACCAAGTGGTGGCAAAGAATGATCCAAATATGCTAAATTTGAATCAAAACAAATTTGTGTTCTCATTTGCATTGATGTTGCACTTCTTTTAGTTGCTGTTTGTTGTGTTGGCATAAATCACCAAAAAGGGGGAGATTGAAAGGGAAATGTGCCCTTGGGCCATTTCTAAGTATTTTGGTGATCAAGTGCCAACACAAATGGTTTAAGTGTGAAACTATGCCAAATGATGGAAGAAGTGCAAAGTCAACACAAAGGTATGATTCTAGACTTAGTACATTGGTTTTTATGTACTAACATATTTGTCTAAGTGCTAGAATCAGAGAAAATACAATTAGAAAAGACTTGGCTCGAGCAGCCAAGACTCTGCTCAGTCTGGGCGCACCGGACTGTCCGGTGGTGCACCGGACAGTGTCCGGTGTGCCAGGCTGGCGTCTGGTCAACTAGCTGCTCTCGGGTCTCGATGGCGGCGTACGGCTACAAATCACCGGACTGTCCGGTGGTGCACCGGACTGTCCACTGAGTCGTCTGCGGCGAAGTCGCTGCTCTCGAGAACCAAGTCAACAGCGTACGACTATAATTCACCGGACTGTCCGGTGAGACACCGGACTGTCCGGTGAGCCAACGGTCGGGCGCGCCAACGGTCGGCCACGCAATCCGCGCGTGACGCGTGGCCGAGCCAACGGTCGGATGGGGGCACCGGACTGTCCGGTGTGCACCGGACAGTGTCCGGTGCGCCAACGGCTCCAAGTCTTCAACGGTCGGCTGCGCCAGAATAGGAAAGAAATCCGCACCGGACAGTGTCCGGTGCGCCAGTCGATAGAAGGCAAGAATTGCCTTCCTGGATTGCTCTCAACGGCTCCTAGCTGCCTTGGGGCTATAAAAGGGACCCCTAGGCGCATGGAGGAGAACACCGAGCATACCTTGAGCATTCTTGATCATTCACACTCCGTCTTTGCACACTCGTTTGACAGTGTCCGGTGCGCCAACGGCTCCAAGTCTTCAACGGTCAGCTGCGCCAGAATAGGAAAGAAATCCGCACCGGACAGTGTCCGGTGGTGCACCGGACTGTCCGGTACGCCAGTCGACAGAAGGCAAGAATTGCCTTCCTGGATTGCTCTCAACGGCTCCTAGCTGCCTTAGGGCTATAAAAGGGACCCCTAGGCGCATGGATGAGAACACCGAGCATACCTTGAGCATTCTTGATCATTCACACTCCGTCTTTGCGCACTCGTTTGACATTCTTAGTGATTTGAGCTCCGTTCTAGTGAGAACCTTATGATATTCATTTGAGCTCGAGTCTTGGCCGTGTGTGTGCGTATTGCTGTGGATTTGTGTGTGTTGCTTCCCTCCCTTACTCTATTGCTTTCACTTTGATCCTCATTGTAAGGGCGAGAGACTCCAAGTTGTGGAGATTTCTCGCAAACAGGAAAGAGTAAAGAAAAGAAGAACACCGTGGTATTCAAGTTGATCATTGGATCACTTGAGAGGAGTTGAGTGCAACTCTCGTCCATTAGGACGCCACAACATGGAGTAGGCAAGTGTTGTACTTGGCCGAACCACGGGATAAATCCTCGTGTCTCTTGTGCTTGTTCTCACTGTGTCTATTGTGCTTCACAAGAGCTCTCCTTAGCCACTTGATTTCATTGTGCTAACTCCTAATCAAGTTTTGTGGCTTTAAGTTTCAAGTTTTTACAGGATCACCTATTCACCCCCCCTCTAGGTGCTCTCAGGGCTCTCCATCGGTAAGATTGCCAGAGGGGATGGCCCTGACGCGGATTCCTCCAGCGAACACCGACGCGCCCCATCCAGAGGCCCAGAAGGCAGAAGGGCGCGATGAATGCAAGAGGAGCGAGGCATGGCTACTGCTTGAGAGATCGACCCCTTTTTAAAGGCAGATTTCCCCTCTCGCGCCCCGGAGCGTCACTGGCAAAGTCCCCCTCGATGTGCATCGAGGATCCCGCCCTATGACATGGGGGCTAGACCCCACGCGTCATATAGGCTGACCCAAAGCACGAAGAAGGCAAACCACCACACAAGGAGCGCGCAACCGCCCCGTGGTTATGCGCCCCTTCATTTTCGGAGCAACCAGCGGTCAGGAAGATAAACCACCGCACAAGGAGCGTGCATCCGCCCACGGTTATGCGCCCCTTCATCTCCGCCGAAACCAACGGTCGAGAAGGCGAACCGCCGCGCGGGAAGTGTACAACCGCCCTGCGGTTGTGTGCCCTCTCAGCTTCGTTGCAACCGGCGGTCCAACATGGGGGCCCATGCCCGCATATCATGTAACCGGCGTGCCGGTTACTGGGTGCGGAAAAATCGCACCGCCGCTCGCGCTAATGCCACGCCTCCTCGGGACCATCGTGGAAGACTAAAAAGATAAGTTTTCAGAACCATTGCGGCGACTCGAGGCACCCCGCGCATGACCCAACAGTGACATTAAGTACGAAGGTCACGGGCCAGCCAACCGTGGGAATAAGCGTAGCAGACGGCATGACCATAGGCGGGCCAGCAGTAATCGCATCGACAGACATGCAGGAGCAGCAGGCCAACCGCCAATCAGACTCTGGCCCCACCTGCAGGCTCGCATCCTCCCCTGAGGCGGGCCCGGGGGCCACTGTCGGTACCCCCGAATCAGGGGTACCCCCTACTACAGTATAAAGACGCCGCGCGGAGAACGACACCCCGACCCACCACATGGGCAGGTTCAGGGGTACCACGTGGCAAGGAAAGATAATACACCCTAGGGTGCATTATCGGGTCTGGACCCCCACGGAGGAACACCAGACCCCTGTACGCACAGCCTGAACCTTTGATTACAGTCCAGGACTCCCAAGAAGGTATGCCGGGTCCCTCCGATGTGCCCCAGGTTCCTCCGAGCAAGATCCGGACCACAACAAGGACCCGGGACGGGGGGAACCCCAGCATGAGTAAGGGTCCGGCGCTGGCACGTGTCCAGGCCTTGCCCTACGCTCCCCGCTCAGGCGAAGACCCGTTGCTGCCGCGTGGCTTGTGGCCCATGACATAAGCCAACGGGTGGAGCCTGATGTAAGGCCCCTAAAGCCGTGCAGTCTCTGCATTTAATACCGAGAGGATGCGTCGCCTGCCACCATGCTGATAGACAATGTGCCCTCTCAGCATTTAATGCGTCCTGTCCACTCCGCTGGCAGACGACGTTAGGGAAACCTTGCAGGCGACGTGCCTGTCAGGTCTGTTACCAAACAGTGTGCCCGTGCTATGCGGCGCACTATGAATATCGTCCCTTATACAAGAAGCTTCCCCGGCACGCCGAGGATACGCAGATCTCGGGTGTCAGGGCATGAGAAGATTGCCCCAGCAGCGAACATTAGTAGCTCCAAGTGCTATATACATTTTGTCCTTGGGCCCATATGTCGGGGCTCAGTACCTTTGTGCATACCCCCCTTCAGCTATAAAAGGGGAGGCATGCGACGTTACAACACAAGTTCACTCAGACTCTCAAGCTTCCACAGCAATCCAACACACAGTGGAGTAGGGTGTTATGCTCCAGTGGCCCAAACCACTCTAAACCCTCGCGTGTTCTTGTGTTCATCCTTCCATCTCGCATAACAGGCAAAACGCTTAGGCCCCTCCTCATCTTAGGATTTAGGGCGGGTGCACTCCGCCACCTGGCCGGAGATTTCCTCTCCGATAGGGCCGCTTGTCTCGAACCCCCCAGAAGCGCTAGAGGACTGCTGGCGGGGCCGAGGAGGCCAGCTCCCAGACCCACGGCGCGCAGAGGCGCGCCAGTCCTCCGGCGCCGCCGCCGCCACCACCACCACAGCAACAACAGCAGCAGCAACAACAGCAGCAGCAGCAACTGCCGCCAGCACAACCACAGCAGTAAGAGCGGCGGTCGTCCCGCTTCCAGGGTCGCTGGAAAGTTCAGGGCCCCAAGTAAGTATAGCCCCTTTTTTCCACGAGTCTAGTTATCATGCCGACGGGTCTTAACCCATCCTTTGTTTGTCAGGGCTTCCTCCCCCTCTGCTCCCAAGGTCGCGCCCCCTCCGCTAGATACTAGGCCCGCCGGCGGGTCTGGCTCTCAACAGCAGGAATCTGCTGAGAGTGGTGTCGGCGGAGCGCCCCCAGCTGTCGCCGGGACAGCGCCACCGGCCCCCCACTCTCAACTGGGGGTCTGGCTGCGGCAGCGCCAGCGTCAGGCGGTGCCACGATGGCAGAGGAGGTCCCAGCTGGGGGACCTGCGCCAGCTCCCGACGCCGGGGGTGACCTAGGAGGCGCGTCCAGCTCTACCCCTCCGCCTGCTCCGGAGGAGGTGGAGGTGATTTTTGGGCGGCGGCTCCGGTCAGGTGCCGAGCCGGACGTGGCGCCAATCCCCCTTCCCCAGGAGCTATCTCGCGCCCACCAAGCCCTCAATGAAACCGAGGCAGCCATCTGGCGGGAATGGGAGGCGCTGGAATCTAAGCACTAGCGCCTCAGTGACTGGCGAACCCAGCTGGAGGATCGCACCAAGGCGGCGTCCCGCCAGTTCGCCTCTGAGCGGTCCGAACTATCGCGAGAGCGCAAGGAGTATAAAAAGGACCTCTAGAAGGTGTTTGCCAGGGAGCTAGAGGCGTCCAGGCGAGAGAAGAAGCTGGCCAAGAGGGAGGAGGCCCTGAGCCAGAGGGAGGCCCTCACAACAGAGCTCCGGGCCAAGCTGAAGGCCTAGACCAGACCCTAGAGGCCCAGCGAGTCCAGCAAGTTGAGGCCATAGAAAGAATGAAAAAATGGCAGCAAGAGATGGAGGACAAGGCCAGCAACATTGCCCTCGCCGAGGAGAACCTCAAGGAGAAAGATACGTCCCTGGACAAGCGGGAGATGGACCTCGCCAGGCGGGAGAAGGATCTCGTCTTCAGGGAGGAGATGCTTGAAAGGCAGGGCATGTTGCTGGCCGAGCACGAGCTAGAGGCAGAGGAGAAGGAGCGGAAGCTAGAGGAGCGGATTCGCTAGTTCGAAGCGGCGCCGGGTCCCCAGGTGACGGAGGCCACCAAGAAGGCCCTGGAAGATCTCCAGTCGGAACAGCGCGCTGGGGTCCAACGGATAGCTGAGTGGGCCGACGAGGCGAGCACGGCGCTGGTGCCACTGGGGATAAGTCCTATCCCAGTGTCGGAGCCGCCAGCGTCGATCTCCGACGCCCTCCCTGTGCTGGACTCCGCCACCGAACACCTTCGTCGCCTAGACTAGATCCTCGGCGCCTACCTGGAGGCAAAGGGTAGCAGGCTCGCCAGGCGGTGGTGGATTACGTGCTGACGTGCTTCTGGAGCCACGACCCAGCCATGTCCTTGGCACCGGTGCTCGATGGTCCGGTGGCCACCATAGAAGACGCCGCCCGGGAGAGCGTCCAAGACGCCGTGGAGACAGTGGCCGCTCGCTTCCAGCGCGACCCTGCCGATGCCGATTAGCTCGTTCCTGCAAAGATAAAGCTAGGGCTCCGCTTGAAGGCGGATGTAATTGATTTTGGTTTTGTAAGATACTCTTGAGCACTATTAATCAAACAACACTTATCTGTATACTATTTGTCTTTGTTGTGTGTAGCGTTGCCAACTTCTCCGGAGTTGCTCTATGTTCCAAGGATTGGGAAGAGGCACTCCTTCAGTTGTGGCAAGGTGGACACACCCGGGTCGACATATTTTTGTCACCTCGAAGGGTCCCTCCCAGCTAGGGGAGAGTTTGTGGAGCCCCTCTCGGTTCAGTACTCGCCTCAGGACTAGGTCCCTGACCCTGAGCTCCCTACTATGCACGAACCGTTGGTGGTAGCGCCTGAGCGCCTGGTTGTACCGTGCATTTCAGATCGCCGTTCGCCATCTGCGCTCGTCGATGAAGTCCATGTCCTCATGCTGTAGCTGTTCCTACATAGACTCATCGAAAGCTTGGACCCGTGGGGAGCCCATAATGATTTTTGGGGGAAGGCAGGCTTTGGCCCCGTAGACCAGGAAGAACAGGGTCTCCCAGGTAGCTCAGCTGTGTGTGCTCCGGTTCCCCCATAGCACGGACGAAAGCTCGTTGACCCAATTAGCACCATGCTTTTTCAAGCAGTCATAGGTGCGTGTCTTGAGTCCCCTGAGGATTTCTGTATTTGCCCTCTCTGCCTGGCCGTTGCTCCTAGGATAAGCCACAGACGCAAAGCAGAGCTGGGTGCCGATGCCCTCGCAATACTCTTGGAAGAGCCGACTTGTAAACTGGGTCCCGTTATTCGTAATGATACGGCTTGGGACCCCAAATCTATAGACAATCGACCTGAGGAAAGCAACGGCAACACCCTGGGTGATACTAACCATAGGGGTGGCCCTAGCCACTTTGTGAACTTGTCGATGGAGACGAAGAGGAAGCGGTACCCGCCGACGGCCCTAGGGAATGGTCCCAGGATATCCACCCCCATACGGCGAATGGCCAGGAGGGTGGAATCATCTGTAGAGCCTGAGCTGGTGTGTGCATCTGCTTTGTGTGGAACTGACACGCTTTGCAGGACTTTACCATCTCAGCTGCATGCTGGAGGGCGGTTGGCCAGTAGAAGCCATGCCGGAAGGCCTTACTGACCAGCGTGCGGGATGAGGAATGACTTCCGCACTCACCTCCATGGATCTCCGTGAGTAACTCACGACCCTCCTCCTGGGTAATGCACTGCACGAAAATGTCGTTGGCGCCACGGCGGTAGAGATCCCCTTCTACCACTGCGTATCGTTCAGCCAACCGCACTATGCGCTCTGCAGATACATGATCTTTAGGAAGGATATTTTCCTTCAGGTAATCCTGGATCTCGGAGATCCATGCATCGGGACCACTCTGAGATACTGGCTGTGGCGCTAAGGGGTAGGCAGGACCCCCTGTAGCACACACAATCCTTGGTGGGTTGTGCTGATGATACGCCACCGGGACCGCTAGCTTTGAGGTGCTAGTCTCGCCCCCTTCGCCCGGCTCGGCAGGCTGGGCGGTAGGTCGCAGTAGTCGTCTTTCGAAGACGCCCTCAGGCACGGGTGCCCAAGTTGATACCCTCATGGAGAGTTATCTGTCACTGAGTTGTCAGCCCGAGGAACATGTTGCAGTTCCAGGGCCGTGAAGTCCTTTTCCAGCTTCCTTACATGGAGGAGGTAAGCTGCGAGCTTGGGCTCGTTGCAGCTACATTCCCCGTGGACCTGTTTGATGATCAGTTGGGAGTCCCCCTTCACGAGGAGCTGGCGGATCCCTAGGGATAGGGCCGCAGACAAGCCGAAGATAAGTGCCTCGTACTCTGCCATGTTGTTGGTGGCCTTGAACTCGAGGTGCACCATGTACTTGACTTGATCTCCGCTTGGATCGATGAGGACCACCCCAGCACCACCTCCTTGCTGGCAGGCGGACCCGTCGAAGAAGAGTGTCCAGTGGGGCTCGGTGAAGACTGGGACCCTGGGCTCCGTAGGTGTAGGGTCCGAATCGGGATCCGGACCCCTAGGAGCGCTCGGGGGAGGAGTCCACTACACGATGAAGTCAGCCAGGACTTGGCTCTTGACAGCGTGGCAAGGCTGGAAGTAGAGCTAGAACTCTGCAAGTTTCGCGGCCCACTTGGCAGTGTTGCCTGTGGCGTTAGAGTTGTGGAGGATGGCCCTTAACGGAAAGGAGGTCACCACCACAACCCTGTGTGCCTAGAAATAGTGGCGCAACTTCCTGGACGCGACAAGCACAACATAAAGAAGCTTATGCGTCTCGAGGTACCTGGCCTTTGCCTCGTGGAGGACCTCGCTGACGTAGTAGACTGGCCTCTATATGGTCCAGACCCCTACGGTTGATCCCAGGACCTCAAGGTCCGTGGTGGTCGGACCACCACCTTCCCCTAGGGGAACCTCCTGACTCCCCTGGAGATGTTGCGCCGTCCTTTCGACAACCAGCACCATGCTCACCGCCTCTGCAGCCGCTGCAATGTACAAGTACAACGGCTCCCCTGGCTCCAGAGCTACCAGTATCGGTAGGGACACAAGGTGCTGCTTTAACTCTTGGAAGGCTCGCTCTGCCTCCTTGGTCTAAGAGAACGGGCCAGACTTCCGTAGGAGCTTGAAGAAGGGTAGAGCCCTCTCAGCCAGCTGTGAAATGAAGCGGCTAAGGTCGGCCAGGGATCCCGTAAGCTTCTGGACGTCCTTGATCCGGGCCGGAGGCCTCATCGCCTCAATTGCCCTGATTTTCTCCAGGTTTGCTTCAATGCCCCAGTGCGAAACCAGGAATCCTAGCAACTTTCCAGCGGAGACACCAAAGACGCACTTGTCCGGGTTCAGCTTCATGCGCGTCGACCACAGCTTGTCAAAGACCAGGGTCAGGTCTTCCACCAGAGTCGACCCCCTCTTAGTCTTGACCATGATGTCATCGACATATATATCTATCATGTCCCTAATCAGGTCCCCGAAGGTCTTACTCATCGCCCGTACAAATGTTGGCAAGGCGTTTCTCATACCGTAGGGCATTACAACATAGCAGTAAAGCCCATCCACTGTTACAAAAGCGGTATGCTTCCTATCTTCCCTAGCCATCTGGATCTGGTGGAAACCAGAGTAAGCATCTAGGAAAGACAAGAGGTCGCACCCGGAGGTAGAATCCACGATCTGATCTATGTGTGGAAGTGGATACGGGTCCTTGGGACAAGCCTTATTAAGGCTGGTGTAGTCGATGCACATCCGAAGCTTCCCATTTGCCTTTGGAACAATGACTGGGTTGGCCAGCCATACAGGGTGATGAACCTCTTTGATGAAGCCAGCGTCTAGCAGCTTCCGGACCTCCTAATGGATGAAATCCTGCCGCTCAACGAACTGTCTCCGAGGTTTCTGACTCACTGGTTTGGCGTCAGGGTGGATCTTCAGATGGTGCTCAATCACCTCCCTGGGGATCCTAGGCATCTGCGACGGTTCCCATGCGAAAATGTCGACATTTGCCCGGAGGAAGGCGACGAGCGCGAGTTCCTATTTCTCCCCCAGATTGCCCGTGATGCGGGTGGTCTGGGAGGAGTCTGCGCCGACCTGAATGGTCTTGACGGGTCCGTCGTCTGCTCTAGACGGCTGCACCTTTGGCACCTTGGTAGACGCCTTGGTACCGGAGGTCGAGGGGTCCCTCCCTCCATCATCTGAGCGAGCATTTTCTGCCGCCAGAGCGTGCAGCTTCTCGACAGCCGCCATCGCAGCGGCGCTGTCACCCCGCACGGTAAGGACCCCAGCCGGGGACGACATCTTGAGGACCAAATACCCGTAATGGGCAATGGCCATGAACCGGTACAGGGTCGGCTTGCCAATGATGGCATTTAAGGGGAGATTAACCTCCGCGACGTCGAACTGGACGTTCTCCGTGCGAAAGTTTTCCTCAGTCCCGAATGTTACCAAGAGTGCGATGCTCCCTAGGGGATACACCGGTTATGGGCCCACTCCGGAGAATGGACGAGAGGGTCCCAGTCAGGACCCTAGGCTCTGCAGCTGCTTGAACGCAGCATGACTGATGATGTTGAGCCCAGCCCCACCATCAATCAGGACATGGTGCAGCCGCATGTTGGAGATGACAGGGGCGGTGATGAGCGGTAATATACCGGCCCCTTCCATGTTGTCGGGGCAGTCGGATGCCCCGAAGGTGATAGTGGTGCTCCTCCACCGCTGATGTGGAGCAGCCTTCGGGACCCCCGGGATCACCGAAAGGACCTCTCGGCGCAGGGACTTTACGTTCCTGTGGGAGGTGAGATCCTAGCTCCCACCGTACATCATGTACAACTTCTTGCGGCGGTTGCTCTCGCCACCGGAGTCAGAGTCTCCAGTGAAAACGTCCTTCAGGACCCCCTCAGGTGACTGATACCTGAGGTCCCGTTCTCCAGCGACCGCGTCACCTTCGTCGACCTTCTCCTTGCCAGGCCAGCGACGAGGTGGCGAGCCATCCCTGGAGGCCTACTCGCGCCGCTCGCTGACGCGCTTCGCGAGCTTGATGATCTCGCGGCACTCCGATGCGCTATGGCGACTATTGGGGTGCACATGGCATGACCCACTGTTGCCTCCCTATGGCCGTGGGAGCTTGTTGCGCTCGTTCTGGCCCCAGTCGCGGCTGTGACGACCGGAGCAGCAGACTGTGACCTCTCATTGCCGTGGTTCTTCTTCTTCTTCTTGCTACCACCCTAGGTAGCGGGACCCAAGCCACCCGTCTGGGTAACTCTGGTCTATGGTGCCGAGTTCCATGCACGGCCCTCGGCAGCTCTAGCACACTTGTCAGCTAGAGCGAAGAGCGTGGTAACGGTTTCCACGTCATGTGTCGCCAGCTTCTCCAACATCTTTTCATCACGCACCCCCTGTCGGAAAGCAGTGATGATAGAGGCATCGGAGACGCAAGGTATGGTACCGCGTACCTTGGTGAAGCGAGCGATAAAGGCCTAGAGAGTTTCCCCGGGTTCTTGTCTTACGGCATGGAGATGTGCCTCCACGCCATGTTGCTGATAAGCACTGGCAAAGTTCGCTGTGAACCATGCACAGAGCTCTTCCCAGGAGTAGACGGACCCCGGGGTCAGGTTCATGAGCCAGGTTCGGGCCGGCCCGGTCAAGGCTACATGGAAATAACTTGCCATCACAGCGGTGTTTCCACCAGCTGCCGTAATGGCGGTGATGTAAACCTGCAAAAATTCCGACAGGTTTGACGTACCATCGTACTTCTCTGGCAGGTGTGGCCAGAACTTGGGTGGCCAAGTTGCCGCGTGGAGGTGATCCGCCAGTGCGGCACAGCCCACACCGACCAATGGAACACCCGTGTGGGTCTAGGCACTCCTTGGAGTTTGCGGCGCAAGCGGAGCGAAGTCCTGGTCGAGGTTGCGCCCCTCGAGGTTTAGCCGGCGCTCACGCGCCCTCTCTAGAGAGACTCGTGCGTCCTCGCTAGCACGCCTGCAGTTGAGTTCTGTCCGTAGGTCGTCAGGTCTCTCCAGAGAAATTGGGGCATCCTCGCCCGCACACCGGCGGTTGAGCTCCGCCTGCAGGTCCTCAGTCAGTGCAGCTTTCACCGAGGGTGAGTGCACCAAGAATCAAGAATGTTTAGCTCACTCCTAAGTTTGGTAAAGGATTTCTCATCTAATGGCTTGGTAAAGATATCGGCCAATTGATCTTTGGTGTTAATATAAGCTATCTCGATATCCCCCCGTTGTTGGTGATCTCCCAAAAAGTGATACCGAATGGCTATGTGCTTAGTGCGACTGTGCTCACCGGGATTATCCGCCAAGCGGATTGCACTCTCATTATCACATAGGAGAGGGACTTTGCTAAATTTGTAGCCATAGTCCCTAAGGGTTTGCCTCATCTAAAGCAATTGCGCGCAACAATGGCCTACGGCAATATACTCGGCTTCGGCGGTAGAAAGAGCTACTGAGTTTTGTTTCTTTGAAGCCCAAGACACCAGGGATCTCCCCAGAAACTGACAAGTCCCTGATGTGCTCTTCCTATCAATTTGACACCATGCCCAATCAGCATCGGAATATCCTAACAAATCAAAAGAGGATCCCTTGGGGTACCAAAGACCAAACTTAGGTGTATGAACTAAATATCTCAAGATTCTCTTCACGACCCTAAGGTGAACTTCCTTAGGATCGGCTTGAAATCTTGCACACATGCATACGGAAAGCATAATATCCGGTCGAGATGCACATAAATAGAGTAAAGATCCTATCATCGACCGGTATACCTTTTGATCTACGGATTTACCTCCCGTGTCGAGGTCGAGATGCCCATTGGTTCCCATGGGTGTCTTGATGGGCTTGGCATCCTTCATTCCAAACTTGGTGAGTACGTCTTGAATGTACTTCGTTTGGCTGATGAAGGTGCCCTCTTGGAGTTGCTTGACTTGAAATCCTAGAAAATACTTCAACTCCCCCATCATAGACATCTCGAATTTTTGTACCATGATCCTACTAAACTCTTCACAAATAGATTTATTAGTAGACCCAAATATGATATCATCAACATAAATTTGGCATACAAACAAATCATTTTCAATTGTTTTAGTACAGAGAGTGGGATCGGCCTTGCCGACTTTGAAGCCATTAGTGATAAGAAAATCTCGAAGGCATTCATACCATGCTCTTAGGGCTTGCTTGAGCCCATAAAGCGCCTTAGAGAGTTTGTAAACATGATTAGGGTACTCACTATCTTCAAAGCCGGGAGGTTGCTCAACATAGACCTCTTCCTTGATTGGTCCATTAAGGAAGGCACTCTTCACGTCTATTTGGTAAAGCTTAAAGCCATGGTAAGTAGCATAGGCAAGTAATATATGAATTGACTCAAGCCTAACTACGGGTGCATAGGTTTCACCAAAATCCAAACCTTCGACTTGTGAATACCCCTTGGCCACAAGTCGTGCCTTGTTCCTTGTCACCACACCATGCTCATCTTGCTTGTTGCGGAAGACCCACTTGGTTCCTACAACATTTTGGTTAGGACGTGGAACCAAATGCCATTCCTCATTTCTCGTGAAGTTGTTGAGCTCCTCTTGCATCGCCAGCACCCAATCCGTATCTTGAAGTGCTTCCTCTACCCTGTGTGGCTCAATAGAGGAAACAAAAGAGTAAAGTTCACAAAAATGAGCAACACGAGATCGAGTGGTTACCCCCTTATGAATATCGTCGAGGATGGTGTTCACGAAGTGATCTCGTTGGATCGCTTGGTGGACTCTTGGGTGTGACGGTCTTTGATCTTGTTCATCTTCCTTGTCTTGAACATTGGCATCTCCCCCTTGGTCATTGTCCTCCTCTTGAGGTGGCTCATCTTCTTGATCTTCATTTTCATCATCTTGAGCTTGATCCTCATCTTGGGTTGGTGGAGATGCTTGTGTGGAAGATGATGGTTGATCTTGTGCTTGGGGAGGCTCTTCGGATTCTTTAGGACACACATCCCCAATGGACATGTTCCTTAGCGCAACGCATGGAGCCTCTTCATCATCTAGCTCATCAAGATCAACTTGCTCTACTTGAGAGCCGTTAGTCTCATCAAACACAATGTCACAAGAAACTTCAACTAGTCCAGTGGACTTGTTAAAGACTCTATATGCCCTTGCGTTTGAGTCATAACCAAGTAAAAAGCCTTCTACAGCCTTAGGAGCAAATTTAGATTTTCTACCTCTCTTAACAAGGATAAAGCATTTGCTACCAAAGACTCTAAAATATGAAACATTGGGTTTTTTACTGGTGAGGAGTTCATATGATGTTTTCTTGAGGATTCGGTGAAGATATAACCGGTTGATGGCGTAGCAGGCGGTGTTGACCGCCTCAGCCCAAAACCGATCCAAAGTCTTGTACTCATCAAGCATGGTCCTTGCCATGTCCAATAGAGTTCTATTCTTCCTCTCCACTACACTATTTTGTTATGGCGTGTAGGGATAAGAGAACTCATGCTTGATGCCCTCCTCCTCAAGAAAGCCTTCTATTTGTGAGTTCTTGAACTTCATCCCGTTGTCGCTTCTTATTTTCTTGATCCTCAAGCCGAACTCATTTTGAGCCCGTCTCAAGAATCCCTTTAAGGTCTCTTGGGTTTGAGATTTATCCTGCAAAAAGAATACCCAAGTGAAGCGAGAATAATCATCCACAATAACTAGATAGTACTTACTCCCGTCAATGCTTATGTAAGCTATCGGGCCGAATAGATCCATGTGGAGTAGCTCCAGTGGCCTGTCAGTTGTCATGATGTTCTTGTGTGGATGATGAACACCAACTTGCTTCCCTGCTTGGCATGCGCTACAAATCCTGTCTTTCTCAAAATGAACATTTGTTAGTCCTAAAATGTGCTCTCCCTTTAGAAGCTTGTGAAGATTCTTCATTCCAACGTGGGCTAGTCGGCGGTGCTAGAGCCAACCCATGTTAGTCTTAGCAATTAAGCAAGTATCGAGTTCAGCTTTATTGAAATCAACTAAGTATAGCTGACCCTCTAATACTCCCTTAAAAGCTACTGAATCATCACTTCTTCTAAAGACAGTAACACCTATATCCGTAAAAAAAATAGTTGTAACCCATTTTGCAAAATTGAGAAACTGAAAACAAGTTATAATCTAATGAATCTACAAGAAAAACATTGGAAATAGAATGGTCAGGAGATATAGCAATTTTACCAAGTCCTTTGACCAAACCTTAATTTCCATCCCCGAATGTGATAGCTCTTTGGGGATCTTGGTTTTTCTCATAGGAGGAGAACATCCTTTTCTCCCCAGTCATGTGGTTTGTGCACCTGCTATCGATGATCTAACTTGAGCCCCCGGATGCATAAACCTACAAAACAAATTTAGGCCTTGTTCTTAGGTACCCAAACGGTTTTGGGTCCTTTTACATTAGAAACAAGCACCTTGTGTACCCAAACACAAGTCTTGGAGCACTTGTGTTTGCCCCCCCAACATATTTGGCAACTACTTTGCCTGATTTGTTAGTAAGCACATATGAAGCATCAAAGGTCTTGAATGAAATATTATGATCATTTGATGCAATAGGAGATTTCTTCTTAGGCATTTTAACATGGGTAGAATGCCTAGAGCTGGAAGCCTCATTCTTATAAATAAAAGCATGGTGAGAAATAGAATGAGTCTTCTTAGCATGAATTCTCCTAATCTTATCCTCAGGATAACCAGCTGGATATAAAATATAGCCCTCGTTATCCTGAGGCATGGGAGCCTTGCCCTTAACAAAATTAGATAATCTTTTAGGAGGGGCATTAAGCTTGACATTGTCTCCCTGTTGGAAGCCAATGCCATCCTTAATGCCAGGGCGTCTCCCACTATAAAGCATACTTCGAGCAAATTTAAATTTTTCATTCTCTAATTCATGCTCGGCAATTTTTGCATCTAGTTTAGCTATATGATCATTTTGTTGTTTAATCATTGCAAGGTGATCATGAATAGCATCAACATTAATGTCTCTACATCTAGTACAAATAGTAACATGATCAACACTAGATGTAGTGGGTTTGCAATCATTTAATTCAACAATCTTAGCATGTAAAATAGCATTCTCATCTCTAAGATTGGTAATAGCATCATTGCAAACATTTAAATCTTTGGCCTTAGCAATTAATTTTTCATTTTCAATCTTAAGGCTAGAAAGAGATTCATTCAACATGTCAATCTTAGCAATTAAACTAGCATTATCATTTCGAAGATTAGCAATTGAATCATCACAAACATTTGATTTCTCAACCTTAGAAATTAATTTGGCATTTTCATTTCTAAGGCTAGAAATAGTGTCATGGCAAGTGCTTAGCTCACTATTTAGTTTTTCACATTTTTCTACCTCTAGAGCATAAGCATTTTCAACCTTAACATGCCTTTTGTTTTCTTTAATAAGGAAGTCCTCTTGGCTATCCAAGAGTTCATCCTTCTCATGAATAGCACTAATCAATTCATTCAATTTCTCTTTTTGTTGCATGTTAAGATTGGCAAAAAGAGTAAGCAAGTTATCCTCATCATCACTAGAATTATCCTCATCACTAGAAGTTGCATATTTAGTGGAGGATCTAGATTTTACCTTCTTCTTTTTGCCGTCCTTTGCCATGAGGCACTTGTGGCCGACATTGGGGAAGAGGAGACCTTTGTTGACGGCGATGTTGGTGGCGTCCTCGTCGTCGGAGGAGTCGGTGGAGCTCTCGTCGGAGTCCCACTCCCGGCAAACATGGGCATCACCGCCCTTCTTCTTGTAGTACCTCTTCTTCTCCTTCTTCTTCCCCCTCTTGTCATCGCCCCTGTCACTGTCACTAGAAATAGGACATTTTGCTATGAAGTGACCGGGCTTACCACACTTGTAGCAAACCTTCTTGGAACGGGGCTTGTAATCTTTCCCCTTCCTTTGCTTGAGGATTTGGCGAAAGCTCTTGATGATGAGTGCCATTTCCTCGTTGTCGAGCTTCGAGGCGTCAATGGGAAGCCTACTTGATGTAGACTCTTCTTTCTTCTCCACCGCCGCCTTAAATGCGACGGGTTGCACATCGGGTGTGGAGGAGGCGCCTTGCTCGATGATTTTCTTGGAGCCTTTGATCATCAATTCAAAGCTCACAAATTTTCCTATCACTTCCTCGGGAGACATTAGTTTGTATCTAGGATCACCACGAATTAATTGTACTTGAGTAGGATTAAGAAAAACTAGTGATCTTAGAATAACCTTGACCATTTCATGGTCATCCCACTTGGTGCTCCCGAGGTTGCACACTTGGTTCACCAAGGTCTTTAGCCAGTTGTACATGGCTTGTGGGTCTTCTCCTTGGTTGAGCATGAAACGACCGAGCTCCCCCTCAATCATTTCCCTCTTGGTGATCTTGGTCACCTCGTCTCCTTTGTGCGGTCTTGAGCATGTCCCAAATTTCCTTGGCGCTCTTCAACCCTTGCACCTTGTTATACTCCTCTTGACTTAGAGAGGCGAGGAGTATAGTGGTGGCTTGGGAGTTGAAGTGCCGGATTTGGGCAACTTCGTCCGAATCATAATCTTCATCCCCCGACGATGGTACCTGTACTCCAATCTCAACAACATCCCAAATGCTAGTGTGGAGTGAGGTTAGATGATGTCTCATTTTATCACTCCATATATTATAATCTTCACCATCAAAAACGGGTGGTTTGCCTAATGGGACGAAAAGTAAAGGAGTACGTTTGGAAATGCGAGGATAGCATAGGGGGATCTTACTAAACTTTTTGCGCTCATGGCGCTTAGAAGTTACGGACGGCGTGTCGGAGCCGGAGGTGGATGGCGACGAAGAATTGGTCTCGTAGTAGACCACCTTCTTCATCTTCCTTTTCTTGTCGCCACTCCGATGCGACTTGTGAGGAGGTGATTCCTCCTTCTTATTGCGGGACTCTCCCGATGGAGCCTTCTCGTGGCTTGTAGCGGGCTTCTTGCCGGTCACCATCTCTTTCTTGGCGTGCTCTCCCGACATCACTTCGAGCGGTTAGGCTCTAATGAAGTACCGGGCTCTGATACCAATTGAAAGTCGCATAGAGGGGGGTGAATAGGCGGAATCTGAAATTTACAAACTTTAAGCACAACTACAAGCCGGGGTTAGCGTTAGAAATATAATCGAGTCGGAAAGAGAGGGCGAAAACAAATCAACCAAAGAAATAGAGCGGATGACACGATAATTTGTTTTACCGAGGTTCGGTTCTTGCAAACCTACTCCCCGTTGAGGTGGTCACAAAGACCGGGTCTCTTTCAACCCTTTCCCTCTCTCAAACGGTCACCTAGACCGAGTGAGCTTTCTCCTTATCTCACGAGTCACTTAGACCCCGCAAGGACCACCACACACTTGGTGTCTCTTGCCTTGGTTACAAAACACTTGAGAACAAGAAATGAGGAAGGAAGAAAGCGATCCAAGCGCAAGAACTCAAAAGAACACAAATATCACTCTCTCACTAGTCACTATTTGATTGGAATGATCTTTGGACTTGGGAGAGGATTTGATCTCTTTGTTTGTGTCTTGGAGTGAAGTCTAGAGCTCTTGTATTGAATGCAATGGCTGAAAACTTGGATGCCTTGAAGTGTGGTGGTTGGGGGGTATTTATAGCCCAAACCACCAAAGTGGCCGTTGGGGATGGCTGCTGTCGTATGGTGCACCGGACAATCCGGTGCGCCACCGGACACTGTCCGGTGCGCCAGCCATGTCACCCAACCGTTAGGGTTCGACCGTTGGAGCTCTGACAAGTGGGGCCACCGGACAGTCCGGTGGTGCACCGGACAGTCACTGTACACTATCCGGTGCGCCTTCTGACGCCTGCTCTGACTTCTGCGTGAAGGCGCGCACTATAGCGTTTCACTGTTCCTTTGCAGACGACCGTTGGCGCAGGTAGTCGTTGCTCCGCTGGCACACCGGACAGTCCGGTGTTACGCCGGACAGTCCGGTGAATTATAGCGGAGTGGCTCCCCAAATTCCCGAAGCTAGCAAGTTTGAGTTGATCCACCCTGGTACACCTGACACTGTCCGGTGGCACACCGGATAGTCCGGTGCGCCAGACCAGGGCAGCCTTCGGTTGTCTTTTGCTCTTTTTATTTGAACCCTTTCTTGGACTTTTTATTGGTTTGTGTTGAACCTTTGGCACCTGTAGAACTCATAATCTAGAGCAAATTAGTTAGTCCAATTGTTTGTGTTGGACAATTCAACCACCAAAATTATTTAGGAAAAAGTTTGACCCCATTTCCCTTTCACTTACCCCTCTAGCTGACTTATGGGTCCCAGTTAGCAGAGGCTTTTCCCTAACGTGGATCTAATCCCCGATAGTACCATTTCGCTATCTAATCCGACCCCTTGGAAGGTGATCTCACGGCTCAGATAGATCGATACCATTCGCCGTGGTAAAGTTCATAAAGAGCCCCTTGGTTTTGCCATAGTCAGCCTGCCATCCGCCCAGACATAAGAATCATCGCAGATTAGTCCAACATATTATAGAACAGACCCCGAGCTTTTTAAAAATGTGAGCCGCCATCTAAAAGGAGATAAAATTAATTCTAAAAATAATTTCTAGTATAAAAATTAATCTCATTTTATTAGTTCTTGAACCTATGATCTTGTAGCGATGCAAAGAATATTATTATGTTGTTTGTTTTCATGTTTGGTGTAATGTTATTTGTATTCATTATTTGCTTATTTGTATGAATTACTATGAGTAGAAGTGAGGTTACAAGAAACCTGAAGCCCAACTTTGAGAAGTACATAGAGTTGCACCCAAAAAGGCAAGTTGTGTCCTTGTCACATTCTTTGACCCAAGAATAATATTTATGATTCTATTAATCACCGTTGCACAGTTAGGCTAAATTGATGGGACCTAACAGGTTAGCTAGTCTTGTTTACCCTATACCTTGCATACAAATGAATAAACTATTGGGTAGTGTTGCTATTACTTTACCTGGTTTTGGGATTAATAATATTTATCAATTATGATCATATTTCAATACGATATTTTGCTGGATTATTTATTATTGTACATGATAAGATTATTTTATTAATTGAAACATGGAACGACCACATTAGGCAATAACATTAGGCAATAGTGCTACCATAAGACTATATGGCTCTAGTCTTGGCTAAATAATTAGAAAAGCTAGTATGAGATAATCCTTTCCCAAAAGGGCAAGCGGGGAATGAATCGTTGTAGAGCATAGTGTTGGTTGTAATTACTGTGATGGGGTTACGGATCATGGAAAAGGCTTATGCTTCTTTTTTTTCCTGAAACTATAACATGTTTTCTCATGCTAGTGAAACTTTATAAAGGTCTCGTAGTGAGCCCTTGCCTACTCACCTTGGTAGTGTTTAAGGGTCTGCGCAACACGAGGTAAACAGGGGATCACGACTTGTGGGTAAAGATGTGCCACCTCTGTAGAGTGTAAAACTGATATATCAGTCGTGCTCACGTCATGAGCGGCTTAGACCCTCACATGATTAAATTATGGAATTAAAATTAACTTGTCATGCATTGTATTATCGATATTTATTTACTTATGATCATTTATATTACTAGGTTTGTATACACTTATACTTAGTAATTGCTAATAAAATTTTGACCATCTTAATCAAAAGCAATGTTCAACCTTAACTAAATTCCTTGGTAAGCCTTACACTACATTTTTCCTCATACTTGATGAGTGATGACCGTATGGGAGCTCACCCTCTCTATAATCACACTAGGTCAAGAGCAGATACCACCAAAGAGGAGGAGCATGAAGATGAGTTTGAGGAGATCAAGACCGTTGTCTCCCAGTCAACTATAATTGTGGAGGATCGTTATTGTCATATGGTGCAATTTGTTTAGTTATTTTGTACATAAATTGTATTAAGTAATAAATATGTGACATTTTTTCTATACACTAAGTCGCTATATATGTGAAACTTGATCCTGTCACAAATATAAGATGCATCTAGATTTATCCTTAAATCCGGGTGTGATAGATATAGTATTGTTATTTTTGTTAAATTCGTATTCAATACAACAACAATTTAAAATGAGCCAATCAAGAACGCTGGAAATAGTTGTTTTGAGAGATTTCAAAAAGTTTTGAATTGTGCGAATATTTTAAATCAATAAGCATCAACAGGAAGAGCCGTAAGCCAAGGAGCAACATACACTTCAAGCTTGGACCTACCACATTGTCTTATCTATCTTATGGGCACCGTTCATCTTTTATTTAAAAATCAAAATTTCAACATAATTGCAAGGTTTTCTTCTGGCTTTCTTAAAGGATCATTTAATATAACTCATCACAACAGTAAAACGACAAAGGTCTGACGGCCCCGAAATGTCTGACAGCCTTGTAGAAAATCGTCAGCGGTTATCTTATGTTCGACGGCATCCAACAGCCGTCGAAAGTAACCATTATGTCTAACAGCTATACTGACAGCCAGCCGTTAGACATAATGCATATTTAGGTAACAGTGTACGTTTCAATTTTCTACATGCACGCATACCACCCGCGCCTCTCTCTCTCTTGGTTTCACGTCGCCGCCACCGCCACCGCGCCTCGCCTCCGCCACTGTCACCGTTGTTGCCAAGGGCTACCCTAGCTTGCCCGACGCCTTCGCCGCAGGCCTCCCAAGCGCGCTTGCCGCCAACCCGTCGGCCGCCTCGAAACTCCCGTCCCCCGTCCTCTCCAGCGACTCCAAGCTCGTGCCCTCACTCAACGCCGTTCGTCTCTGCCCCGGCCAGCCCTGCCCTTCCTCACACCCACGTCTGGTGCCTCCATCCACCTTGCCTGTGTCATCTTGACTTTGAACAATTTTATAGATGCATGTGTTGTTTGATTGTAATTTATATAGAATAAATGCTATGTATGTTAAATATTATTTAGCTTGTTATGTCCAATGGCCGAAATTTGATTATGTAATTAAATTAGCTTGTTTTAGTTCATTTAGTGGTGCTTAGATAATTTAAATTTTTAATTTCCAAAGGTAATTATTATTCCCTCGAAAATAATGTCATTTTATATGATTTATCATCTATGATAATGTTATTTCGTATATAATATTGTATTGGTGGTTTATTAGTTAAATTATATAATAATGCATGATGATTCTAATTATTCGTAGTGGATAGTAGTGTCAACAAACAAAATTTAGGCGTCACCCGTTTCGGCCCAACACAGCTCACATGCTACATATACGAGATGTGTTGGGCCGGAATTACCCCTTTATTAGACAGCCTCGGGGTAATTGATAGAGCTCGTATTTAAGACAAATACATGAACCGCTATTTTTGCCCCGTTAAGACCGAGCGATGGCTGCCGTCGCCGAAGGCCGTTAGAAATAACATATTTCCAATGGTTTAGGCCTTATTTCCATCAGCTTTGGTCGTCCGAAATTTTCTATTTTACTATTGTGAGCTCCTATGTTTGTTTTATACTTTAAAGGTTGGATAATCTATCCCTTCACTATCAGTTTGTTTGTTAGGCATCCATAGGACTAATCACCCCAAAATAGGAAGATCATGTCTACGTTCTTAAAGTTTCACGGTCCAACTGGCAAAAATTCCTTTTTTCCTTTGAAATAATTATCACGCAAACATACATATGAGACATCACTAGTTTTGCTTCGACATCCTGTTAGTTGAGCAATGGATAGTCTTGTTCGCAATTTTTGTGTTCTTTTGTCTCTCTTTCTTGGTTTCATTGTAATAACTCCTAAACTCCAATATACTTACAAAAAAAAAGATTCAATAGGAGGGCACCCACTTGATTTAGAAGAAAAGTGATCAACCATATATATCTGGCTGGTCTTGTTAGGTGTATATGTATAACTGCACTCATTGAGTTCAATACTACATAAATGCATCGCAGAGAACAGCAAAATAAAAAGGTGGCGCCATTGTTGTGCACACAGCCAGGATAGGAAGTGGAAATAATAGCTACATGATAATTTCTGTTGTCTGATAAGTATTCTCGATATAGTAGAAGGCAAAGCATGGGAGGAATGACTTGCATTTGCTGTGGGTTTGAGAGGCGTTGGGAACAAAAACATGCCGTGATTAAGCAAGAGCTGAGCTAGAGATTGCTATGGTCACTCAGATGAGGGCAGCGCTGCACACATTACCTGAGATGTCGCCTGCTTCTCCTTAGTCTGTATAACGTGGCCCAAGCCTGACACCAGCAAACAGCCCGTTTCTTTCAATACATTATTTTTAACATTACATATTCCATAGATTAATATAGTTATTATCAGATCTCATTTTTCATGCTACTGGAAAAATACACCCTATGCTCCTGAGATACCTTGAGGATAGTTAGCATTCAGTCGTCTATCCGTGATGTTGCTGGGATCAATGTGTTCTTCAGATTTTGCTTTCATAGTCAATTAAAAATATAGGTTCACCTTCCCATTCAAAATGGTAAAAAAAAATCCTAAGAATGTAAATGGAGGAAACAAATACATTAAGCAGTTTTGTCCGTGCACCAAAAAATTTTCCCATAAAAAAGAAATCATTTCTATCCTACACATGTAATAACTTATTTTCTAAGAATAAAAGAGAGTAACAAATGGACGAACCAAAATTGTGTTGAGAAAACAGAACCTTGTATTTTTCAGGCAGTTCAGTCAGAGTATTTCGCTTCGAAGTTCTGCAAAGCTGAAAATTCCACCGTGCTGAATACTCAAACAATTCTTCAACACTTCTGCCAGGACTCGAGAGAAGGAAACCCCTGATTGCCCACGCAAATTTCGGCAGCCATCATGTTCTTTTTCCAGTTTATTATGAGCACCTAAAAAACTCGGCTGTCGAATTTTCTGTGGAGCTCCTGGAAACAAATTTTTGAGTGGAATAGTAACCCTTGTTCTGTGGAGGACTTCTTTTATAACCATTCTTCTACTAAGATTCAGGGTTTTATAACCATTCTTCTACTAGTAGAATGCGTTTATTCCTGATATCTGGTCTGGGTTGGGCCATTTGGAAGAATAGGAATAGGATGGCTAAGAAAAATTTTCCTGACTGCACAATGGGTATCTTGTATGATGCTATCTCTTACTTGCAGAATTGGGGGATGTTGCTGAACACAAAGGAGACTGGTGTTGAATACCATGAAATTGTGGCTGTGGCCGCACAGGTTCCATCCGAGGCGTGAAGCTGTTGCTTACATGGAAGTCATCTGGAAGTCTTAGAAATAATCTTGCTATGTGGGTTGGTTTGCGTTTTTTAGCCTATTTCTGAACTTTTGGATTTCCCTCTGTAAAACTGGTGTCCACAGTTTCATGTACTGGTGCGTGGCTCACCGCCAGACACTAGTGACTATGTTACTTGCTTTCTTAAAAGCTGAGTATAATCTCATTTTAAAAAAATTAGATTCAGGCTATTTGTATTCATTTTTAAACTAAAATTTATTAAGGGTCTAACCTATTATGAAGAAATATTTTGATTGTGATCTATTATCCTCTTACGTGCGGACAAACCTGAAGAAGACGACCGCGCGAAGTAGAGAGGTGTGGAACGACCACGTGGAGCATAGAGATGGACGATCGCGTGGATGATCTCGATGAGTGGAGGCCGAGGAAGCCAGGCGGAGCGTCACGACAAGCGGAGTTGGCCGCAAGCAGCAACGACGGTTGTGGAGATGAGCCGTGATGGTGGTCAGGATGACAACGATGATCGTGAAGGCAACCGCCACGGCGGCTGAAAGGGCAGCCGTGGTTGCGGCTGGGAACTGGTTGTAAATGACTGTTGAAAAAAAGTGAGACTAGAATTCCCTAACCCTAACCTACTGGGATTAACAACTAATATAATTTAGGGACTGCAGAGGATATATATAGATGCAGCAAGCTTTAGCAATAGGATGGGCTGAATTGAATGTGCTAAGTCTTTATCTATCTTACGGACACTCTAAAGTTTATCTTTATTAGAAAAACAAAATATCAATATAATTGCAAGGTTTTTCTTCTTGCTTTTCTTAAAGGATCCGTTAATACAACTAATATTATTAAGGCTGCAAGAGTAGTCTGTCATTCCGTGTTCTACCACCATTCGCATGTTCTGTCATTCACATTCTTTGTTCTGTCTTTCTCATTTCTCCCTTCCCGCAAAGCACATTCCCATTCCCCCGTACAGCCCATGTCTAACTAAAATTAAAAAAAAACACCTGTCATTCCGTGTTCTGCCACCATTCGCATGTTTTGTCATTCACATTCTTTGTTCTGTCTTTCTCATTCCTCCCTCCCCGCAAAACCCATTCTCATTCCCCCGTACAACCATGTCTAGCTAAAATTAAAAAAACACACATGTCCTCAAGAAGATTTGAACTCATGACCTCTCAAACAAAAGCCAAAAGTAGTTACCGCTACACCACACATGTGTTTATTTCTACATCTATGACAGGAAACACATCTACTACATCTCTCACCAAGCTCATTTGCTACCCTTGCACAATACGTAGTAGTAGATAAGTATCACCGTGATTCTTGAATTATATTTTTGGATGGAGGTAATATTATTTAAAGAAGAGCTTTGCATGCAATTTCTTTTGTTTGAATAATGTTTTATACTTAAATTTCTTTTTTGCATGCGTGACATTTATTCTTCGTAATATTTTTCCATGGATCAGACTTATGAGTCATTTTCATAAACCAACGCCAAGCATGAATCCATATTTCTTACTTGAAACCCCGAACAAACACCATGAGCAGGAGGCACTCGCGTTGGCATCGCTCATCGATGACGAGAAAAAGCTTGACGACTGTCAGTTTGACCTCTAGAAGCAGTCCTACGTGGTTGCATTGCATGTGCAACTATGTACGACAAGCTCCCGCGAAGCCGTCGCTTGGACGCGGTCCAGAGCAGCTGCACCGCGCTGTCCATCGTTAAGTAGGGGGGCCTCATGGTTGTCGTCAACTGAAAGGGAAATGTGCCCTTGGGCCATTTCTAAGTATTTTGGTGATTGAGTTCCAACACAAGTGTCTTTGTGTTAATCTATGTAAAATGGTGGACAAAGTATAAAACATGTCAAAAGGTATGTTTCTAGACTTAGTACATTGTTTTATGGACTAATGTATTGTGTGTAAGTGCTGGAAACAGGAAAAATTGAATTGGAAATGAGATGGCTTTGTTCTGCCAAAGTCTGCTCAGTCTGGGTGCACCGGACTGTCCGGTGGTGCACCGGACAGTGTCCGGTGCGCCAGGCTGGCTCTGGCGAACAGGCTGCTCTCGGGACTTCGACGGCGGTGTACGGCTATAATTCACCGGACTGTCCGGTGGTGCACCGGACTGTCCGGTGGTGCACCGGACTGTCCGGTGAGATGTTCACAGGCGAACTCGTCGCTCTCGGGAGATGATTAACGGCGTACGGCTAAAATTCACCGGTCTGTCCGGTGGTACACCGGACTGTCCGGTGAGTCAACAGTCAGCCGGGGCAACGGTCGGCCGAGGATTCCGCGCGTGACGCGTGGCCGAGCCAACGGTCACATTGGTGCACCGGACTGTCCGGTGTGCACCGGACAGTGTCCGTGCGCCAACGGCTCTCAAACTCCAACGGTCGGCTTTGCCAAATAAGGAAGGATATCCACACCGGACACTGTCCGGTGGTGCACCGGACTGTCCGGTGCGCCAGTCGACAGAAGGCAAGATCTGCCTTCCAGGATTGCTCTCAACGGCTCCTAGCTGCCTTGGGGCTATAAAAGGGACCCCTAGGCGCATGGAGGAGCACACCAAGCATTCCTTGAGCACTCTTGGTCACTTGCACTCCATTCTTGCGCACTTGTTCGACATTCTAGTGATTTAAGCTTCGTTCTAGTGTGCTAGTCTTTTGAGCTTAAGTCTGGGTCTTGTGTGTGTGTATTTGCTGTGATCTTAGTGTCTTGTGTGAGTTGCTAATCCCTCCCTTATTCCGTGCTTCTTGGTGAACTTCAAGTGTAAGGGCGAGAGGCTCCAAGTTGTGGAGATTCCTCACGAACGGGATTAAGAAAAGCAAAGCAAAACACCGTGGTATTCAAGTGGGTCTTTGGACCGCTTGAGAGGGGTTGATTGCAACCCTCGTCCGTTGGGACGCCACAACGTGGAGTAGGCAAGCGTTGGTCTTGGCCGAACCACGGGATAACCACCGTGCCATCTCTGTGATTGATATCTTTGTGGTTATTGTGTTTTGTTGAGACTCCTCTATAGCCACTTGGCAATTATTGTGCTAACACTTAACCAAGTTTTTGTGGCGTAAGTTTCAAGTTTTATAGGATCACCTATTCACCCCCCCCCCCTCTAGGTGCTCTCACCAACATCGACGACTCTCGGGTTGTTCTGGACACCGCATCCAACGACGCCGCCATCACGCCGTCCAGCTCATCGTCCACCTGAAGCCCAACCTGCCACGTAAGTCGCTACTGACCAGACATAAATTCTTGTGCGCTGGGACGATGGACATTGTTGATGTTGTGTGTGTACTCGAACATGATGTATGTAGTGGAGTAGCGCATCCAGTGGTGCAACGGTCAGGGGTACTACCTCGCTGATGAGCCCGGGGTGCACTTCGTTTGGCAACCCAACCAAGAGTCATCAGTACTCGTCATGTCGCGCTCGTTCGACGACTACTATATCGAGGATTGTGGCGTCATCTTGGCGCCGGAGGTGACGCAGAGGAGGATCGACAACAGTGACCAGTTCGTCATCCTCGCCACCGTTAGGGTAGCTTTTGTGCTGGCCTACCTTTAATTCTCTTCGCAAACACACACTTGCCTTTTTGTCTAAGCAAGAGCGTATGGTGGTACGTGTCTGATGACTAACAATGTATGAGGGAATTTATTCCGGCATGTGTGGAATGTGCTCTCCAATGATGAGACCATACAAATCGTGGCATATATCGAAGTCTGCATGATACTGATGGTTGCAATGTAGTGGTGAAAGAACTAGATTAAAATAATAAAATTTATGTATGGTTAGGATCACAAATTGATTATGAAACATTTTCTCATAACAGTATAACACACATTTTGTATATAAGTTATCGTAGTATACTAGTATTATATATTCTCGTTGCAACGCACGGACACTCAGCTAGTACAACTAATATGGTTGAAGACTATGGATCTTTTCATGCAGGCTAGCTCCTATGTCCGTTTTATGCTTGAAAGTTTGGATACCATCGGTTTCCTCACGAATGTTGGGCATCCATACTTCAATAGGACTAATCACCCCCAAAATATGAAGATCATTTCCACATTCTTGAAGTTTCACGGTCTAACTAGCAACAATTCCCTTTTTCTTTGCAATAATTAGCACACAAACATACATATAATACATCACTAGTTTTGCTTCGACATCCTGTTAGTAGAGCAATGGATAGTCTTGTTTACAATTTTGTTTTCTTTTTCTCTCTTTCTTGGTTTCTCGAGTTTCATTGTAATAACTCCTAAACTCCAATATAAAAAGAATATTCAGGAGAAGGGCACCCGCTTGATTTAGAAGAAAAGTGATATAGTGCTTTAGGCTAATTCCATTAGTTATCCTATCTCACCTCTTATCTCAAACTTAACTCTATAAACAGTGTAATCTACAACGTAAATATCTTATTTTACCCGATCTGCTAGAATCATATATATTTGGCTTGTCTTGTTGTAGTATGTATAACTGCACTCATTGAGTTCAACACTATATAAATGCATCCCAGAGAACAGCAAAATAAATAGGTTGCGAGAGCATGTGAGACTTCAATTGTTGTGCACAGGCAGGATAGAAAGTGAAATAACAGCGACATGACAATTTCTGTTGTCTGATAAGTATTCTCGATACAGTAGAACGCAAAGATGGGAGGTAGGATTTGCTGTGGGTTTGGGAGGCGTTGGGAACAAAAACATGCCGTGATTAATCAAGAGCTACGCTAGAGATTGCTATGATCACTCAAATGAGGACAACGCCGTTACTTATCCATGGAACTGCTGCACACATTACCTGAGATGTCGCCTGAGTATAACGTGGAAAAAACATCCCACGAATGTAAATAGAGAAAACAAATACATTATGAATAGTTTTGTCCGTGCACCAAAAAAATTCCCCATGAAAAATAAAGCATTTCTATCCGACAAATGTAATAACTTATTTTGTAAGAATAAAATAAAGTAACAAATGGACGAACTAAAATTGTGTGGTTATTTTTAACACTTCTATCCCAGCTTGTCCTCGAGCTGTAATGGGGTGCATGACAACAACATTACTGTCTAACTTAATCTGTACGTAAAAGTGCAACCATAACTAAAAGCTTTTTACATCTCGACTTTAATTTATTTGTAAATAAAATAAAGAACCTAATATATGTCAAGGTTGGTCCCCTAGATCCCGTGAGAACCTCTTCCAGACTGCAAAGGCCAAGACATGGCAGCTCACCAGTTCTATGGCCGGAGCTGCCACGAGTTCCAGTGGAGACAACGCCACCCAATCAGACGTGTTCTTGCTATCCACATGGCTATAGATCAAAACGGTGAACTGGAGTGGAGGATCGACCAACCTTATTGAAAGCCTTGCCTACCCATGTGTCGCGCGTTGTTTAATGTGTAATATCAATGCAAGTCGTTGTGCCAGAGAACGGCGAACTGCAGCCTGCAGCCGCGTCACCATTTGTCGTGCTTGACGTCGTGCCAGGAAACCACATGTCATGGCCTGAAGACGGCAAGCCCCTGCCTTAGGGATGAAAACGGTCGAAAACGATCGAAAAAAACAGCTAAATTGTTTTTGTTTTCATATTTTTTGGCCGGAACGAAAACGAAAACGAAAATCAACGCTCGAAATACGGGATCAGAATTGTCGGTTATTCGAAAACGATCGAAAACGATAAACTATAGTCGGAAAGATAACTATTTTGTAGTTTTAACAAAAACATAATAAAGTGATGTATTGCATAATTTTTAAGATTTAGAAATACACAAACAACTCTTTTTTCATCATTCATATTAGTTAGAGTAGTTGTAACACTTGGTTTTCGCTTATTCATTCACTTTAACACAACAAAAGTCTATAACTTAAATAAATTATATGCTAGATCTATCTCATATTATATAAAACGGTAGAAAACGGTATTAGCATGACTCGAAAACGAAAAATACGAAAACGATCGAAAAACTAGCTAAATCGTTTTCGTACCATTACTAATCGGTTCCCAACAATTCAAAAATGAACGGAAAAAAACAGTATTCGAAACGGAACGGTACAGGAATTTCCCGTCCCGTTTTCATCGCTACCCTGCCTGCAGCCGCGCCCCCGCTTGCCGTGCTTGACACCGCATCAGGAAGCCACGTGCAACCGCATGCAGTCGCGTTGCCACTGCTGATCGGCGGTCAGACTCCACCTTTGCCGCGAGTAGATCACAGAGCTAGAGGATAGCAGATCGGGCCTGCTCCAGATCTGTCCTGTCATGACCGAGCTTATAATGGTAAGTGTGTACATCGTACGCAGCAGAAGTCATGGAAAAGGATCTCTGGCTCCGATACTAGATGTTATGGATCCTAGTTCATAAGGGGATAAACAGCGCCGGAAAGATAGCCGAGCGGAGTCGGCTTAGGGGGATTAGACTATTAGAGAGATCTGAGACTAATTCTTTTTTATTGATTCATTGATTGATTCCTCCTTAAGGAGGTACAACCCATCCTTATATAGATACAAAGACATGCCCACAAATTACTAACTCAATCTTGTCTAATCTAATCCAAAGTAAGTAACTAACACAATCTTATCGAATCTAATCCTAAGTAACTAACTTAATCTTATATAATCTAATCTTTATCCATTAATCCTAACCCTGAGCCTATCCCTGTGGCCTTTAACTCTCCATGCTCTGGGCTGCCGCCCACGACAATGTGCCGAGCTGATCGTCTTCAGATTTTGTTTTCAGTCAACTAAAAATAGGTTCACCTTCCCGTTCAAAAGGGTAAAAAAAAATCCCAGGAATGTAATGGAGAAAACAAATACTCCCTACGTCCTAAAATATTAGTCGTTTTAGCCATTAAATTTTATATTTATATTTAAATAAATGACAATAAATCTAGACATATATAAAACACATATATTAAATTATATGAATCTATTCAAATGCTAAAACGACTAATATTTTTAGGACGAGAGAGTACATTACGAATAGTTTTGTCCGTGCACCAAGAAAAATTCCCATGAAAAGGAAGAATTTCTATCGACTGATGTAATAACTTATTTTCTAAGAATAAAAGAGTACAAATGGACGAATCAAAATTGTGTGGAGAAAACAGAACCTTGTATTTTCAGGCACTTCAGTCAGTATTTCGCTTCGAAGTTCTGCAACTCTGAAAATTCCACCGTGCTGAATACTCAATCAATTCTTCAACACTTCTGCCAGGACTCGAGAGAAGGAAACCCCTGATTGCCCACGCAAACTTCGGCAGCTATCATGTTCTTTTTCCAGTTTATTATGAGCATTTAGAGCACCTGCCAGCACAAATTGGACTATGCACCAACAACAAAAGGTAATAGAACTGTCGAAGAGATTTCCACTAGGCCGCCGCAAAAACAAAAAGAAAAGATTGCACATCACATCAGACACAACAGAGCACAAGACAACAAATCGGTGGATAAATTTAGGTGTCCACATCACTGCAAACTGCCTTGAGAAGTCTGATCACATCGCCATCCGCGTGCATTGAGCATGTGAGAAAATTGCTGGACCAAACATGGAAAACATCTACAAAAAACAGTTTGGAGACAAGACAAGATGAGGTAGGAACACAGTACACAAGAGATAGGAACACGAGACCAATTCAACAACCCAGTGGGGAGAAAATTTGTGGAAAAAAGGGGTTACAGCTAGGATGCAAATGCAAATCACATTCGAGATACCTTTCCTTGTCTACTTGCTGTTCCGCATGGCAATACTATCCACTTGTCAAATTCCTTTTCCGCACAACATACACATCGATATGGGTAGTAATCAAACTCCTCACTGATTGTTAGGATATGCACATAGCCTATCACCCTCACACACGTTGCAGGCGCACTGGAACAGCAATCATGTTTCAGGAAACATATTTTAGGCTGGATTAGCAGAATTTCATATGCGATCATGTCTGACAAGGTTATGCAGTATGTTTCAACTAAAACGACTGCAGAAATTTGCACATCTCAACTTCTACACATCAATCAGCATTGGTAGTGTGACGTTGAACAATAAATATGGAGAATGGGGAGATAATGACCATTACCTCCATTTCAGAACTACCTCAACAACTCTCTATCTTGCTATAAATTCCCTCAACTTCATCAACTTGTCAGTAAGTGTTGCCATGATCACTACGAGAAGACTATTTCCTTGATGCTTCTCATAATTACCAAACTTCTGTTGTGTTATACTCGTTTCAGCTGGTCTGTCACTTCAGCACTCCAACTGGTTATTTGCTTGTGCAATCATCAATCATTGATTATGGTGTTTGTACAAATGAAAACTTAACATTGATGTCAAATCCATGGGCTCCAAAGAATCAAATGATAGCTTCAACTCACAATTTCCAAACAGTGAGCTTAATTAGAAAGGATCCGTAGTAAAATCTTCAGTAGGAACTTGGCTACTAAATGATATGACAAAAACAGAGCCGAACTGTAGCCAATCAGCCATAAAAGTGTTCTAGAGACTGTTGATTCTCTACATCAAATCAGACCAAAATCGTTCATGATCAGCATTAACAGAAAAGTAACATTGGGGAAATATACTACACAAAAGTTCAAAAACAACTGCACAATTGGACCGTTAATTGTAGGTATATATATCAGCAATGCACTATTGTATCTTGAAAAATAAAACATAATGGTAGATCTTCCTTTCTTTTGTGGATACCAACCCACTAACAGGTAATGATTCCTACAAACAATCTCTCTCATAACTAGTCTTCTTTACCAAATTCACCAAAGCAATCCCAATTGTGGGTTACCCAAACAATCCTAGCCTAAGCCTTAACTCCTACCTCTTTTAATCCATGGCTCTCTCTTACCAGCAACGCAAGCCCATCCTTCACCTCAACGCTCTTCTCGGCAACCGCTGCGGCAGCCTTCTCCACCTCTTGCTTCCTATACATCCAGGCCTCTGAGGGAGGCGTCGTGATCACCCTGACATCAGTGCCACCAGCATTGATCTCAAGCACCTCAGGCAGCCCGTTCCCGCATCCCCTTGACAGCCCCACATCCACCCTCACCGCCTGTGCGCTACACACTGCATTGATCCCCACTGTCTGAATTGTGTGCCCCATCACCATTCTCTTGGCCCCAGGGATCATCCCAAGCACCCCCTCCAGCCTCTTGCAGTCACAATCGAAGCCGTCGGAGAACCTCCTCAGCCAGACCACGGCGTCCCGGCCTCGCACATACTCGGGCGCCCTGGCATTGTCGCCACCCTCGCCGCGGATCCACTCGCTGACCTCCGCATTGATCCGCTCCAGGCCGTACTCGACGTTGGCCTCGAGGAGCCCCCCATGGACGAACACCGAGTCGCCCACTACAAGCACGGTAGGGAGGTCGGCCAGGAACCGGCGCGCAATGGGCCCGTCGGGTCGGAGGGCGGCGAGGCGGGACCGCATCCCGTCCCAGAACTCCGGCTTGACGCCGGGGAAGGACTTGGGCACGCCGAGAAAGGGGTTCCTCGGCTGCGGGTCGAGGTGCTCGCCGCAGCGGCGCTTGATGGCGAGCCCCGCACGGTACCACCCTGCCCAGGCGGAGAACTCCTGGAAACCCTGCGGCGTGGTGAAGCGGAAGTCGCCGGAGACGTTCATGACCTCGTGGTTGCCGAGGATGGGGAGGAACGCGCCTCCGCGGCTCTCTGCGGAGAGGGAGAGGCGGCGGAGTAGGTATAGGAGGCGGAGCTCGTCGCCGCCGCGGTCGAGGATGTCGCCGAGCTGGACGGCGAGGGTGGGCCCCGCGGCCCATGAGGAGGAGGCGGAGGGGGAGTCGGGGGTGCAAGACGGGGGCACGAGGCCGGCGAGGCGGAGCGCGGAGAGGGACTTGGGCAGGTCCCCGTGGAGGTCTCCGATGGCGACGAGCCGGGATGGGGAAGGGAGGAAGGTGGTCGGAGTCTTCGGGCGAGGAGAGGGCGAGGAGGAGGACGGGAAGGTCGGGAAGAAGATGCCGGACACGGCAAAGTCCACGAACGCGTCGGCGAAGGCGGATACGGCAGCCGGGAGGTCGCTGCAGGCGGGGACGGAGGGGGAGGGGGACGGGGCCGCCGCCATCTTTCTCTATTTGTGCTCCGGCAGGGATTCCGGATTCGTTTTTGCGGCGTGCGCGGGTGAGCTGAAGATAGCTTGCGGCCCGCCTTTTAAAGATAGCACATGAATTGGCCTACCCTGCACCGTAGATGTAGTCAATGACCTTTGCAAAACGTCAACGGCCAAATACTCTTGTTTAAGGGCTAATTTGGTGGATCTATAGGAGGAGAGGAATCTAGTTGCTATTTAATTTTAAATATTAAGAGAATTTTTCCTATGTGATTCATGTTCACCAAATCAGTCTAAGTTAACGGACAAATACTCTGTGTATATAAAATTAGGGTTTTAGTGAATATTTTAGTGAATGCATCATATTGTCTTTTATTGAAATAGTTCCTTTAGTTTAAATTATAATTTTTTGACATTTTTTATTAAGTTTGATCGGCTCGTCTTATTCAGAATTTTTAGAAAAAAATACAAAACCATATTTAAAATATATTATATGCTAAACGATGTACCGGTAAAAATTAATAATAATTATGAATTTTTTGAATGAGATAAACCAGTCAAATTAGTGTAAAAAAACCAAACGGATTATAAATCAGAGCTGAGTAAATAATTTTAATATTTAAATATATAACTAATTGTATAATAGAAATTATTTATTAAAAGTAAAATTTTATAATTTAGAATAGAGAAACTAGATGTATGAAAGAGCAACAAAAATATTACGCGCTAGCTGGTGAAACCGTGGAAGGCTGCAAGCCAAGTGATAAAATACCAACTTGTGTATGTGTATGGATTTTTTAATAAACGTGTCAAACTTCGGGTTAAAATTTTATTGACTATCAAGTATTGTTACGTGTTCTAGTTTTGTCAATATAAATGACCATATTCATTAAGGTACAATGCATCTACAGCGGATACCAAATTCTAAGTCAAAGGAAGCCAATAACACCTACCGTACCAAAGCGTTCTTATTGGCTAGTACTATATTAACAATCCCCCAATGGAGACGGTCGACCATATTACTCTCTGGTAGAGTTGAACTAACATGAGCATTAGATATTTAGGCTACGTTTATTTCCCCTTGCTAAAGTTTAGCATTGTGTTTTTTACTAAAATTTAGCTTCTAGAGGACCAAACAGACTGGTTAAAAGTGTTGTACTAAAGTTTAGCACCCGATTCTACTGTAAGTTAGTGGTTCTACAGTCAACAAGGCTTTGATACCACTTATGTCACACTCGGTTTTAGAAGTCAACCCGAATGCGAATCATGTACGTGTCAGAGTCAGGGATTCACGTACACAACGATTACATAATTATACATCATCACACAGTGCTCAAATAATAGCGGAAAGAAGTAGTACTTTATTACATCACGATGTTCAAAACATCCACAGTCATTAACTTAAATCATAATCAAAGTGTTGAACGAAACGTAGTACGGTAAGTCCTTCACAGGTAGCTGACTGGGAGTTTAACAGCTCCGGCCCGGCCGGCTATGGGCGGTGTCGCTCTCACCCACGATGGTGAGGTCGCTAGAGACGAAGCGGGCCTGGGGTCGCCTGAGCGGGCCAGAGCCAATGAAGGGAACCCGACGAACCTTGTGGTGGGGCTTCGGCCGTGAGAAGGGGACTAGATGTGGGTGGACGGCGGAGGGGGCGCTCCGGCGGGTCGGAGGGTGCTCCAGCGAGCAATTCCGACCACAGTGAGGGACGATCGAGTGCACCTAGGCCAACGTAAGCTTCGGTGGGGGTTTGGTGAATCTGAGGCCGAGGCTTGGGCATGGGGTGGGGCTATATCGGGCGGGCGCCGTGGAGGCACGGCGGACCGACGCGTAGCGGCTCCGACGAGCTCAAATCTACTTCGGTGAAGTGGAATTAAGGCAAAAGGAGCGCGGGGTGTGGTTCCTTACCTCGAGGCGGTGCTCGGGAAGCTTGGCACGATGTCTGGAGGCTCCGGGCGTGGGCGGCACGACGGGAGCGTGTCACCGGCGAGCTTGGAGCAGTGGTGGTTTTGCGCGAGGTGAGTTGTGGGCAAGAGAAATGGGGCAGGGGGAGAGAGAGAGTAGGTGTGCACGAGGCTCAAAAGAGCTAGGGATCATGGGGGTTGCGCGAGGGGAGGGGTGACGTGGGTCGGCTCTACCGGCGTGCGTGCGCGCCGGGAGGAGCGGCGGTTGCAGGGAGAGAGACAGGGCAGACGGGTGGGGCCGAGGCGTTAACAGCAGTGTGAGTGGGGCAGCTGGCGAGTAGGGCCCATGGGGTAGAGAGCGAGGGAGCATGCGTGGCTGAGGGGGTGGGCGCCGACAGGCCGGGCAGAGAGCGAGAGGCGGGCGCGGGGCTAGAGTGGGCCAACTGGGCCGAAAGGCGGGGGAAAGGGGGTTGTGGGCTACTTTCTCCTTTTCTTTTATTCTGAATATCTGATCTCCTTTTCTTTTTATTTTATCATTTAAACTCAAATACAAATAAGCCCCAAATTCAAATTGGAACTCCACAAGCATATGCATCAAACAAAATAGAATTTAGGGTTCGACATGATGCAGCAATTCATACTCCCTTGGAGTTTGATCTACTAAAGTATTATTACATCTCCAAATAAAATAGTCATTCCTCTACTAAAAGAAAGAGAAGAAGGAAAATGGAGAGAGGAGAAGAGAGGTAACCCCTGAATTTGGTGGATACTAGAGAAGAAATTTTATACCCCAAATTCAGGGTGCTACAGTGTAGGTTAATCATGGTCAATGTTACCAACTCAAACTAAGAGCGTATTTGAAAGTAAAGTAATTATATATATATAGTTTCTAGGTAATAACACATTTTTTAGTAATACCATAGTATTTTATGACATAAGGTGTTTGGTTGCATTCCTAAAAACTAATGTTTGCAAAATCATGGTATTATAGATACCATGATATTTTTGGAGTATCAAAAACTACACTCCAACCCAAAGTTTATATGGCATGGCTAGCTTTTGCCTAGTACCATGGTTTACAATGTTGTATCCAAACAATGTTTTTCAAAGCTATGATATTTTTGGAGCTAGCCAAAATTAAGGTATTGACATGACAATTCAAAGTATAGTATCATAAAACCATGGTTTTAAGAAACATTGTTGCCAAACAGGCCCTAAAAGGTCTTGACACATTAGTCCTGGTTGGTGAAAGGTCATCCATGAGTTAGTTCAGAAGAAAAACATTCTATCAGGACTCACATGTGTTGTGTAGGTGATGTAGAAAACTACACATCATACAATGCATAAGGTCTTGTAGTTTGATAATCAGAACTAAAAGTCATATGTATACTAGAGTATTATATGTCCTTAGCTTTGTTGCAGTCATCATCATGTCCAAAAAAGAATGGAATTGTCACTTTTCAACGAGTAAAATTCCGCAAGCACCAAGAGGTTGAGGGTATTTAACCTCACTTTTAACAACTAGGAGTTAACCTAAAGTAAGCGATATAACAACACTATAACTAACTATTGGGGAGAAGGCTTTGACGAAGGTCCCCAAATAACAAGACCTGTTGTTTTAAGTTTGTTTCAGTAGGCAATTTCTAAAGACTTCGGACGCCTGTTTTTGGGTAATGAAATGATGCTTGAGGTGGGATGAAGCTTTACCGTCTAAGGAGTGTCATATTTGGGTCATCGAAAGATGAAGGGGGCAATAGAAGATGTACATGACACATCTTATCTATGGAAATATGGAGGTGTCTTATAATGATTGTATAGATCCTGTTTGTAGAAACTGGGGCATCTCTGTAATTTTGTACAAAGGTGTACACTGATGTGCCCTTATAAATAGATAAATAGTACCACTATTGTAGGGATCGGCATTTTCTCACACCCGAAGTGAATGCATCTAGGCACCTAGTTGGTTTTAGTGATTAATGACAACATAAGATTATTGTTACTAATGTATGTTTTGCAGAATATATGGTAAGTTAGGTCATAATGCAAATTAGGCTTCAACACGTGAAAACAACCTGACTGATGAAAACCAACGCGATGACTGAAAAAGATGAACCAAAAGGTGACAGACTATGTATCCTAAGTGTCGAAGGAGTTGTGGGACACTTCATATAGAGTTAGGACCTTTTGTTTTGATTTTAGCTATATTATAAAGAGGGGTGGTGGATGATTAAGTTGACAAAGGCATGTCTAGTGTAGTGTTGTTGCTTACACACACATAAAACTAGTGCTAGGTGTCACTCAATAGCCCACAAGAAGTTTGGAGTGAAAACTATTTTGAAAAACCTAAGTTAGAGGAACCCGAGTGCCTCTGGGTGCACCGCACCGTGCACTCAGAGAGATTTTTTCATGTGCCTCGTCTGAAGTGGGGCACCAGACCGGTCCGATGGCTCACCAGTCCGTCGACCCAGAGAGCTTGTTTTTTGGGCTTTTCTGCCCGGTACACCGAACCGGTCTAGTGTACTTCACTGGCGTGCCGGACCCTCTGCATAGTAATGACTAGTTGTCAAAACTAGCCATCGGCTGACGTCATGGACCTGTCCGGTGCGACCGTAGACTGTGCACAATAATAATGGCTAGTTTTTGGTGGATGGCTATTTATACCCCCACCACCGGCCCTATTCAATGTCTTTCCTTCCCAAGCATAGTGCATTCGTTGAGAGACATTCAAGACCCTTTGCAATAGTGAGGTGTTTAGCAAAATCATAATCTTGCATTAGGATCTCATTAGTGCAAGTGAGAGACACCTGGAGCACACACCACATACATTAGGCTTCTCTTGGTCAAGTGAAAGTCTATGGCTTGTTACTTTTGGTGATCGACATCACCTAGATGGCTCGATGGTGTTTGGAGCGCAGTGATCACCCTGGAGGACTTGTTGGTAACCCGATTCGAGATTGGTCATGGTTATGAGTGATTCACCGCACTGGAGTGGCGAAGAATCAACTCATAGTGAGCACTTAGTCCTTACGTAGACTAAGGGGGAGCTATACCCTCGCGTTGGTGCTCTAACAAGGATTAGTGAAGAGTGTCAACTCTTTGATACCTCGGGAAAAACCGAAGGAGTCTTCTTGCCCTTGCTTTACTTTCTGCAATTACTTTGAGCAAAATTTACTTTGAGTATTTACATTCCAAGGGAGATTGAAAGCTCTCTTGTGAGTTTTGGTGTTTGGATGACAACTCAATTAAAGGACTAACAAGTGTACTAAGTGTTGAACAGGTGCTTAAGGTAAAGCTAACAGGGTTCAACAAGTGAACAAATGTGATGGTCCAAGAACTGGATTATGGATACATAATGGACACCACAAGTAAGATGGACATTGCATAAAGTGAGACTCGGGTGCGTTGCTCGGAGACAACTGATCAAGCCAAGGATGGAGGCAAGAAGAGCTTCGAGGTACTAAGTGCACGAGAGAAGGTCAAAGAGGCTGAGGAACCCAAAGCCAAGGGTGAAGAAGAAGACTTGCAAAGTCAAGGGTGATCGAGTTGAGAACAGCTACGGCACATCAAGGATCACTACATAAGGACGTGACTTACAACCAATGAGGAAACATATCTAGTTATGTGGTGTAAGTCATAAGGCTCAAGACCAAGCTCTAAGAAGGAGATCAAGGTTACTAGAACAAGAAGCAGTGTCAAAACCAGAACTGGAAGCAGCCCAAAAAGAGCTAAGTGCACCTTGACTTTTAGTTTGGGTTGTTCCTATGTTTGGAGATGTTCTATGTGACCTTTGCAGGATGTTGGAGCTAAGAAATGTCAATCTAGATCAAGTCAAGCTGACTTGATGATTTATGAGTCCAACATCAAAGCTCAAGCATGTCAAATGCTATAGATGTAAAAATCAAAGAGAAGGTATGTTTCTAGACTTAGTACATTGGTTTTTGTGTACTAACATATTTGTCTAAGTGTTAGAAACAGAGAAAAGAAGAAAAGAAAAGAGATGCAAAATGCTTGGCTGTGTAAAGCAAGACTCAGCTCAGTCTGGCACACCGGACTGTCCGGTGGTGCACCGGACAGTGTCCGGTGCGCCAGGCTGAACTCTGGTGAACAGGCCACTCTCGGGAGAAGCCGGCGGCGTATGGCTATAATTCACCGGACTGTCCGGTGGAGCATCGGACTGTCCGGTGAGCCAACGGTCGGCTGGGCCAACGGTCGGCCGCGCAATCCGCGCGTGACGCGTGGCCGAGCCAACGGTCAGATGGGGGCACCAGACTGTCCGGTGTGCACCAGACAATGTCCGGTGCGCCAACGGCTCCAGGACTGCAACGGTCGACTGCTCCATTTCTAGAAGGAAATCGGGCACCGGACAGTGTCCGGTGGTGCACCGGACTGTCCGGTGCGCCACCCGACAGAAGGCAAGATTTGCCTTCCTGGATTGCTTCCAACGGCTCCTAGGTCCCTTGTGCCTATAAAAGGGACCCCTAGGCGCCTCAAGCAAAGTACAAGCGCAGCCAACAAGTGTAGACATCACTCTGATCAATTCTCACTCTCCCTCTTGTGTGTATCTCTCTAGTTTGTGTAGAAGGCAAAGCTATAAGCCTTTTAGAGAGAGGAGAAGTGCTGCTAAGAGCAAGAGCAAGGTCTTGAGCGTAGTGTTACTCTACCGGGGTGCTGTCAAGAAGTTTGTAAGCAGCCACGGTTTATGTTGTAACTATCTCATCATTGTGGAAGGCTCTATCTGTCTGACTGACATATCTGAGCAAACGGAGGAAGGAGTTGAAACAGACTCCAAGCCCAGGTGTGGCTAACTCCAACGAGGACTAGGCAAGCATTTCAGGCTTGGTCGAACCTCGGGATAAATCCTTGCGTCTGTGTGCTCTGTTCCGTATTGTATTTTGACTCTCTGTCTTACTCGCTTTTATATCTGCACTTCACTGCTTACTTGTGGTACTAGCTTTCCTTGAAGTGCAGGATATTCTTAAGACAGGAACTTCAATTCCACTGCAACCTACTCGAAGGGTTCTTCACTCCGCTGCGTTCTAGTCTTCGAGTAGAGTAAGAATTTAAGTTTTAAAGTAATAATTTTTATTCGCCTATTCACCCCCCCTCTAGGCGACATCCAGATCCTGTTCCCGGGCCAAAGGGAACTTTCAATTGGTATCAGAGCTAGGCCTCTCCAGTGTGGGCTTAGCCGTCCGGAGATGACGATGTCGTCACAAGAGGTAACTGTAGAACTTCTTTTAGGCGATGGCTCTAATTACAAGTCTTGGTCTGTCTCTATTTATAATGCTTTCATGAGTGTTGATCCTGATTTGAGACAGGTCTTTAGTAGAAGTATTTTTCCCTCTAATGTTAGTAAAAATCTTTCTAATGAAGAACTAAGATGTCTAACTCTAAATCACCATGTTTGCAACATCTTAGTTGATTATCTATCTAGAGGTGCCTATTTTGCCATCATGAGTAGTGATAGTGACTTTTTTGTTGATGCTCATGATCTATGGACTAAACTTAAGTTGAAATTTTTTAAGTCCATATGCACTTCCTCTGCTCGCTTTATTGCTGGTAATACTAACTTGTCCAAGGGAGAAGAACAAGAACGATGGTAACCAAACGATGAATCCACCTCATCAACAGGTTTGTCTTCCACTAGTAATAAATGTCTTATTGCTAACAATGATGGTGGAGACAAAAGCAATGATGAGGAGGAATATGAGGATGAGGAGACTACATCATCACAAGGTACATTTTCCTGTTTTGCTTCCACTGATAATAATGACAGGGAAAATGAGACCAACGATGTGGAAGAAGAGGAGATTCGCCGTTTCTACACCCATCTCAACAAAGAAGACAAAGCACTCTTGATTAAGCTGTTGAGAAGGAACAAGAAACAAGGCGAGACGCTTCTCAGGCTAGAGGAAACTCTCATCAAAACAAACAACAGCCTGGAGAAGATGACCAAAGAACATGAGGATCTAAGGTGCTCTCATGATGTCTTGGTCCAACGGTATGATTCAATTTTAATTGAGCAAAGTAGTAATGATGATGCTTTACCTTGTGTTGCTCAACTTAGAATGAAAAATGCCATGCTTGAGAGGCAAGTAGAATTACTAAGTCATGATAAACTAGCTCTCATTGAAAAATATGATTCATTGTCTTATTCTCATGATAATCTCTTGGATAGACATATCATGCTTAATGTTGCTCATGAGGTTATAATTGCGAACTTAAATTCATGTGAACCTCATTCTCGCACATGTGCACATTTGAATTGTATATCACCATGTGCTAACCCCTGTTGCTCAAAAGAAAGCCAATCATTGATTGAGCAACAAGTTTTAGGGTCACAAAGGAAATTGTGTGGGAACAAGAAGCAAAGACAACTAAGGAGAAGACGCATTGCTCAACCTTCTCAAGATATCCACGGGCGCGTGGTGAAGAAGCTTGAGAAGGGAGAAACTGCAGCAAATGTTAAGCTCCATAAGAAGGATGTTCCTAAAGATGAAGAAATCAACATGAGCTTGGAAAAAGGTAAAGATTCAATTAAACATGTTGTTTGTACTGACCATTTCTCTATGTCATCCAAGAACAAAAAGAGAAAAGGGAAAAGGGGGTGCTTTAAGTGCAATAAGGCAGGACACCTCATTGTGTCGTGTCCATACAACGACAAGGGAGAAGAGATAAGGAGATGCTTCGGATGCAATGACAAGAACCATACGATCACTTCTTGTCCGCTAATGAAGAATCAAAGATGTGCATTCTCCAAGATGACTCTCACCAAGGAAAATGACAAACAGCAAGCGTCATGTCAGGTTGAGCGACGCTTCTGCTACAAGTGTGGTGAGCAGGGTCATCTATCCAAGGTATGTTATAAAGGTAAGATTCCTAAGCAAGTGAATTTGTCTCAATCTCATTCGCTTAGGAGACCCAAATCATACACTTGTGCTAGATCTATAACGAGATCACCTAGAACTAGCACAAAGGCTATTTGGGTACCAAAGGCACATTTAGATGATCATTATGGACCCATCCCGAGATGGGTACCAAACTGTGCTAACTAGACCATGCAGGTGCCTTGAGATGAACTGGAGACCATGGGAGAGCTTAAGACGGTTATCTCAAACTCTATGCTTAAGCTTTTAATTGTTTTGGTGTTTATTCATTGACCCAAGGTTGAATTATTGTGAGACACTAATCACATGTTCATCTCAAGTGAAAAGTTGAATAGGTCCTTAATCATTATTGGTAATTCAGGCAGAGGACCTTAATGAGATTCTGCAACTTGCGCTCCATAGGATGGTACCTTTGTATCTTAAGTACTTTGTTGATAATCAGTACTGCTCTTAAGTCTGATTGGTGTGCTACCTGTCCTTGGAGCAGTTATGCTTTGTTGATTACCTGTGTTGAGTACCTTTCAATCAATGATTAATAATCACCAAGATCGTAACCCTGCTTGCTTAATCATGATTGTGTGCTTTAGAGGTTATGTCTCTTGAATCATTTAATGGGTAGTTTTTCATTAGATATATCCACCATGATTAACTCTTTTTGTGTTCGTGAATAAACCTGTATCCCGTTGTGAGTTATGCTATATGGTTTTAATGATTAACCTATGTGCAAATATGACATATTGTTTAGTTTATGTTCACATGATTACTCTAGTCTGGTATTGTGTGAATACCAACTCCATGTTGTGCCTCTAATGCACCCTTTTGAGCTAAGGCGCATGAGCAAAAGGAGCTCTTAATTAGTGACAACTGGTGCTCTCATGGCAATTCAGGAAAAGGCAAAGGTATGGAGAATGGAACTATGCAATTTCATTGAATATCTTGAAGTTCCATTGATTGTGATCACAGCTATGGACTTGCATATGAATTGGTAGTATCTTGGCTTAGGTGCTCCTTACTTTAAAATGTTGTTTCTTCCGGTGCACCTAAAGAACCTTCTTAATTATGATATGCTTAGACATTGCGCTTTATAAACATGATCGTGTTGTTTTTCAATTGGTATATGTGGTGCCATGATAGTCAAGTATGAAGCATGTCTAGATTGCGTGTAAATGTTATACTTCTTGAGGCATGTATTGTTGTATTAAATCAACCCTTAATTTGGTATTCAATTGTTATCTCCTTGTGATGAAATTGAGAGTATTCCTTGACCAAGATATGTTGTGATCCCCTCTAGTTCTAAGAAAGCTAGAATGTGCAAAGTGCAAGTTATTCAAATACTTGATGCACAAGTGTAGGGGGAGCACACATAACTTGCGTCTTTTGAGACTAATGGTATCTTGAGCGATCTTGTGTAGTCTCAAGGTGGAAAAGAGAAGATGAGCAAGAAATGGAGCAATCAGGACTGGGGTACCTCTGTAAGTCAAGGAATTGGTATCTTAAGTCGTGAGTAATTGCATATTTTTAGATTGCTCATGCTCTATAAAATTTGGTGATACTAGATGCTTATCCTTAAATATCATGGAGCTATGATAATAAATGATCTTGCAATTGGTATCTTTCAATTGGTAGCCGTGATAGCTTGCTTCAATTGACATCTTTTGGTAATCACTAGAATAGAAGCTTCATCTTGTGCCACAAAACTATAACTTGCTCTAAGCTTGGTGTCTTAGCAACAAGAAAAGGTCAGGATAAAGGATCAGACACAAGTGTGGAGAAGCTCCCAAGAGACTAATACTTTCAAGAGAGGAAATACACCACATCCGGGCAAAGGTACAAAGGAAGTATTGATCTTTTGCGTATATGTACCTTAACTTTCCTCCAAATGCTTGCGGTGCATTTGTTGAATGAGTAAGGGGGAATATTGTTAGTGTTTACCTCCTCAATACCCTGCTGTCCCTTGACATCATTCTATGTTCTTGCTTGAATATGGTTTTGGTGTTTGATGTCAAAGGGGGAGAATTTGTGCATTAAAGCTTATCTCAACCTGAGAGGAAAGCTTATCCTAAGGGATAATGTGTTAGTTGTGTTATTGTGTTATTGATAATTCTTATCATATGCCTTTTGCAGTATTATATGTGTTGCAACATATGGACTAGTGTTTCCGCTGCTATGAAGTATTATATGTGTTGCATCATATGGACTAGTGTTTCCGCTGCTATGAATTTATTGGCATCTATAGTGTTTATTTTGTAATAGATATTCATGTGGTTAATTATGGACTAGTGTTTCCGCTGCTATGAAGTATTATATGTGTTGCATCATATGGACTAGTGTTTCCGCTGCTATGAATTTATTGGCATCTATAGTGTTTATTCTGTAATAGATATTCATGTGGTTAATGGTGCTTTAAGATTGTTTTAAATTAGTATCTTAGTTTAAATTGGTATCTTAATGGTGAATAGTGGTAGGTTGATATTCCTGTGATATATCCACTAAATTGAATGGAGTTTAACTCTGATTATGTGCATTTGTGTGTTATAGCATCATGGTTTGATTCTTGACAAAATGCATCCCAAAAAATGCTAAGGTGTAGAAATGTTTCGAATTGCCTAAGTATGTGCAAATTGGCGTCTGAGGCCAAAATTATGTTTTTGAAGTGAGCACATATTTAGGGGGAGCATTCTATAAACTTAGAATTCAAAATTTGTGCTTCAAATCTTATTCTTATGTAAGCTTTAATTGTGTTGCCATCAATCACCAAAAAAGGGGAGATTGAAAGCTCTCTTGTGAGTTTTGGTGTTTGGATGACAACTCAATTAAAGGACTAACAAGTGTACTAAGTGTTGAACAGGTGCTTAAGGTAAAGCTAACAGGGTTCAACAAGTGAACAAATGTGATGGTCCAAGAACTGGATTATGGATACATAATGGACACCACAAGTAAGATGGACATTGCATAAAGTGAGACTCGGGTGCGTAGCTCGGAGACAACTGATCAAGCCAAGGATGGAGGCAAGAAGAGCTTCGAGGTACCAAGTGCACGGGAGAAGGTCAAAGAGGCTGAGGAACCCAAAGCCAAGGGTGAAGAAGAAGACTTGCAAAGTCAAGGGTGATCGAGTTGAGAACAGCCACGGCACATCAAGGATCACTACATAAGGACGTGACTTACAACCAATGAGGAAACATATCTAGTTATGTGGTGTAAGTCATAAGGCTCAAGACCAAGCTCTAAGAAGGAGATCAAGGTTACTAGAAGAAGAAGCAGTGTCAAAACCAGAACTGGAAGCAGCCCAAAAAGAGCTAAGTGCACCTTGACTTTTAGTTTGGGTTGTTCCTATGTTTGGAGATGTTCTATGTGACCTTTGCAGGATGTTGGAGCTAAGAAATGTCAATCTAGATCAAGTCAAGCTGACTTGATGATTTATGAGTCCAACATCAAAGCTCAAGCATGTCAAATGCTATAGATGTAAAAATCAAAGAGAAGGTATGTTTCTAGACTTAGTACATTGGTTTTTGTGTACTAACATATTTGTCTAAGTGTTAGAAACAGAGAAAAGAAGAAAAGAAAAGAGATGCAAAATGCTTGGCTGTGTAAAGCCAAGACTCAGCTCAGTCTGGCACACCGGACTGTCCGGTGGTGCACCGGACAGTGTCCGGTGCGCCAGGCTAAACTCTAGTGAACAGGCCACTCTCGGGAGAAGCCGGCGGCGTACGACTGTCCGGTGGAGCACCGGACTGTCCGGTGAGCCAACGGTCGGCCGCGCAATCCGCGCGTGACGCGTGGCCGAGCCAACGGTAGGGTGGGGGCACCGAACTGTCCGGTGTGCACCGGACAGTGTCCGGTGCGCCAACGGCTCCAGGACTGCAACGGTGGACTGCTCCATTTCTGGAAGGAAATCGGGCACCGGACTGTCCGGTGCGCCACCCGACAGAAGGCAAGATTTGCCTTCCTGGATTGCTTCCAACAGCTCCTAGGCCCCTTGTGCCTATAAAAGGGACCCCTAGGCGCCTCAAGCAAAGTACAAGCGCTGCCAACAAGTGTAGACATCACTCTGATCAATTCTCACTCTCCCTCTTGTGTGTATCTCTCTAGTTTGTGTAGAAGGCAAAGCTATAAGCCTTTTAGAGAGAGGAGAAGTGCTGCTAAGAGCAAGAGCAAGGTCTTGAGCGTAGTGTTACTCTGCCGGGGTGCTGTCAAGAAGTTTGTAAGCAGCCGCGGTTTCTGTTGTAACTATCTCATCATAGTGGAAGGCTCTATCTGTCTGACTGACATATCTGAGCAAACGGAGGAAGGAGTTGAAACAGACTCCAAGCCCAGGTGTGGCTAACTCCAACGAGGACTAGGCAAGCATTTCAGGCTTGGCCGAACCTCGGGATAAATCCTTGCGTCTGTGTGCTCTGTTCCGTATTGTATTCTGACTCTCTGTCTTACTCGCTTTTATATCTGCACTTCACTGCTTACTTGTGGTACTAGCTTTCCTTGAAGTGCAGGATATTCTTAAGACAGGAACTTCAATTCCACTGCAACCTACTCGAAGGGTTCTTCACTCCACTGCGTTCTAGTCTTCGAGTAGAGTAAGAATTTAAGTTTTAAAGTAATAATTTTTATTCGCCTATTCACCCCCCTCTAGGCGACATCCAGATCCTGTTCCCGGGCCAAAGGGAACTTTCATATTTGCACCTTCTTAGTATTTGACATGATGACTTAGGGATTTATCTTTCTTAGCTTGTTATGTCCTAGCTAAGTAGTTGGGTGAATCTAGGCTTGAAACAACCCCAAGAATAACTAACAAGTTAATGTTTTGAGGACTTTCGGCTAAAGATGGCCCCAACAGTAACCCCACTCAATTGCATTTGCAACCTCTCTGACTACCCTATCCAGTGTGCCACCAAATATGTTCGGAGCATTATAGATTTCCACAAATACGCTACAGACCTCTCACATGCCATATCTAGTGTGACACTCGGTGCTTTTGTAATAAAAATGAACTCCAACTCATTTGTCTAAATGATTTTGGTGTTTGATGACCAACATAACCGGTGAACTAATGGCTATCAAGAGTTTGTGTTTTGTAGTTCACATGATACGTAGTGGATTAGACTGAGGCTCTGAGGATGCAACACCTCAAAAGAATACCTAAAAGACTCATAGAAGACTTACGAATACTCAGCACAAGTCTAAGATACAAGACCAAAAGATCCCAACAAAAGAAGATAGAAGATTCAAGAAATGGGCTGTCAGCTGGCGCACCGGACCGGTCTGGTGGTGCACTGGACCGAATGCGTAGAGAGCTCTACAAACGGCTCTCAGACAGCTGGCTATCCAGACTGGTCCGGTGGTGCATCAGACCACGGTCCAACGGCTAGTACCTAACTGCTATCTGATGTGGCAGCACCGGATCGTGTGGTTGGCACACCGAACCATTATTGTAGCTCAAGGAACCAGTCAGAATCCAACGACTAGATGAGGAGGCACTAGACCCTTGGTCCGGTGGTGCCAGACCGGTCCGGTGCAGCGCAGACAAAAAACTGCAGCCTTTCTCCGATGGCTAGTATTGGATGGGGGCTCTATAAATAACCCCCTAGCCGGCTATTTGGGGGTGTGGGAGCCCAAGCAACATACCATCACATGTGATACACATCTCCAAGGCTTCAAACACCCAAGTGCTTAATAGAATCACTCGGTGATTATCATAAGTGCTTTGTGAAGTGCTTGGGTTAGTTAGACCGCTTATGTGCTTGCTCTAGGTTGTTCCTAGTTAGTTGAGTGAGTTCAAAAAAACCCACCAAACCTCCTCAGCTCTTGCGTGAGACATTGTAATAATGTATCGAGTGGGCCAATGTCTTGTGAGACCACACCAACCGTGGTGTGGCTACCACTATGTATCGGAGGGAACGTGGCCCATGGCGTTTTGGTCGGAAGCTCGATAGTAAAGATGGTAGGGAGCGTCCGAGAGGAGGCCGGAACCGGAGCACAACTTGCGCGTGGAGAAGGCCCACAGCTCTCTATGGAGCTACCTATCCCAGTGCTTGGCCCTCGCGTGGGCTTCCCTTTGCGTAGGGGCACCAACAAGGATTAATTAGAACTTTACAAAGTTTTGGATACGTTGGTAAAAATACTGACGCATCCATGAGAGTTTACAGTCTCTACCTTTGCTCTTTAGCTTCTGCGTTTACATTGATTACTTAAGTTGCAATATTTACTATTCTTAGTTTAGAATATAGGATTGGAATTTAGGTTGCATAACTTCTTTTGCTGTAGAGATAGCCACACTTAGACAAAACCTAGATTGCACATTATTGCTTAGTCTTGCATAGGTTTTATTTAGGAGAAATATTTGAGGGCTAGATTAGCGAGAATTTTAGAAGTTCTAATTCACCCCCCTCATAGGCATCCTTGTTCCTTTCAATTAGTATTAGAACTCGGTTTGGCTGATTTAGTACACTTTTAGCTTAAATTCTATTAGAGCTGACGCCATTTAGAGGAAGGGACGAATACCCATAGTCCACCACACTTCGATGACACTATTTTTCTTATTATGGCACTAGAATGGCTTGTTACCTAGAAGTGGTTGATCTAGGTGTTTGGAGAGTCACTCGCGACGGGATGAAACCACCTAAGAACCTCGAGAATCTCACTGCGAGTGATGAAAAATAAATTCATTTGAATGCTAGAGCCAAAAATTGCTTGTATGAATATTTTAGCATGAAAAATTTCAATCAAGTATTTCCTTAGAAACTGTTAATGAGATTTGGCTAAAATTGCATGAGCCTCGTGATGGCACATCAAATGTCTGTGAGCAAAAACATTTCCTAGTTTTAAATAAGCATAATTCTTTTTTAATAAAAGAAAATAAGCTTGTTAGAGATATGTATTCTCGTTTTAATCTTTTCATTAATGGGCTTAATTATATTGGAATTAATAAGCTAGGTGATGCGAACATTGTGAATCAATGGTGCGGTTGTTTGGATATTATGTTGCCTTATTAGCTAGGGGTTTGGGTTCTGTGGGACATAATTCTTACCCTAGGCTGCTCATATGGTTGGTCATCCTTTTTTGGCCTCCTAGGGGCCAAAAAGTGCTCACCCACACGAGCGATGCTATGATGTTGAGGAGTCGTTGGGAGTAAGGATAAGCTTGGATAAGACATATGTATAGATGGGTGATGAAAATTAACATCATGTTCTATATATTCTACGCCAAACTTTCCGACGTAATGAGTGGAATGTCTGGCCGTGTACGCGGACTGTCCGACTATGTAGACGGATGGTCCGTATGTGTAACACCCCAAGTGTTTATATTCCGCTCGACAACGAGTACGGATTTAAGCACGTAATATCAGTGGATAAAATGGATACTGAATTTTAAACATTTTCGCATATTGCGATTTTAATATTGCATCTGTTTTGTCGGACGCGAGTTCGATATCGTTTTTATCTTTAATCGTATGGGCTCTTCCTAAATTTTCGTGCTGTTCGGAACATATTTGTTCTGAAAATCGGTGCGTTCGGTGAGTATTTAAAATTCATCGCTCGCGTGAACACGAATTTGGAAGTCCGACTCACTCGGATGATTTTTATCCCGGGCAAATTAATTGTGCTTGACGACTAAAATTATTCGGGGCAAAATATTTAGGATCGTGCGTCGTCTGAGTGAAATCGTGCGCGCGAATAGGATTCAATTTATTCGTCTGCACGCTGTTCTGACGACAAAATCGCGTATGTGATAGCGGCTCTGGTTTCGGCTAATTTCGGTCGAATCACGTAGAGCAGATTAAAATAGCGAAGCCGAAATCGGGTCGATCTGGTCCGTTTTCATCGTGGCCGGAATAGTCATGGAAATTATCTAAACGAATTTTAGTCAAAATCGTATACCTCGGATTTTCCGTTTCGTGATTCGGAAAATAGAGTGTGTAGCTGTTTGTCGTATTACGCGTCGACACTTTAATCGTCGCTAAAAATCACAATTCAAAAATATATGTGATTCTTTATTAAAAAACAGAAAAAGAAATAAAAAAAATCTTCAGCTATTCCTATCCGCGCGCCGCCCCTGCCCTGCGATTTTTCTGCCGCCCCTGCTTCCCTTTTTATACGCGCGCGGAGCCCCTTCTTCAATCTCCAGCCGAGCTCTCCCTCTCCACGCAGCTCCCTCGCGGTGCTCCCTCCCTGGCGCTCGAGCGCTCTATCCTCGGAACGGAGCTTCTCTGCGCACCGCAACCAAGCTTCCTTCCCCATGGCGCTCGGCACCCAAGTCCCCAGCCGGATCTCCCATGCACGCGCGGCTCCCATGGCGAGCTCGCCGGGATGCCCCTGCTCCAGCCGACCTCCCTCCCTTGTCTTCTCCCTGCTTGGATTTCCTCTGCCCCAGCCGCCTTCCCTGCTTGCTTCCCCTGCATCCGTGGCGGTCCCATCTCCCTCGCCGAGCTCCCACTCCCTCTGCGCGCAGCTCGCCTCCGCTCCCTGCTCCCATGGCCCTCGGCTTCTCCAGCTGCCAGTGCTTGCCCTCTGCTTGGGCCGCGCCCTCCCTTGCTCGGATCCCAGGCCGCGCGCTCACCTCCCCAGCTCGGACAGCCATGGCCACCACGCCGTCGAAGCTCCCTGCGCGTCCAGCCGTCGAAGCCTCCAGCTCCCAGCCGGCCGAAGTTCCCTGCTCACGAATTTCTTTCTCTCCAACGCTCTCAGCTCGCCGCGCTCTGACGAGGTCCCTGCTCCTCGTGGCGCCCTCTCTAGCTATGGCTCCCTGTGCGCCGCCGTTCTCCTGTACGTAGTGGCGTTCCCAGCCGAGTTCCTCCACAGCACCTCCTATGGCCGCTGCGTCGCGCTCCTTATGCTTGCACAGCTGAACGCCGTGCCGGGTACTACGCAGTGTTTTGTCCGATGTCGAGCTTAGCTTGGTTTTTGTTTCTCTGCAGCATCATACACGGCATGTCGTCGCTGCTCCCCATCGCGTCGTCGATCCCGCTTGAGCCCCTTCGCGTTCGTCGAGGCTTCCTGGCTCGACTCTGCCCAGTTTGCCTTTGCGTCGCGCGCGTAGCATTTTGTTGTTCTTGCGCGTGCTGCCGCAAAGCTCCCTGTTCAGTTCTCCTCCGTCGCGTTGTTGTGCATGCGAAGTTCTCTGCTCGCAGCGGTGTGTCGAGTTTCCACGTCGAGCTCCTCTCTTGCGTGCCGATCGCCGTCATTCTGTGCGTCATCATGAAATTCCAAGAGTCAAGTGAAGACGGAGCCAGCAACGTGATATTCACCAAGTGCGCGACAAAAAGCTCGAGCTAGGATTTATCGGCATTCGTACGAGTATTGGGTCGTGTTTGATGCTGGTGAACCGCTTTATAATTTTTGTAAGTTTATCTAATGATTGGATTAACTAGAATTATTAGTCGTAATAATCCTCGTATTTAGCGCAGGCGCGTTGTGGTAGTGTTAAAAATAAGTGAAGTACGATGGGTTTAGTAATGTGAAAGGTAGATTAATTTAGGGATATCTAAGCGAGGTGGCGACATAAAGGATAGATTTAGTATTTCATATAACTATCTGATGGATTTTGTCGTTGTCAATTGCACTAAATAAATAACATAAAGAAATGTTTGATTAATTGTTGACATGTAAAATATGTGATGAGTGAAATAAAATTAAAATAGTTTTTTGTGAGCGATGTAGTATAATTTATAAAGCAAGGGATAAGGATTAGCATTTAATTAATTAGCTGGTGAGTTGTGTAGGCTAATGGTATTTAATGTGTATAGTTTGTTGTTTATGATGTTTGTGATAGGTTCGAGAAGCGTAATTATTGCGCTTAGTCGTAGGTCGATAACCAGTATTATCGTATAAAATTGTACAACGCCTCGCCGCTAGGTGTTTAAATTCGCTATCGCGTAGCACTACTTGGGTTTATAATATTCCCGTTCATATGCATTCATGTGCATTATGCAAATCATTTAGGTACGCTGATTAATCGCGCGATGCGAAGGACGACCCAAGTCGACCCCAAACGCGGACTAATCCGCAAGATGAAGCTGATGGACCAACTTGAAGATGGTTAAATCAATCAAGTGCTCGATCGAGGGATACTCGTCAAGCGGACATCGCTACCTAACAACACTAACTTCGTGTTATTCAGGCAAGCTCCGGTGCATTCGCCACCTCCTTGTGTTTTAAAATCTTTATCACCTTGTTTGATGCATTAGGTGATAGGAGTTGTGTGCTAAACCGTTGATGCATTTCCTTCCTTGGAAAATTGATTACCCTTCCTTGACACCCTTATTGAAAAGAGTTTTTGATGCTTAGCCTTGCTTTAGTAAACAAAAATGTTTTGTTTTAAAACAAAGGTGATGCTTCAGTGGGTGGGAATGTTTTCGAAAATAAAACTTGATGGTGAATCCATCATGGCCGTGATGGGTTCAACATCGGAAAAGATGTACCTCTGCCAGGTACCAAACTTTGGGTTGAAATTAATAAAGCTGAGACCGGGCGCTTGACTTGCACGAGAAAGGAGTCTCGGTGTAGTGTCTCCGTCTGAGTCGATTAAGGACCGTCTCGATGTAGGCTTGATGACGAGGACCCTTTAACTGGGCACATGCCTCGTCATGGGTAAGCTTTGCCTCGGGCAGACTAAGGCCAGAATAAGATACCATGCAATGGGAGTGGAGAGATGGCGAGAGTAGCGTGTACCCTCCATGGCAAGAGGCTGGACGATGGTGTATCTATGCTCTCGGTTGGCGTGAACCTGATCTGGTCTTAAGAACCTCGGTGGCGGGTTGACATATGCAAGGGTTAAGTGCTACATATGTCGTGTGATTGGAGATCCTCAGTTGAGTATAATCGATTCGGATCGCCGTACCTTCGCGGTTATGAAGACTTGGTTACTGACTTACACGTAGAACTCCAATGAAGATGAAGGGTTGTTAAGAAATTGGCTAGTGCAGGTCAAGTGATTGAACTAGGGTAGAAAGAACTCAAGATGCAGGTAACTTTACCTAACCTGACAAGTAAAACTGGATTTTAAGGATCCACTCATAGTAAGCTTTTCTGCAAAACAGAGTCTTTGATTCTTGATGAGCCATACCTTGAATCCCTCTAGCTAGCACACCCTTGAGAGTCTTTTCTTTAGTCGGGTAAGTCTTGCTGAGTAATTCCATACTCAGGGTTTTATTCCGTGTTGTTTTTTAGGTCCTAGTTTTCTGTTGCTGATGATGGTGTTAAGTGCCGGTGGGCTCGGCCTTCTTATAAGTCTAAGTAACTCTCATATACTTCTTATTGAGGATGGTCACTTGAGCTAGCATATATTTTAAACTTATACTTTTGTAATCACTCCAATAAATATAATGTAAAATTTTTGTAACCTATAAAATTTGGTAATAAGATTTCCGCTGCAAAAATGTTGATGTGTGTGATTTGTGTTACTTAATCCCGCGGTTCTGGTTGTAAGTGGTTTATCCGATGTCCTTGGGGCAATCTGATAGATCCTGTTAAGTTATCTGGTGCACATGCATAGCCGTCTGAGGTCTTTAGGACAAGGACAGGTGCATGTGGGCCCAATAACTTGGAGGTTCCGCCACAAGCTGGTATCAGAGCAGGATTAAGTATCTACAGTCACATACGTATTTTCAAAACAAAAGTTTTGGTTTTGAAAACCTATTTTCAACTAAACACATTGTTTGGCTTTGAAAAACAGTTTTGAAAAACTATAATGCTAGCGACATCCTCTATTAAGCCCTAAGTTAAGGACTATCAGGTGGCTTAGTTGAAAACCACTAACCCACAACTGGGGGTATTGCATACATGTGTAATGTTATTTTTGAGGCCATTCAGTTTTAAATGGATCGACGCCCAGGTAAGGTGAGATGTGAGAGCATGATCGAACAACCGTCGGTCTAGGGAAGTGCTTAATTGTAGCACTTGATTATATACATGTTCTACATATGTATATATGAAGGCTGCGATGTGGAGTATTTACTTTTCTGGGAATCAGTACCCCATGAATGTGTATGGGTATACAGACATGGGAATACTGAGAAGTGTAATGTACTTGTAACGACGCACCTACGCTCAGGTAAGAAGGTAAGTTACCATAATGGGTTGCCCTATGGTTAAAGTGTGGCAACGGCGCCTATGCGTGGCTCGACGCTTAATGATGAGCTGGCCTCCATATAGAAATATATGGAGTATAAACTGTGATAAACTGTCATGTGTGACTTGCATCATTGGGAAATTGGGCTGCAATGGATTTTCTGCAGGTACACTAACCTCGAAAACGTATGTGTAGTTGACGACTAGCAAAATACCGTGAGAGTCGTTAGTATGCCACCGATATAGAACGCTATTGCCACATTACGTTGGCAAAATTTGTGAGGACGAATAAGACGAGCATGCATCCTGATTGTTGCATCATGTTTGTCACCTATACACCCAAAATGCTTCTCTCATCTTTATTCAGTAACCATTGATTGTAGATAATGTGGTGTAATGTTGTATTATGAACCCCAATGAAATAGTGGTCCTCCATTCTTTAGGTAATATATTTAGGTGTTATATGTGTTTGCCCTTGTACTTGATGTGCCGATAGAAGGTTGGTAGTTTGTTTGCTTAAACCCAAAACTAGGTCCTGTTCTTATTTAGTTAACCATGACCTAATGTTGATTTTTCTGTTATCACTCCATGACCAAACACATAAAAATAAATACCTAGATAATTTCTTTGTTGGACCTAAAGTGTACCCGGACTTGAAACAAGAATCTCGAGTCATGTCTCCATCCTAAACCATATCCTTATTCAGTTGGTGCAAGCTGATGTACCTTATCCAGTTCGCCTGTTCTTAAGGATCGCCATGTTGCTTTATCAACCTAACCCAGAAAAGACATGTCTGAGTATTTTCTTGAATTTGATGCCTTTGGTTTCTCCATATCTATCGAAGGCATATCAACTTAATCCTTGGCCTTGTAATCTCTGCGATGGGCATAGAAATATGCTTGGGGCTGAATTAACAGTCTCCCATCGTACTCCTTTCATCAAGTTTAGGTTATGGCCATGCCCTGTTCATTTCATCGGCCCGTGATCTATTTGGCTCTCTACTTGTAACCATCCTTACAGGTGGAGTATTTCTTTATACATTGTCACCCTTGCCCAATTCATTTATGTCGCGTGAGATTCCTTATTGGTTATGTCTGATAATGGCGTTATGACTAACACCAGTGGTGCCGTGACAAAACCGAGGGTCTTCTGTGTGTGAGCACAAGGTTGCGCTACTCGGCACACGCTAGTATCACAGTTAGTAGTCATAATCCATTATGAGATTATATCAATATGCTATCTTCTGTAGGCCTCTTCCTTGAAACAATTTCTATGTTGCTTGTGAAGTGATCAAGCAGCAGCTATCATCACTATTGGATCAAAAGGGCATACCACTTTCATGTGTGGTCTTATTTCTTTTGATCTTGGTAGTGACTACTCATATAAGTTCCCTTTACATCCTTTGTGTAAAGGTGAAGCCTTGGAGCTTTTTAGTGTTGGAAAACAACTGATTAGCTCTCAAATGAAGATTGACTTTCCCCTGCTGCTGAGATGCAGGAGTTTGTTCATTCGCTGTCTTATTTAATCCAAGTATTCCCTAACCAAGTGGATCGTTCATCTTGCCTGAAGAAACGGATGAACAACCTGACCAAATGGATTTCTACCCAAATGCATGACCTTTTGCTAACAAGAGTGAACTCTCGACCGTTGGCTTACCGATGGTATTGCGACGACTTGCTCAATGTCAAAAGTAGTTCAACAAGTTGGTTTTACTAACTTGTAACTGCTTTGTGAACAAAGGTTGAGTTTAGAGATCGTTTTATCGAGTTGTCTAAACTAACTTTGGTTCAACCCACCCTAAAGAAAGTACTCACAAAAACTAAGTTAAATCGACTGATAACCACCCAATCATCGCTCTAGTCATGCCTCGATCGCCTCACGCGTGCTTTTCCAGCATGAGTGATCATGTCGAGCCATGCCCAGTGCTTGCTAAAATGGACTAGTTGCAAAGTCCGCATCTACAGATCCCTCCGCTGGTGATTTTCTCGAATCTATATCACCTTCTAGGACTTAGATTTTCTAGCCTAACACGGGTCAACTGTGATGTTATTCGACATTCACACCCGTCTCATGTGCTATGAACTTATCGCGACCACTTGTTGGTAAACCTCCTTTTGTGTGTTTTACCCAAGAGGTTGCATCTGATTCTGTTTGGGTAAAATCGCGTATTTGCTGCTCGCTCAATAGACTCAGATAGTACCATGTCATCAGAAAAAGCAAACTGCACACATGGAACCTTATGTGTTCCTCTGGCAGATAGCGTCTCTATTGTTGGACATTTCTAAATTAGCCTAAGGCAATATATGTTATGTCCACTAGAGAAACAACATTCTGAGACACTCGTCCTTGCTTGGAACTGCCTTATAATTATCGCTGATATGAACACGGGTTACGTACTTCTCTACCCTTAGAAGTCTTTCGCTCCGAATCTCGGGACGAGATTCTTTTAAGGGGGGAGGGCTGTAACACCCCAGGTGTTTATATTCCGCTCGACAACGAGTACGGATTTAAGCATGTAATATCAGTGGATAAAACGATACTGAATTTTAAACATCTTCGCCTATTGCAATTTTAATATCGCATCTGTTTTGTCGGACGCGAGTTCGATATCATTTTTATCTTTAATCATACGGGCTCTTTCTAAATTTTCGTGCTGTTCGGAACATATTTGTTCTGAAAATCAGTGCGTTCGGTGAGTATTTAAAATTCATCGCTCGCGTGAACACGAATTTGGAAGTCCGACTCACTCGGATGATTTTTATCCCGGGCAAATTAATTGTGCTTGACGACTAAAATTATTCGGGGCAAAATATTTAGGATCGCGCGTCGTCTGAGTGAAATCATGCGCGCGAATAGGATTCAATTTATTCGTCCGCACGCTGTTCTGACGACGAAATCGCGTATACGATAGCGGCTCTGGTTTCGGCTAATTTCAGTCGAATCACACAGAGCAGATTAAAATAGCGAAGCCAAAATCGGGTCGATCTGGTCCGTTTTCGTCATGGCCGGAATAGTCATGAAAATTATCTAAACGAATTTTAGTCAGAATCGTATACCTCGGATTTTCCGTTTCGTGATTCAGAAAATAGAGTGTGTAGTTGTTTGTCGTATTACGTGTCGACACTTTAATCGTCGCTAAAAATCATAATTCAAAAATATCTGTGATTCTTTATTAAAAAACAGAGAAAGAAATAAAAAAAGGAAAAAAATCTTCAGCTATTCCTATCCACGCGCCGCCCCTGCCCTACGATTTTTCTGCCGCCCCTGCTTTCTTTTTTATACACGCGCGGAGCCCCTTCTTCAATCTCCAGCCGAGCTCTCCCTCTCCACACAGCTCCCTCGCGGTCTCCCTCCCTGGCGCCCGAGCGCTCTGTCCTCAGAATGGAGCTTCTCTGCGCGCCTTAGCCAAGCTTCCTTCCCCATGGCGCTCGGCGCCCAAGTCCCCAGCCGGATCTCCCATGCGTGCGTGGCTCCCATGGCGAGCTCGCCGGGATGCCCCTGCTCTAGCCGACCTCCCTCCCTTGTCTTCTCCCTGCTTGGATTTCCTCTGCCCCAGCCGCCTTCCCTGCTTTCTTCCCCTGCATCCGTGGCAGTCCCATCTCCCTCGCCGAGCTCCCACTCCCTCTGCGCGCAGCTCGCCTCCGCTCCCTGCTCCCATGGCCCTCAGCTTTTCCAGCTGGGGGTGCTTGCCCTCTGCTTGGGCCACGCCCTCCTTTGCTCGGATCCCAGGCCGCACGCTCACCTCCCCAGCTCGGACAGCCATGGCCACCACGCCGTCGAAGCTCCCTGCGCGTCCAGCCATCGAAGCCTCCAGCTCCCAGCCGGCCGAAGTTCCCTGCTCACGAATTTCTTTCTCCCCAACGCCCTCTGCTCGCCGCGCTCTGCCGAGGTCCCTGCTCCTCGCGGCGCCCTCTCTAGCTATTGCTCCCTGCGCGCCGCCGTTCTCCTGTACGTAGTGGCGTTCCCAGCCGAGTTCCTCCACAGCACCTCCCATGGCCGCTGCGTCGCGCTCCTTGTGCTTGCGCAGCTGAACGCTGTGCCGGGTACTGCGCAGTGTTTTGTCTGATGTCGAGCTTAGCTCGGTTTTTGTTTATCTGCAACATCATACATGGCATGTCGTCGCTGCTCCCCATCGCGTCGTCGATCCCGCTTGAGCCCCTTCGCGTTCGTCGAGGCTTCCTGGCTCGACTCTGCCCAGTTCGCCTTTGCGTCGCGCGCGTAGCATTCCGTTGTTCCTGCGCGTGCTGCCGCGAAGCTCCCTGTTTATTTCTCCTCCATCGCGTTGTTGTGCATGCGAAGTTCTCTGCTCGCAGCGGTGTGTCGAGTTTCCGCGTCGAGCTCCTCTCTTGCGTGCCGATCGTCGTCATTCTGTGCGTCGTCATGAAATTCCAAGAGTCAAGTGAAGACGGAGCCAACAACGTGATATTTACCAAGTGCGCGACAAAAAGCTCGAGCTAGGATTTATCGGCATTCGTACGAGTATTGGGTCGCGTTTGATGCTGGTGAGCCGCTTTATAATTTTTGTAAGTTTATCTAATGATTGGATTAACTAGAATTATTAGTCGTAATAATCCTCGTATTTAGCGCAGGCACGTTGTGGTAGTGTTAAAAATAAGTGAAGTACGATGGGTTTAGTAATGCGAAAGGTAGATTAATTTAGGGATATCTAAGCGAGGTGGCGACGTAAAGGATAGATTTAGTATTTCATATAACTATCTGATGGATTTTGTCGTTGTCAATTGCACTAAATAAATAACATAAAGAAATGTTTGATTAATTGTTGACATGTAAAATATGTGATGAGTGAAATAAAATTAAAATAGTTCTTTGTGAGCGATGTAGTATAATTTATAAAGCAAGGGATAAGGATTAGCATTTAATTAATTAGCTGGTGAGTTGTGTAGGCTAATGGTATTTAATGTGTATAGTTTGTTGTTTGTGATGTTTGTGATAGGTTCGAGAAGCGTAATTATTGCGCTTAGTCGTAGGTCGATAACCAGTATTATCGTATAAAATTGTACAACGCCTCGCCGCTAGGTGTTTAAATTCGCTATCGCGTAGCACTACTTGGGTTTATAATATTCCCGTTCATATGCATTCATGTGCATTATGCAAATCATTTAGGTACACTGATTAATCGCGCGATGCGAAGGACGACCCAAGTCGACCCCAAGCGCGGACTAATCCGCAAGATGAAGCTGATGGACCAACTTGAAGATGGTTAAATCAATCAAGTGCTCGATCGAGGGATACTCGTCAAGCGGACATCGCTACCTAACAACACTAACTTCGTGTTATTCAGGCAAGCCCCGGTGCATTCGCCACCTCCTTGTGTTTTAAAATCTTTATCACCTTGTTTGATGCATTAGGTGATAGGAGTTGTGTGCTAAACCGTTGATGCATTTCCTTCCTTGGAAAATTGATTACCCTTCCTTGACACCCTTTTTGAAAAGAGTTTTTGATGCTTAGCCTTGCTTTAGTAAACAAAAATGTTTTGTTTTAAAACAAAGGTGATGCTTCAGTGGGTGGGAATGTTTTCGAAAATAAAACTTGATGGTGAATCCATCATGGCCGTGATGGGTTCAACATCGGAAAAGATGTACCTCTGCCAGGTACCAAACTTTGGGTTGAAATTAATAAAGCTGAGACCGGGTGGTTGACTTGCACGAGAAAGGAGTCTCGGTGTAGTGTCTCCGTCTGAGTCGATTAAGGACCGTCTCGATGTAGGCTTGATGACCGAGGACCCTTTAACTGGTCACATGCCTCGTCTTGGGTAAGCTTTGCCTCGGGCAGACTAAGGCCAGAATAAGATACCATGCAATGGGAGTGGTGAGATGGCGAGAGTAGCGTGTACCCTCAGTGGCAAGAGGCTGGACGGTGGTGTATCTGTGCTCTCGGTTGGCGTGAACCTGATCTGGTCCTAAGAACCTCGGTGGCGGGTTGACATATGCAAGGGTTAAGTGCTACATATGTCGTGTGATTAGAGATCCTCAGCTGAGTATAATCGATTCGGATCGCCGTACCTTCGCGATTATGAAGACTTGGTCACTGACTTACACGTAGAACTCCAGTGAAGATGAAGGGTTGTTAAGAAATTGGCTAGTGCAGGTCAAGTGATTGAACTAGGGTAGAAAGAACTCTAGATGCAGGTAACTTTACCTAACCTGACAAGTAAAACTGGATTTTAAGGATCCACTCATAGTAAGCTTTTCTGCAAAAAACAGAGTCTTTGATTCTTGATGAGCCATACCTTGAATCCCTCTAGCCAGCACACCCTTGAGAGTCTTTTCTTTAGTCGGGTAAGTCTTGCTGAGTAATTCCATACTCAGGGTTTTATTCCCTGTTGTTTTTTAGGTCCTAGTTTTCTGCTGCTGATGATGGTGTTAAGTGCCGGTGGGCTCGGCCTTCTTATAAGTCTAAGTAACTCTCCTATACTTCTTATTGAGGATGGTCACTTGAGCTAGCATATATTTCAAACTTATACTTTTGTAATCACTCCGATAAATATAATGTAAAATTTTTGTAACCTATAAAATTTGGTAATAAGATTTCCGCTGCACAAATGTTGATGTGTGTGATTTGTGTTACTTAATCCCGCGGTTCTGGTTGTAAGTGGTTTATCCGATGTCCTTGGGGCAATCTGACAGATCCTGTTAAGTTATCTGGTGCACATGCATAGCCATCTGAGGTCTTTGGGACAAGGACAGGTGCATGTGGGCCCAATAACTTCGAGGTTCTGCCATAGTATGTGTCTTTTAGGGTTTGTGTGGGATACGGCGGCCCTGGCGTTGATTTCAATGGTTTGGTTCAGAAAACGGGGCCAACCATCGCTGGTCCGGATAGTCCATGCTCATGCACGAACGGTCTGGCCATGTGCAGATCGGTGGTTGTTCGGAAGATGTGTTCATCGACATCCTATAAAGTGGTTGGGATTGGTCATGCCAATTTGCAGCCGACGATGAATCATGTGTATTTTCCTTAGTTTTGACCTTGTGCGAAGGAAAATTAGCAACAACGGATTTATCAAATGCACATGCTAGCCTCTTGTAATCATCTTGCATACCCCCTATTATTTGTTGCATATGTTCTCGTTGTTCATCTATGTAAGATCTAAGAGCTTGGATTTCGTTTGTTTCACTTACCTTGAGGGGTAGCTGTAGTAGGTCGAAGCGAAGCTAGATCAATCACCCATTATCGAACGACCTTGTGATACCTGTCCACCTTGAAGTTGGCCAGGAATTTGTCCTGGGCCTCCTTGATTAGCTGTTCTTTGTGTCCTTTGAATTCCTGGTGATCTTCAGCTTACAGAGTCTCAATAGTCGGCTCAATGATGTTGCTGGGAGAGACATCAGAGTGATCCTTTGAACCAGCCATCGAGGGCCAATTTGATGGATCTTCATGCCCTGTCCCCTGTGGAGTCGCTAAAAAGTGTGTTGGCGCCGATTTGGACGCCAATCACTTCAAGATGTACTGGTGGCAGTGCTCTCCGCGACAGTGTAGACGGTCTGCGGCCTAACCTGCGACAAGGGTGGGTTCTTCTCCGCGCCAAAGCCGGACGGTCCGCGCCTAGTGGCCGGACGGTCCACGGAGGCGGCATGTTCGCCAACAGCACCTAGATCTAACCCCAGGGAGGACCCCGTCAGGGAGGAGACATCCTAGGGTTTGCCTTAGGATCGGCAGGCCACCCAAGACGCCTTCAGACGACGTACAATCGAAGAGAGGTGAAATCGGGGATGAGAAGGGTAAATTACTGCTACTCCTAGGGTATGAAAAGTAGAAGAACGATAAATAAATTGATTGGTTCGATTGTTGATGATTCAATCGACCATAACCCTTCAAATATATAAGGGGAGGTCTGAAGCCGTTTCTAGGAGTTCTCCAATAACTCCCACGAGTTTAGAGAGATAAACACGCGTGAAGAAAGGAGCTTGATTCACCTGATCTAATCCTATCGTGGACTATCCACGCCTACGGGCGGACCCAGTGGCGGAGGGCAAAAGGAAAGTGTGGTATGGCTGAAAAAGGAAAAATACAACTAATGTTATAACATGGTATGGCTGAAAAAGGAAAAATACAACTAATGTTATAACAGCAAGAGTTGAACTCAAGACCTGTTGAGCAAAACTTGGTTGTCTAGCCAGTGCACAATGTTTTGCTTTGTGTTCACACTAGAAGATTAAACTATATCAAAAATTTAGATATAGCTGATGCCATACTAAGCCATAATAGATCCTCCGTCAGTGGGCGGACAGTCCGGAGGCTAGATCGTCCGAGCATTGCCGAGTGCCATAAATAGTGCTCAACAAGGTCTATTTTCCTCACAAGGGATTTCACCACTAATAAATGTGTCCCTCTCGGAGTTAACTAACATATAATTGTTAGTGACATGAGCTCAGGGGTGAGAATGAGCTCTAAATTTTACACTAAAGCATTTAAGGATCAGATCAGGTTAGGATCGAGATCTATTTCTATTCATTTTAAACTAAAATTTAATTAGGGTCCTAAGAATTTGTGAAAAAGCATTTGGATCGTGATCCATTACCGCACATGTAAGTTTGCCGAATTGACTTTACATTAGTTAAAGAAATCAGAAGAAAAAGATGAGCTGATTCTCAAACGCGACGACACTCCAACCTTTACCGAAAGCTTCTGCAGTCAAGGAAGGGCACTGAAGGGTACGTGAAGCTTCACCCGCAAAGTCTATACACACAAAGCCTTACGTAGCAAGACTACGCACGAAGTTAAACATCCTACGAAGCCTCAATAAAAAGAACTACCTTATGTCCTTAAGTGATGAAGTTAGCTTCACTAGACGCACGGACATACTTGCGAAGACTAACAATTCACAAAGACTAGTTAAGGAGATAAATAAAAACCATATTATCCTCATGTAAACAAACACTTGTAATTAAGGATGATAATGAGCTCTAAAATTTAACACTAAAAAAATTTAGGGACCAAACCAGATTAGGATCAAACTCTATTTCTATTTATTTTTGAACTAAAATTAATTAAGACTCAAACGAGAAACATTTGAATCGTGATTATCACCCTTGGTTATAATATAATAGTTTAGGAGTGGGAACGTTCTTTCATATAGATTATAAAGATGAGAAAGCCTGCAAATACCTATAATTTTTATTGTTCACAAATTACAATTTTTATGTAATATATTTTATTTTTTCTATTCGGTGTGTTCGGCTACTTCTAAAATAACTCATATCGATTCTCAAGAGCGGATAGAGCACAACGAGAGAATTTTTTAATCAAGTCTGAAATTCGACCACGAAACCTGAAGCTGTTACTCAGAAGTCTTAACCATTACACTATAGCCCTTTTCGCGTTTGGCAAGTTCTCCCCGACAGGATGTTACGAGTATAGTTTACATATCCCAATTTATTCGTCAGCAAGATTACAATCGGAACAATAGTTGCATTAGCATAATATATATAAATTTCCGTCACAAATACAAAAAAAATACAAGACCTGTTACGTTTATATGGCCCAGCGTAAGTTGGTAGTGTTGGCTGCTTATTTCCTGGACCGGATTTAGGGATCAGAGCGCGCGTGGGTGCCATTTACGAGGCGAAGGAGCTGAAGCCGGCGTCAGCGCCACCGCCGACGCGGTGGAACCGGGAGACGGCGCAGTCCGTGGCGAAGAGGCCCGACGAGCGGTACTTGTCGGCGCCGCCCATGACGGGCATCTTGGCGCTGATATCGAGCTTGTTAACGTAGTCCGGGCGGTAGGTCTGGCCGAGCACGCCGTCGACGTCCTTGGTGAGGCCGTGGAACTTGTAGGAAACGTCGAGGTGCACGAGGGAGTCCTTCCCCGTCTTGCCGTAGCCGTGGACGCGGGAGTCCTCGTCGGTGATGGGCACGGCGTTGGCGGAGATGCTGAACTCGCCGTTGAGCTCAACGACGACGGCGTTGACGGCGTGGGTGCGGGTGACGGACAGCCCGGGCACGGCCGTCGACACCCAGCGCGCGTCCTTGGCGGCCTCGACGTCGACGGGCTCGCCGTCGAGCGCGATCACGACGTGGTCCTCGTCCTCGTCCCACTCGGCGGCCCTGCGGGCGCCCACGTAGAGCCTGTGACTGTGAGCGCCGCCGTCGCCGCCGAAGGTGACGCCGAGCGCCTGCACCCAGGTGAAGTCGCGGCCGGACTCGGCGTTGTGGTTCCCCATGAAGCGCGCGTTGATGTGGAGGCGGTCGTCCGACACGACGCAGAAGCTCTCGTCCTTCTTGCCGTGGAAGTAGAAGGTGTTGCCGTCGGCGCCCGTGAAGCGCGGGTCGCCGCACGAGGTGCCCGGCATCAGGTCACACACTGGCCGACCACATCACCGGACAAATATTGCGAAATATGAGAGTTCGTCACGAAATCCATCAGAATAATAACGACCACGGCAGAAATAAATACTGACTGCAGAAGGTGAGGCAGTAGGCGCAGTAGGCGAGGCACTTGTTGGGGCAGCGGATGGGGCACTTGACGTAGCAGGAGGCGCCCCAGTCGGTGGTGCATGTGATCTCGTAGTTCTTCTTGTGGTACTTGTTGATGACGGGGGTGAACTTGCCGTTGCCCGGGGCCTTCTTGGGGTCCCCCGGCGTCGACATCCGGGGAGGCTGCGGCTTGGTCTTCCGGACGGAAAAGTCCAACGCCGATGCCGTGCCGAGCGCCAGCGCCAGCGCCAGCGCCACCACCAGCAGAGTGGCAATGGCTCCACGGACCGCCGCCATTGCTGCGTGCTGCTAAGGACGGCCGGTCGAGGTGAGCTAGTGCGTCTAGTCAAGCTATAAACGGCAGTGATCAATGATGGTTGGAGATGGAGATGAATTTGTGTGTGCTCTCTGACCATGGAGAGCAGGCACTCTTATACGAGGCGCGTGGCTTTGCAAAAGCTGGATGAATTGGAGGTCAAGTGGCTTGAGAGCGAAGTGGCGTAGCGTAGTAGGCGGCAAAGTAACAGTGCAGGCGTGCATTCGTTCGCCGGAAATAAGGGGTCCTCTGGGCGAGTTGACGGTGGGAATGAAGGCACGTATATGCCGCCAAGTCGATCTGCATGCATGCATGTTAATTACGGCGCAACGTATAGTATAGAATATAGCTGAGAGCTCTACTACTTTCAGCCTTTTCTTCTCTAATCTAACGAGGCATAAGGCCATTCCGAGAGTAAAATTTCAATGCGCTATTTCTCATATCACCACATTCACTAGCTAGAATATAATAAAATTTAGATAAAAAACCACTTTTAATGCATTGTTTCATTTTATTGTTTTATAAGCTCTCCATATAACGATTAATTGCATGAATAATCTTTTGTTGAAAACCGGGCCAATCTAACTCATTTATTGAAAATTTTGTTACACATCAACCTAATAAAACTCGATGGGATTTAAGGTGGATTGAGGGCTAATTTGGTGGATAGGGATTACGGAGATCCATGGGAGGTATCCCCTTGTTATTCAAAATTGAATAGCAAGGGGATTCCTCTCCCATTGATCCCTTTGTGATCCCTGTCCACCAAACCAGTTCTGGGGGAGATTGGAGGGATTTAATCTCCTCCTATACAAAATTGTATAGAAGGGGATTTAATCCACTCTAATCCTCCTCAGGCTATGTTTGGATACTCTAGTATTCACTTCAATATACATGGGTTGAAGTGGATTGGGTGTAAATTAGTTTAATTTACACTCCAATCTCCCCAACCCATATGTATTAGGTTAATACTAAGTACCTAAACAAGCTCTCAATCCACTTCTAACCGAACACGGCCTTAGCTTGTTTTATATGCCAGTAAATATCACATATTGCAGGCAGACAGTCAGTTAATAGCTAATACATCATTGGTATTAAAAATGGTAGTTCGTCTTAACGTGCACCCACGGTACAACTACAAAATCATCATAGTATACTAGTGAATGACTTTGTTAGTGCCGATCTGGGCGCCAAACACTGGAACGGACCACCTGGCGGTGCTCTCTGTGGAGTCGCGGACGATCCGCAACACAGGGCCGGGTAGTCCATGGCCTAGTGCAGGAGCGGCTCCTCCTCTGCGTGCGTCTGAATGGTCCGTGCCTGCGGCTCAGACGGTCCGCGATGGCGCAGAGGGTCTTCTTCTTCGCAGCAGACCTAGATCTTGCCTCCCGGGAGAGACCCCATCGGGGAGGAGAGATCCTAGGGTGTGTCTTGGCGTCAGCAGACCACCAAGACGCCTCTAGTCGACGTAGAGCGAAAGAGAGGTGAAGATTCAAGGTACAGGAAGGCTAAACTAGGGCTAAACTAGAGCTACTCCTAATGCATTAGTTAAAAATGATAAGTAGAGTTGATTGGATCGATTGTGGGGGTTCAATCGGCCATAGCTTTTCATCTATATACAATGGGAGGTCTGGACCCGTTACAAAGTCGGTTCCCGAGTTAACCCTGTAGGCTTAGCTAGCAAATCTCGCAAGAAATCCGGAGCCCAAACTGATTCTGTGCACACGCAGATGGTCCACGCAGCTTCGGCGGACAGTCCGGATCGTGGGCCTTAGGGCCAGACCGCCCGCATGGACATTTTTTGTGTTCAACATTTGTCCCCTGCTTTTTGGTGGACATTGACGAACCAAAAGCATATGCACTAAGCTTGTTGCAAGTCATTGGCTTTTCAATCCAATAGGGTGATCGTTCAATTAAGCTTCAATGCATAAAGGTCGTTTTGGATTGCATCTTTCTCGGTCATGACAATCTGATAAATAGATCAAAAAGTATATAATGGAGCTTGTTGAGTTTGTGATCCAAATTTTGAAGAAGGCGGCTAAGTTGGCGAGCGAAGCGGAGGCCCGTCATCGGGAGGCTTGGGTTGTGCCTATTCACATTAGGGTTTCGCCTCTATAAATTCACTTGTAATCCACAGGAGATCGTCACCTCATTGTAAATCTCCGGCGATCTGTAACCACCCGAAAAGAGTGATATTGTTGCTGGCCGGCGCCCGTGGTTTTTTCCCTTCGCTTTGGAGGGGTTTTCCACGTTAAATTTGTGTCTTCTCTGTGTTTGATCTACTTTGTGTCATATTGATTCATAACAAGTGGTATCAGAGGTCATGTTCTTGTGATCCATGTGCTAGGGTTTCCTGCCGGCGCACGTATGCCGATGACAATGAAGTCTGATCTTCCGCTCCTAGATCTCGACACACGTTTCTCGCTGTGGCAGGTGAATATGTGGGCGATTCTCTCGCAGTCTAATCGTGATCTGGATGATGCCCTAGATGGGTTTGGCAGAAAGGACATTAGGACTTGGACTAATGAGGAGAGGCGCAAGGATCGTAAGGCGCTCGCACATATTCACCTTCATCTGTCTAACAATATCCTGCAAGAGGTCTTAGAGGAGAAAACCTCCACTGCACTTTGGTTGAAGCTAGAATCGATCTGTATGTCGAAGGATCTAACCAGCAAGATGCATGTCAAAATGAAGTTGTTCTCCCACGAGTTGCAAGAAGGAGGCTCTATGCTGATGCACATACCTGTGTTTAAGGAGATCGTGGCTGATCTGACGTCTATGGAGGTAAAGTTTGATAGTGAAGACCTAGTTCTTCTTCTCCTGTGTTCCCTCCCTGCATCGTTTAGTAATTTTCGAGATACCATCCTATACAGTCGTGATACCCTAACCGTGGCTGAAGTGTATGAAGATTTGACTGCGAAAGAAAAGATGAGACAGATGGTTAACTCGGAAGATGTTGCTGGCTTGAGTGGAGAAGCTTTATATGTCCGTGGCCGCACGGATTAGAAGAAGTCCTACTCAGGTGGCAAAGGAAAGGGAAAGAACTAGAGAGGTCACTCCAAGTCAAGGGGGCTGTCCGATGAATTGTTTTGCAAATACTGCAAGAAGATGAACCATGTAATTGAGAACTGTTACAAATTGCAGAACAAGGAGAAGAGGAACAAGGATAAGGGGTAAGACCGGTGGTACTATCTCTGTTGCCTCCGAAAATAGTTCTGATAATGGTGATGTTCTTATTGCCATTGCTGGATGTGATGCTGATGATGCTCAATGGATCCTCGATTCCGCTTGCTCGTATCATGTTTGCACTAAAAAAATCTCTGTTTAGTACCTATGAAGTTGTGCAGAACAGAGGCACTGCTCAAATGGGTGATAATTCTCCTTGAACTGTTGTTGGCATGGGCACCGTGCAGATCAAGATGTTTGATGGGGTTGTGCGAACTTTGACAGAAGTGCGGCATGTTCCATCCATGTCCAGGAACCTCATCTCTTTGAGTACTCTGGACACGAAAGGTTACAAGTATACCACCGGTGACGGTATCATGAAGGTAACAAAAGGCTCTCTTGTGGTTATTAAAGGTGATTTGAAAGCTGAAAACTTATATGTGCTACGAGGTATTTCTGGCTCTACTAATGCTGTTGCTGCTTCTGATCCTGAGACTACTAAAATTTGGCATATATGCCTTGGCCATATGAGTGCACTTGGTTTAGCAGAATTAAGCAAGAGAGGTCTTCTTGATGGTTGCCATGCTGATACCCTTGATTTCTGTGAGAACTATGTTTTCGATAAGCATAAAAGGGTAAAGTTTAGTTCTGCTGTTCATAACACCGAAAACATTCTTGATTATGTTCATGTTGATTTGTGGGGGCCGTCACGTATAACTTATCATGGTGGTGCTCGTTACATGTTGACTATTATTGATGATAAGTCGCGCAGAGTTTGCCTTATTTTCTTAAGCAAAAATCAGATTCCTTTGAGTCTTTCAAGATTTGGAAGACTATGGTTGAGAAGTAGACTGAGAGGAAGCTAAAAGTTCTGAGAACTGACAATGGTATGGTGTTTTGTTCTGGTGATTTTAACTCTTTCTGCAGGAAGGAGGGCATTGTGAGGCACCACATTATACCATATACGCCTCAGCAGAATGGTGTGGCGGAGTGTATGAACATAACAATAATCTCCAAGGCTCAGTGTATGTTGCCAAACTCAGGTTTGAGCCAAAAGTTTTGGGCTGAGGCCGCTTCCACTGCTTGTCATTTGATCAATTGTTCACCATCCACTGATATAAATAAGAAAACTCCACTTTAGGTTTGGTCTGGCTCCCCCTATGATTATTCTCAGTTGAAAGTGTTTGGCTGTACTGCATATGCACATGTTGATAATGGTAAACTGGAACCTAGAGCAATTAAGGGTGTTTTCTTGGGTTATGGATCTGGTGTTAAAGTATATAAATTGTAGAATCCTGATACACAGAAGGCATTTTATAGTAGGAACATTGTGTTCAATGAATATGCCATGTTCACTTCGGTTGTATCTACCAGTGCTACTAACCAGAATTCTGAGTCTATCAGTGTGCAGGTGGAGCACGTGGGAGATGTTGATGATCATGCTCCCTGCTGAAAATTCATCTCCTATTAGTGCCTCGTCACCTGTTGTGGAGTCTCATCCTCAATCTCTTGCTGAAGGTCGAGCTAGGAGAAAGATAGTTCGGCCCAAAAGACTGATTCAAGAGTGCAATGTTGCTTTTGCTTTGGCTGTTGCTAAAGAGGTTGATAACGTTCAGGAACCATTGAATTACTTAAAAGATATATTGTCTACTAATAGTGAAAAGTGGATTGGTGCTATGCATGAAGAGATGGAGTCCCTTGAGAAGAATGACACTTGGGAACTAGTTCGGCTACCTCCTGGCAAAAAAGCAGCTAAGTGCAAATGGATCTTCAAAAGAAAAGAAGGTATGACTCCAAAAGACTCTACATGCTATAAATCAAGGCTAGTGGCAAAAGGTTTTAGTCAGATTCTAGGAATTGATTGCACTGATGTCTATTCTCTTGTTGTCAAACATAGTTCAATTCGTACCTTTCTTAGCCTTGTTGCCATGCATGACTATGAGCTTGAGCAGTTAGATGTGAAAACTGCTTTCTTACATGGTGATTTGGAGGAGGACATTTATATGGACCAGCCTGAAGGGTTCATTGTTCCTATAAAAGAAAACTATGTGTGCAAGTTGAAGTCCTTATATGGTCCGAAACAATCTCCCAGACAGTGGTATAAGAGGTTTGATTCATTTATGATTTCTAATGGCTTTCAGAGGTCTCAATATAATAGTTGTGTTTATCTTAAGTTTGTTAATGGATCACCTACATACTTGCTATTATATGTTGATGATATGTTGATTGCTGCCAAGAGCATGAAGGAAATCGCTGCTTTGAAGGCACAGCTTAGTAGCGAATCTGATATGAAGGATCTTGGTGCTGCAAAGAAAATCCTTGGCATGGAGATAGTCAGGGATAGAAAGTGTGGATTGATGTACTTGAGCCAGAAGATTATATTGAGAAGGTCGTTCATCGTTTCAACAAGCAAAATGCTAAACCTGTGAGTACTCGGTTGGCTCCTCATTTTAAATTGTCTGCTAAACAGTGTGCTAAAACTGATGCTGATCTTGAGTATATGTCAAAAGTTCCATACTCTAGTGCTATTGGGTCACTCATGTATGCTACGGTTTGCTCTCGTCTTGATTTGTCTCATGCTATGTGTTAGAAATATGCCCTAGAGATAATCATAGAGATGAGCATATTTCTTTGTATCCATGATATATATATTGCTTAATTGAATATCCATGGAAGGCACCTTGTATTGATTAGCAATTATGTGAATTGTTTGTGAGATTCTTTACTTATATGGTTATTCTAAATGATGTCCCTAGTCAGAGTCGATGACTAGCACATGTATTAGTTGATGACTACATTTCACAAGTCATGAACATGGAGATGTTAAACTAATAATGTGGGCGCATGTATGACATGAGGCTGGACCGACCCAACATGAGATATTGTAATATAGTTCTCTTTTTGCAACATGAATACTGTATCCTTAGACCTGAGATTGTCGCATGTTCTCAAGATGTGAATTGACTTACTTAGGGACTATCAAACGCTATTCCGTAACTGGGTAGTTATAAAGGTAGTTTTGGGTTTGTCAGGAAGCATGCTGTGAGGCATGGTCAGTCAAGATGGAATTTGTCCCTCTCTTTGTGAGAGAGATATCTCTGGGCCCCTCGAGTGATTGGATCAAGAAATGCATGGCCGTGCTAGGGTTAAGAGTTAACCATTGAAAGGATTCCATTTCACAGTATCGAGAAAGAGAGGTCAGCTTAGAGCCAGACCAAATATCGTGAGACAAAGGGAACAACATGTACGTAATGTTGCAATGGTTCGTCTGATATGATCTTTACGTGCGCATAGGAGTTGACATGCCTTGCTAGAGGCCGCTGTCAATTATTGGGCCAAGTAAGAGTACTCGGGCTATGTCTATTTGTACGTGAACCTATAGGGTCACACACTTAAGGGGAAGGAAGCCTAACTCGGATTAGATCCGAAATTAGACTGGGCTTTAGGGTTACTGATGGGCCTCGGTGTCAGAAGCCCACCATAACGCCTATATAATGAGGGGCGGGGGCGCGGTTAAGCTAACCCTAATTCGCCACCAGCAAACGAGTAGCCGCTCGCCTCTCGCCCTCGCCAAGCCTCCGTCGCGAACCTAGCAGTTCGGTACGCGGCGCTTCCTCCCTGTACGTGTGGATACCTCGGAGGTGCTGCATCTGGAGCACTAGGACGAACCGTGCGAGGATGTGAAGGACGCCGACGACTGCACGACACTGCTCGACGCGTTCGTCTACATCGAGACGTCTTCCGCTGCTCTGCACGTCTAGTGGTAATTCCATGACCTATAACCGCGGTAGTTCTTGGTTTTATGGGGTTGAAAATTTTGTTTTGCGCTAGCATAGCCTCCCCGTAATCCTTCACTATGAGCGTTGTTGCTAGATACATGTCTAATCCTGGTAAAGAGCATTGGAAAGCCGTTCAGTGGATTTTCAGATATCTACGTGGTTCTTCTGGTGCTTGTTTATGTTTTGGTAAATCTAGAGATGGTCTGGTTGGCTATGTTGATTTAGATTATGGTGGTGATTTAGATAGGAGGAGATCACTTTTAGGTTATGTCTTTACCGTTGGAGATTGTGCTGTGAGTTGGAAAGCTCATTTACAAGATACTGTTGCTTTGTCTACCACAGAAGCTGAGCATATAGTGATTGCAGAAGTTACTAAGGAAGCCTTATGGTTGAAAGGTATATATTCAGAGCTATGTGAAATTAAGTCTTGCATTACTGTTGGGGCCATGCTTCGTTGCGCCGAAGGTCTTGTAGGAAGAAGCAGCTTCGGCTGAAGTTGTCCCCAGGAGATGACCGAAGGTTCTTCTTCATGAAGCTTCGGTATTACAAACCGACTTAGAGATAGAATGACCTTTTAATCCATAAAGGTCTGAGTCCATGTTGTAAACTTTTATGAGGGGCATAATTGTAATTCTTCACAGGCTGTGTCCTGTGTCTATAAATAGATAAACAGTACCCCCGTACTGTTCACGCTGATTTGTATTCGCTCGTGCGTCACGCTTGTATTTTTGCCTTCCGTCAAATCGAAGGTACAAATGTAATTCAATATTGTTCTTGTTCTTCCATAATCATATAATGATAACACTTAATAATATATGATTATTCACGTATTCTTTCATGTTTTATGTGCGTTTTCTTTTATCAATATAAATTATGATGATGAAGGTATGTCCTTCATAACCTTCGTCCGAAATCGTTATATCCTAAGGGAAATAACACTTCGAAGGACGAAGGACATTAACCCTTAACTTTTCTGTGTTGCCTTGTTCTTAATTCATAGCATTTGAGAACAAGTCCCCAACATTGGTGCCCACCTCCGGTGAACTCACTTCCACTTTTTTGAGCTGATGGCTTCGTTCAATGATCAAGCTGGAGCTGCTTCGGTTCCGAAGCTGCTATTCCCGATAACAGGCGGTTCATGTTCAAAGCCAGCCAACAAGAAGTAGAAGAAGGAAGCACAGAGAAGGGTACAACATGTTGGGGTGCAAGGACCCTTCATCAAGTCGAGATGGTCTCACATTCCTATTACCTTCTCCCAAGAGGACCTTCAACTCAAAGATTACCCACACAACGATGCCATGGTTATCTCTTGCGTTATCAAAGGATTTCTGGTTCACAATGTCTTGGTTGATACAGGCAGTGCAGCTGATATCATATTTGCTAAGGCCTTCAGGCAAATGCAAGAGCCAGAAGATAAGATTCATGATGCAACGCACCCTCTCTGTGGCTTCGGAGGAAGACAGATTGTAGCGCTGGGCAAGATCACTATGCCAGTGACCTTCGGGTTCATCAACAACACTAGAACTGAGCAAGTTGTGTTTGACATTGTTGACATGGAATACCCTTACAATGCAATTATTGGTCGTGGCACCCTTAATGCTTTCGAAGCAATCCTTCATCCTGCCTACCTTTGCATGAAGATACCTTCGGATCAAGGACCCATCGCTATTCATGGAAGTCAGGAAGCGGCCAGAAGGGCCGAAGGAAGCTGGACTGACTCCAAAGCAATCCATAACATAGATGGAGCTGAAGCTTGTGAACAGTACAAATTCAGAAGGGAGAAAGCAGCTTCAGCAGATCAGCCGAAGCCCATGCTCTTATGTGAGGACATAGCAGAGCAGAAGGTGCTGTTGGGCTCTCAATTATCCAAAGACCAGGAGAAAACCTTGATAAGGTTTTTGTTCAACAACAAAGATGTTTTTGCATGGTCAGCTAATGATCTCTGCGGAGTAAATCAGGATGTTATTGAACACTCGCTCAATGTTGACCCATCCTTCAGACCCAGAAAGCAGAGGCTTCGGAAAATGTCTGATGATAAGGCCGAAGGTGCTCGTAATGAAGTAAAAAGACTCCTCAGTGCAGGAGTTATCAGAGAAGTAAAGTACCCAGAGTGGCTAGCTAACACTGTTATGGTAAAAAAGGCCAATGGCAAGTGGAGAATGTGTATCGATTTTACAGATCTCAACAAGGCTTGTCCGAAGGACGAATTCCCATTGCCAAGAATAGACTCTTTAGTTGATGTAGCAGCTTCTTCAGAGCTCATGAGTCTGCTAGACTGTTACTCAGGTTATCACCAAATCTGGATGAAGAAGGAAGATGAGCCGAAGACTAGCTTCATAACCCCAAGTGGCACATATTGCTATCTTCGGATGCCTGAGGGACTCAAAAATGCTGGAGGAAGTTTTAGCAGAATGACTGCGAAGGTCCTCCAGTCTCAGATAGGCAGAAATGTGCTAACTTATGTTGATGACATCATTGTAAAAAGCACGAAACAGGAAAATCATATTGCTGATTTGCAGGAGACCTTCGCCAGTTTCAGACAAGCTGGCTTAAAGCTGAACCCAGAAAAATGTGTCTTCGGAGTAAAGAAGGGGAAATTTCTTGGATGCTTGGTTTCGACAAAGGGAATTGAAGCTAATCCAAGTAAAATTGAAGCTATACTTCGAATGGAGCCACCAACTACAAGAAAGGGGGCCCAAAGATTGACAGGGAGGCTGGCATCTCTCAATAGATTCATATCCAGATCAGCAGAAAGAAATTTACCATTCTTCGAAGTGCTGAAATCAGCCAAAGTCTTTCAATGGGGATCAAATCAACAAAAAGCCTTTGAAGAGCTGAAGCAGTATTTGATAGATCTAACAACATTAACTCCACCAACGCCAGGGGCTCCTTTGTTGTTATATGTGGCAGCTTCGCACTCAGCAGTAAGTGCAGCACTTGTCCAGGAGAAGCTTGATGGCCAAGTCAAGAAGCAGGTTCCAGTGTATTTTGTATCTGAAGTCCTTAGTGTATCAAAGAAAAACTATACAGAAATGGAGAAGGTATTATATGCCGTCTTAATGGCATCCAGGAAGCTTTGGCATTATTTTCAAGCATACAATATTGTTGTTCCTTCTTCGCAGCCGTTGAAGGATATTATGAGAAATAGAGAAGCTACTGGACGGATTGGAAAATGGGCTGCAGAGCTCAATGAATTTTGCATTGATTATGTGCATAGATCCTCGATCCAGTCTCAAGCGTTGGCAGATTTCATTGCTGATTGGACGCCAGGGGCTCAGGATGAAGAAACAAATAAAGATGCCGAAGTGTGGACAGTGTTTTGCGATGGATCTTGGGGAACCTTCGGAGCAGGAGCAGCCGCTGTGTTGGTCTCACCATCCAAAGTTAAAACTTGTTATGCGACAAGACTTGATTTCAGCTGTACAAACAATATTACTGAGTACGAAGCTCTGCTCCTGGGCCTTCGGAAATTAAAGGCAATGGGAATCAGAAGGGCGATTCTTAAAACTGATTCCCAGGTTGTTTCGGGTCATATCGACAAAAGTTGCAAGGCTAAAGATCCGAAGCTTGAAAAATATCTAGACACGGTCCGAAGAATCGAAGCTTCCTTCGAAGGATTTTCTGTCAGAAATATCCCTCGAGGACAAAATGAGCATGCTGATTTGCTAGCTAAGTCAGCAGCACAGGGGCTGCCATTACCTTCGGATGTGTTCTTCGAAACAATAAAGGCACCTTCAGTGGAGCTCCTTGAAAGAGCAGTCCTCAACATATCTCCTGTTTATAGCGAAGATTGGAGAACTGAGATCATCTCTTACCTTCAGGGTAAGTTCCTTTCAGATGACGAAGCTTATAACAGCAGGATAGAGGCAAGAGCTCGTCCATATGTCATGATAGAAGGGGAGTTGTACAAGCATGGAGTTTGTGCTCCGCTGCTCAAGTGTTTATCTAGAACCGAAGGTATAGAGTTGATGAAAGAAATACATGCAGGCCTGTGTGGATCTCACATTGGATCTAGGCCGTTACTTGGAAAGGTTTTCCGTCAAGGGTTCTATTGGCCGAAGGCAGCTTCGGATGCAGCGGAATTGGTTCAAAAGTGCGAAGGTTGTCAGAAATGTGCAAGAGATCAAAGACAACCTTCGTCTTTAACACAGCTCATACAACCCATCTGGCCATTGCAAAGGTGGGGCCTTGACTTGTTAGGTCCATTACCACCGGCTCAAGGGAATTTAAGATATGTTATAGTGGTTGTGGAGTATTTTTCTAAATGGATTGAGGCAAAGCCATTAGCCACAATAACTTCGGCCACTGTCCAAAAGTTTTTCTGGCAGAATATTGTTTGTCGTTTCGGGGTACCGAAGGCCATCACTGTAGATAATGGAACACAGTTCGACTCCGAAGCTTTCAGAAATTTCTGTGATCAAATTGGTACGAAGATCCATTTTGCATCAGTCAGGCATCCGGAGTCAAATGGGCTCGTTGAAAGAGCCAACGACATTATAATGACAGGAATAATGAAGTTAATCTTCAATCAACCCAGGGGAAAGTGGCCAGATCAGTTAACCAAAGTGGTCTGGAGCCATAATACAACAACATCAAGGTCTACAGGCTTTACTCCATTCAAGTTATTATTCGGTGACGAAGCAATAACTCCGGAAGAAGCTAAAACTGGATCAATAAGAGTAGTAGCTTCGACAGAATCAGGTCCTGAAGATGCTTGTTTTGTGGAAAAAGATGCTTTAGAAGGGATCAGGCTTCAAGCTGTGGAGAATATCAATAAATACCAAGCTGAAACAGTCAAATGGCGAGATAGAAAAGTCCGGCTAAAAAATATTGAGCCGGGACACTTGGTGCTTCGGAGAGTGGCCAACCCAGACACAGTGGGCAAGTTACAGTTGAAATGGGAGGGACCTTTCTTAGTAGCATCTTCGTCAAGACCTGGTTCATACAGATTGAAGGACATGGACGGCAACGACATTCCAAGATCTTGGAATGCGGATGAGCTTCGGCGATATTATGTATAACTTGATGTAACTTTTTTATGTTTTTTTCTTTTTCATGGCACCCTTTTCCTTTCTAAAGGGGGAGAAAGGTTTTTAATGGGGCCATCATATGTAATTTCCTTTTTAGTTCTATAAGAGCAAAATCCCCCAAGGAATGTAAATGTAAAAGCTGAGAACGCACCATCGAGTGCCGAAAACTGAAAAGGCGAAGAAGCTCCAAAGTCGTTCCGAAGGGAATGCAGAGCTTACAGCGAAAAGTCAACGCTGATTCCGCCGAAAGTAAAAGGCGAAGAAGCTCCAAAGTCGTTCCGAAGGGAATGCAGAGCTTACAGCGAAAAGTCAACGCTGATTCCGCCGAAAGTAAAAGGCGAAGAAGCTCCAAAGTCGTTCCTAAGGGAATGCAGAGCTGATGTGTGATTGTTTCTAAGGAAATAATGGCTAAGCGTATGGCTTCGGATATGTGTTTTGGACATTCATTCGCACATCACATTACATCATAGCATTTGCATTCATAAACATTCATTCAGGCATATATAGGATAATCATCATCATGGCATAAGTAGTTGTTTCGGCATAAAAGAAGAAGCGGTCTTTTATGCTTCGTTGTGTACAAAAAAGAAAGGTTTCGGCAAAAAGAAGAAGCGGTCTTTTATGCTTCGTTGTGTACAAAAAAGAAAGGTTTCGGCAAAAAGAAGAAGCGGTCTTTTATGCTTCGTTGTGTACGAAAAGAAGGGAAGGTGTTTTTTCGCCTTTGGCTCAAAATACTAATTTCGTCCACATCAAAGCGCCTCAATGGAAGGGTAAGAATATATTACAAGGTATGAACAAAGTTCATTAAGAACAGTTTAGCTGTATTTACAAAAGTTATTACAAAAGTCTCTTGAGTTTTTTCTACAGTGTACTCCTACTGATCTTCACCGGGCTTCAACTTCGGCGGCATATTTTCTAAGCATCACTTTTAGCTTCGTCATCCTACATGAATCAAGGTATTGTGAGTAAAAATCAAGTTTGAAGGAGAAGGTAAGCACAAGGTATGATTTCTTACTGGTTCAAGATGACTTCGAGCTTCGTCTCCAGCCTTTTCTCGCCCGCCTTTTGTCCATATCATTTTTATAAATCTGTTTGAAATGCTTCGGGCGAGGTCAGGAATATCGTCTAGCATTGATGGAGATAGAGTGAAATTGGGCCTGTTGACGATTTTTCCATGATCACAGCCGGCCTTCAGAAATGCTACAGCAGTGCCCCGAGAAGCTACCCAGGCACAGAAGTCACCGTGCCCGGCTATAACTTCGTCAAGCTCATCAATTTCAGCTTCAATATGTTCGAAGGTTTTTGGCAAATTTTCAGCTGAAGGGGTGAACTTTCCACTGCTGGCTCCAACTGAATAAAAGATCTTTTTTAATTGTTGAATACAGTTGTTACTAAATTTCAAACATTTGTCTTGAAGGCTTGTCAATGATTTCTTCAAATCTGAGTTTGTTTGGACTTCGGCCTCAAATTTTGAATTAAGCTCTAGCTTCTCTTGTTCAAATTGTTTTGATTGACAGAGAAGCTTCGAATTCAATTCTGCTACTTTAGCTTCAGTTTCTGCCAATAAGCCTTCAGTTGTTTGGAGTTCAAAGTCTTTCTTTTCAATAATAGCTGATTGCTCTTTTATTCTGCTCTCTAAATTTTCAATTATAACTTCGTGTTTCTTATCCTCTAAATCTTGCTGCATTTTCAAAGCTTTGCTCAGTAGCATGCTCTGCACATAAATAACCTTCGTTAGGAACATTTTCATTATTAAAAACAATAAAAGTCAGAGAAAAGTTGTTTACCTTGAAATTGGAATAAAATAAGCTACCAACGATATGTTGTCGTCGGTAGCGGCTGATATCCGTTTCCAGCTTCGGAAAACCGATACTCTTTGATAGAGTACCGATGACCTTAGCTCCAGTTTGATCCCGGATGCAGTCCAATTTCTCATCGTCAATACCTCCGAAAAGAAGAGCTCCTGGCTTATATCCGCAAGATTTGGCATATTCTTTAAGCTCTTCTATTTCGGCCTTCGACAGTTCTTGCCCAACTAAATTTTGAAATATGAAGGCTTCGTCCTCCGAAGTATCTTCGGCTATTTCCTTTCCCTTCCCAGGCACTGTGGCCATGGTTTTTCGGCAACAGTGGTAGCTTCTTCTGCGGCCATGTCTAGCAGTATTTTGTCGATGTCTTCAATTGTAGTTTCCAAGTTCAAATCTTCGGCCGAAGCGACTTCGGTAGCCGCGACCTCCGAAGGTGCGACTTCGACATTTGTTGTGCCCTCAACCGCTGGCGCTTTCCGAGTTGAAGCCCTCGGTGGCGTCTTGTCAATGACTTCGGTCACTACAATAATTCTTTGTCTCTTTGTTTTGGTTATCTTCTTCGTTTTTTCGGGCTCCTCCACCTTTCGAAAAAGCTTCGTCAGTTGAGGCCCTAATGGACTTAGCTTCGCGGGCAGGGGTTCAGTCATTACCTTTAAGATTTCCTCCACGTCGGTGGTAGAGGGTGATGCAGGAGTCCCCTCTTCATCGGATAATTTTCGCTTCGGAGATGATATTCTTCTCTTCTTTGGAATATTCTTCTCTTTTGGTGGTTCTTCCTCATCTTTGTTCAAAGTTTCGGCCACCCTTTTCCTTTTTTGGCCCTCAGCACCCTTATTCAGCCGTTCATAGTCTGGGTACTCGAAACCCAGGGCATCAAACACTCGGTTTAGTCTTCGCTTCGGGCGGGTGCCGAAGGCCGCAGTCATTAGCTGATCTTCTTTTTTGGAGTAATTACCAAGTATTTCATTGCACATTACTTCAACTGTGTCCAACCACTCTTGGCAAGGTTTTTTAAAGTATTTCTTGAACTTGAAATGGTAAGGAAGCCGGACAAGTTCCCCTTCTTTCTTCTCCCCTTCCAGCTTCGGCATTTTCCATTCTTTTAAAGTAGGGAAAACCCTGAAGGCCAAGAACTCTTGAACCAGGTCCCTAGTGCTGATATGCTCTGAAATAATTCTAAACTCACCCAATGCAGCCCAGGTGGGACCTTCTAATGTCATGTGGCATCGCGGTCTTGTTTCTCCGAAGATCAATTCAAGTGGGCTTTGTACCAACTTCTCTTTGTCTTCGTCAACTTTCACATAAAACCACTCTGACTTCCAGCCTGTCGGCCATTTGCTTCGGTAGCTAATTACAGGAAACTTTGTGGTTTTCCGATAGGCAAAATTGTAGCAACCAAAGTTATCATGTAATCCATCTTTTCTAGCCTTCGTCTGGTAATGCAGCTCATGAACTCGACAAAAGCTGTCGGCAAACGGCTCCACCGCCTGGCTTCGGAGGGCACAGATATAAACACTAAGCCTAACGATAGCGTTAGGAGTCAACTGATGAAAGTAAATACCAAACTTCTTCAATACATCTGCAATAATCCCATGAAGGGGAAATCTCAGCCCAGCCTTTAGAAAGCTCTTGAAAATGACTATCTCATTCTTCTCTGGCTTCGGGGTAGTTTCTTCTCCCCCGAAGCGAAGTAGCTTCTTCTGACTTTCACTGAAATAACCTGACTTTACCATCTTGGAGAGATCAGCCTTCGAAACGGTCGACTTTCCGAAGTCCAAGTGGCTGGGCTTACTTGGCATGGCAATACGATAATCATCTTCGGGATCAGTTTCTTCAATGTTCTCATCTTCTGCTTCGGCAGTTGCTTGTTCTGCTTCAACAGTGGGGATTTCTCCCGAGGTTACCAGTCCGGATCGTTGCATTGCTTCGGAGATAGGAACAGTCTCCGAACCTTCAGCTTTGTCTCCTTCACGCTCAACCCTGGCGGTAGATCGCACTCTGGCCATTTAATTCTGAGTCTGTGGAAATTGAATACTTTTTTCTCCCGAAGCCTTTCCTTCTGACGAAGCAGACTTCGAGTTGGAGCTTCGTTCGATTCCGAGAGTCAGGCTTCGGCTATGGTTAAAAATTTTGGCAGCAAAACAGTGCAAATAGCAATGAATGCTGTGGTAACTTCACACCTACCCGTCTGTTTTTATAGTGCTGCAGGTAAGAAGGCGAAACGCCAGGATTTTTACACCAGGCGGACAGTCACTTGCACTCGCTGCGCGGTGGACCGCAAAGACCAAACAGTAACTCTGCAAGGTGGGCCTGACACACGCTCGGAAACTGAATCGTTTCTCGACAACGAGCTCAGGGAAGGTGTTTTTTGGACCTTCGGCTTCCCGAAGCTTAAGAGGCTTTTTTCACGGATCAAGCTCGTTACGAAAAACGATCTAGCGCCGCGAAAGGGGCTACTGTTGGGGCCATGCTTCGTTGCGCCGAAGGTCTTGTAGGAAGAAGCAGCTTCGGCTGAAGTTGTCCCCAGGAGATGACCGAAGGTTCTTCTTCATGAAGCTTCGGTATTACAAACCGACTTAGAGATAGAATGACCTTTTAATCCATAAAGGTCTGAGTCAATGTTGTAAACTTTTATGAGGGGCATAATTGTAATTCTTCACAGGCTGTGTCCTGTGTCTATAAATAGATAAACAGTACCCCCGTACTGTTCACGCTGATTTGTATTCGCTCGTGCGTCACGCTTGTATTTTTGCCTTCCGTCAAATCGAAGGTACAAATGTAATTCAATATTGTTCTTGTTCTTCCATAATCATATAATGATAACACTTAATAATATATGATTATTCACGTATTCTTTCATGTTTTATGTGCCTTTTCTTTTATCAATATAAATTATGATGATGAAGGTATGTCCTTCATAACCTTCGTCCGAAATCGTTATATCCTAAGGGAAATAACACTTCGAAGGACGAAGGACATTAACCCTTAACTTTTCTGTGTTGCCTTGTTCTTAATTCATAGCATTTGAGAACAAGTCCCCAACAATTACCATTCATTGTGATAGCCAGATTGCTATTTATCTCACCAAAGATCAGATGATTACTGAGAAATGCAAGCATATTGATATTCGTTATCACTTCATTCGTGATATTATTGAGAAAGATTTGGTGAAGGTATGCAAGACCAGTACTCATAATAATCCTGCTGATATGATGATGAAGCATGTTCCTGTTGTTAAGTTTGAGCTATGCTCAAGCTTAGTTAGTATTACAAATTAGCCCTTAGTGGCTGTTGGCACCGGAATGATGATGATACATTGTTTGAGGTGGAGTTTGCTATTATGATGCTACAAGGAATTTGTCTCAACATGGAGTTTGTTGAGTTTGTGATCCAAATTCTGAAGAAGGCGGCCAAGTTAGCGAGCGAAGCGGAGGCCCATGGCCAGGAGGCCAAGTTCGGGAGCGAAGCAGATCGTTCCCTACTCACATTAGGGTTTCGCCTCTATAAACTCACTTGTAATCCACAGGAGATCATCACCTCATTGTAAATCTCCTGCGATATGTAACCACCCGAAAAATAGTGATATTGTTGCTGGCCGACGCCCGTGGTTTTTTCCCCTTCGCTTTGGAGGGGTTTTCCACCTTAAATCTATGTCTTCTCTATGTTTGATCTACTTTGTGTCGTATTGATTCATAACAGAGGTGTTCCCCAGCCTGAATAGAAAAAGGGACTATGCAAGTACCATGGGTTCAACATTGTACCGTTCCACATTTTAATAGGACAATATATCGACGATGAGTAGGCGGGTGAAAAGTATCCTAGCATCATTGGATGAATAATTGATGACTGTTGTGCCGCCTTTCGAGTTGTTTTCTACGACCGTTTTGTTTTTGCGGGTGACCGGGGTTTCTTTTCTAGCCGATCACGTAGAACAGCCTTCTTGCTAGCATATTTGGAGAGCAATTGATCAAAAGTAGGACCGACTTTAACCAGCCGATCATGTGCGTTATGTTTGCTTTGCCCTTACGTCTCCTTCCTTGCTTTGTGTGTAGGCTGACGGCTCTAGCCATGTGTGGACTGTTCGGCTGAGTTAGCTGGACCGTTCGCATGAGCACCAGACCGTTCGCATGAGCACCGGACCGTCCGCGCGTAGGTGCCAGACAGTCTGTGATGCTCGAGTCAGGAAGCTTTGCTCGGCTACTCGATTGAGCCTACCCCGGTGCCTCCGGACTTGTTAGTCTTTCCATCCGGAGCTTTCCAAGCAATCTCTTCTTGTGATGATATTTGACGTGCGAGGATCGCTAATGACGATGTTTTTGATTTTGCCTTTATCGACCACTTTCGGCCGAACCAAGACCTTTTTCCTTGCTATCTCTATCATATTGACAGGAAATGATTGCATGTCCACTTGCATCTCCTGAAAACTCAACTGGCCCTCATTTATGGCCGATTGTATGTGTCGATGAAAAACATTACAATCATTGGTGGCATGGGAAAAAGAATTATGCCACTTGCAGTAAGCACGTCCTTTTAATTCATCTAGAGGAGGAAAAGTATGCGTTAATTTAATGTTGCCATTTTTAGTAGCTCATCAAATATTTTACCGCATTTGGCAACATTAAAATTCAATTTAACTTCTTCTTGCCGATTCTTTTAAATCGACTGCAAAGAAGAACATACAGAAGATTTAGCCTTCATTGGCCAAACAAGCTTAGCGATATATACATCTGCGGATTCGTCATCTGAACTATCACGCTCTACTAGATGTATAGTATGAGCATTCAATTTTGATGTCTGTTTACATCAGCTTTCATAGGCCAAAGTCCACTGATGTAGCTGAGCTTTTGAAAAAAACTAGGTGCCATCTAATTTGTCTCTTAATTAGGATAGCAACCCATTAAAAGCAAGCCCTGCTAGCTCCTTATCTGCAACATAGATCTAAAAGCATCTGTTTCTAGTGTCCTAGAACCTCCGGATATAATCATTAACCGATTCTTCGTGTCCCTGTCGGACTAAGGCTAAATCTGCTAACACTAATTCATATTCCCCAGAAAAGAAATGTTCATGAAATTTACTCTCTAAATCATTCCAGGAATTAATGGAATTAGGAGGTAGGCCGGGCGACGTACCATGCAAAAGTGGTACCAGTAAGGGATAAAGAAAATAAACGAACACGAAAGGCTTCTCCATTGGCCAATTTGTCTAGGTGTGCTAGGAACTGGCCTATATGTTCGTATGTGCTTCTACAATTTTCACCAAAAAATTTAGAAAACTCCGGTATCCTTGCCCCTTGTGGATATAAGATAGTGTAAACCGGTGATCATATGGCTTTTGATAAGATTGCCCTACTCTGGCTACACTAACTCCGAGCCTATCTCGAAATAGTTCAGCCATCTCTTCCCTAATTTTCTCCCTTGGGCTGTGGGGCTCAGTCGGTGTTGACCTTCTTGTCGTGACCAATGGATAATGTTGATCGGCCTATGTGAAAGTCGCCTAGAGGGGGGTGAATAGGCGGAATCTGAAATTTATAAACTTTAAGCACAACTACAAGCCAGGGTTAGCGTTAGAGATATAATCGAGTCCGAAAGAGAGGGCGAAAACAAATCAACCAAAGAAATAGAGCGGATGACACGGTGATTTGTTTTACCGAGGTTTGGTTCTTGCAAACCTACTCCCCATTGAGGTGGTCACAAAGACCGGGTCTCTTTCAACCCTTTCCCTCTCTCAAACGGTCACCTAGACCGAGTGAGCTTCTCTTCTCAATCAATCGGGACACTAAGTCCCCACAAGGACCACCACACAATTGGTGTCTCTTGTCTTTATTACAATTGAGTTGGGAACAAGAAAGAAGGAAGAAGAAAAGCGATCCAAGCGCAAGAGCTCAATGAACACGACAAAACTCTCTCTTCTAGTCACTATTGCTTTGAGTGGAATTAGGACTTGGAGAGATTTTGATTCACTCTAATTGTGTCTTGAATTGAATGCTATAGCTCTTGTATTGAATGTGTTGGCTGAAAACTTGGATGCCTTGAAGTGTGGTGGTTGGGGGGTATTTATAGCTCCAACCGCCAAAGTGGCCGTTGGGAGGGGCTGCTGTCGTATGGCGCACTGGATAGTCCGGTGCGCCACCAGACACTGTCCGGTGCGTCAGCCACGTCACCCAACCGTTAGGGTTCGACCATTGGAGCTTTGACATGTGGGGCCACCGGACAGTCCGGTGGTGCACCGGACAGTTATTGTTCACTGTCCGGTGCGCCTTCTGACGCCTGCTCTGACTTCTGCGCGCGCAGGCGCGCACTATAGCGTTTCACTGTTCCTTTGCAGACGACTGTTGGCGCTAGTAGCCGTTGCTTCTGCTGGCACACCGGACAGTCCGGTGTTACACTGGACAGTCCAGTGAATTATAGCGGAGTGGCTCCCCAAATTCCCGAAGCTAGCAAGTTTGAGTTGATCCACCCTGGTGCACCGGACACTGTCCGGTGGCACACCGGACAGTCCGGTGCGCCAGACCAGGGCAGCCTTCGGTTGTCTTTTGCTCTTTTTATTTGAACCCTTTCTTAGACTTTTTATTGGTTTATGTTGAACCTTTGGCACCTGTAGAACTCATAATCTAGAGCAAACTAGTTAGTCCAATAATTTGTGTTGGGCAATTCAACCACCAAAATCATTTAGGAAAAGGTTTGACCCTATTTCCCTTTCAATCTCCCCCTTTTTGGTGATTGATGCCAACACAAACCAAAGCAAATATAAAAGTGCAAAATTGAAATATTTTGCATAAGGTAAGTGCAAAGGTTGCTTGGAATGAAACCAATAATTATTTCTACTAGATATGCGTGGATGGTTTTCTTCTTAATTAAAATTTTGGACCACGCTTGCACCACAAGTTTTGTTTTTGCAAATTCTTTGTAAAATTCTTTTCAAAAACCTTTTGCAAATAGTCAAAGGTACATGAATAAGATTGAAAGAAGCATTTTCAAGATTTGAAATTTTCTCCCCCTGTTTCAAATGCTTTTCCTTTGACTTAAACAAAACTCCCCCTGAATAAAATTCTTCTCTTAGTGTTCAAGAGGGTTTTACATGTTTTTTTTTGAAGATACTAGAACTTTCTCCTCCTTTTGAACACAATAAGATATCAATTTGAAAACTTTATTTTTAAAATTCAGTGGTGGTGCGGTCCTTTTGCTTTGGGCTAATACTTTCTCCCCCTTTGGCATGAATCGCCAAAAACAAATACTTGTAAGTGAAATATAAGCCCTTTGACTCTCTCCCCAATGGCAAACAAATAAATATGAGTGAAGATTATACCAAAGTGGAGAACTAAGCGAAATACCGGCAAAGAGTAGATAATACCAATGGAGTCGAGTGGAAGCGTCGTTTTTTTGCCGAATATTCCATTTCCCTTTCAATTCTATGACTAAGCATAAGGTTACACTTGAAAACACATTAGTCATAGACATAAAAGAGATATGATCAAAGGTATATAAATGAGCTATGTGTGCAAAGAATCAATCAAAATTCCTAGAATCAAGAATATTTAGCTCATTCCTAAGTTTGGTAAAGGTTTTCTCATCTAAGGGCTTGGTAAAGATATCGGCTAGTTGTTCTTTTGTGTTGATATAGGCTATCTCGATATCCCCCCTTTGTTGGTGATCTCTCAAAAAGTGATACCGAATGGCTATGTGCGTAGTGCGGCTGTGTTCAACGGGATTATCTGCCATGCGGATTGCACTCTCATTATCACATAGGAGAGGGACTTTGCTAAATTTGTAGCCATAGTCTCTGAGGGTTTGCCTCATCCAAAGCAATTGCGCGCAACAATGGCTTGCGGCAATGTACTCGGCTTTGGCGGTAGAAAGAGCTACTGAGTTTTGTTTCTTTGAAGCCCAAGACACCAGGGATCTCCCCAGAAATTGACAAGTCCCTGATGTGCTCTTCCTATCAATTTTACACCCTGCCCAATCAGCATCTGAATAACCTAATAAATCAAAAGAGGATCCCTTCACGGCCCTAAGGTGAACTTCCTTAGGATCGACTTGGAACCTTGCACACATGCATACAGAGAGCATAATGTCCAGTCGAGATGCACATAAATAGAGTAAAGATCCTATCATCGACCGGTATACCGTTTGATCTATGGATTTACCTCCCGTGTCGAGGTCGAGATGCCCATTGGTTCCCATGGGTGTCTTGATGGGCTTGGCATCCTTCATACCAAACTTGGTGAGTATGTCTTGAATGTACTTCGTTTGGCTAATGAAGGTGCCCTCTTGGAGTTGCTTGACTTGAAATCCTAGAAAATACTTCAACTCCCCCATCATAGACATCTCGAATTTTTGTACCATGATCCTACTAAACTCTTCACAAATAGATTTGTTAGTAGACCCAAATATGATATCATCAACATAAACTTGGCATACAAACAAATCATTTGCAATTGTTTTAATAAAGAGAGTAGGATCGGCCTTGTCGACTTTGAAGCCATTAGTGATAAGAAAATCTCTTAGGCATTCATACCATGCTCTTGGGGCTTGCTTGAGCCCATAAAGCGCCTTAGAGAGTTTATATACATGGTTAGGATACTCACTATCTTCAAAGCCTGGAGGTTGCTCAACATAGACCTCTTCTTTGATTGGTCCATTGAGGAAGGCACTCTTCACGTCTATTTGGTAAAGCTTAAAGCCATGGTAAGTAGCATAGGCAAGTAATATACTAATTGACTCAATCCTAGCTACGGGTGCATAGGTTTCACCAAAATCCAAACCTTCGACTTGTGAACAACCCTTGGCCACAAGTCGGGCTTTGTTCCTTGTCACCACACCATGCTCATCTTGCTTGTTGCGGAAGACCCACTTGGTTCCTACAACATTTTGGTTAGGACGTGGAACTAAATGCCATACCTCATTCCTCGTGAAGTTGTTGAGCTCCTCTTGCATCGCCAACACCCAATCCGAATCTTTAAGTGCATACTCTACCCTGTGTGGCTCAATAGAGGAAACAAAAGAGTAATGTTCACAAAAATGAGCGACTCGAGATCGAGTAGTTACCCCCTTATGGATATCGCCGAGGATGGTGTTCACTGGGTGATCTCTTTGAATCGCTTGGTGGACTCTTGGGTGTGGCGGCCTTTGATCTTGTTCATCTTCCTTGTCTTGATCATTGGCATCTCCCCCTTGATCATTGTCCTCCTCTTGAGGTGGCTCCTCTTGATCTTCATTTTCATCATCTTGAGCTTGATCCTCATCTTGAGTTGGTGGAGATGCTTGTGTGGAAGATGATGGTTGTTGATCTTGTGCTTGTGGAGGCTCTTCGGATTCCTTAAGACACACATCCCCAATGGACATGTTCCTTAGCACGATGCACGAAGTCTCTTCATCATCTAGTTCATCAAGATCAACTTGCTCTACTTGAGAGCCGTTAGTCTCATCAAACACAATGTCACATGAGACTTCAACTAGTCCAGTGGACTTGTTAAAGACTCTATATGCCCTTGTGTTTGAGTCATAGCCAAGTAAAAAGCCTTCTACAGCCTTAGGAGCAAATTTAGATTTTCTACCTCTTTTAACAAGAATAAAGCATTTGCTACCAAAGACTCTAAAATATGAAACATTGGGCTTTTTACCGGTGAGGAGTTCATATGATGTCTTCTTGAGGATTCGGTGAAGATATAACCGGTTGATGGCGTAGCAAGCGGTGTTGACCGCCTTAGCCCAAAACCGATCCGACGTCTTGTACTCATCAAGCATGGTCCTTGCCATGTCCAATAGAGTTCTATTCTTCCTCTCCACTACACCATTTTGTTGAGGTGTGTAGGGAGAATAGAACTCATGCTTGATGCCCTCCTCCTCAAGAAAGCCTTCAATTTGAGAGTTCTTGAACTCCGTTCCATTGTTGCTTCTTATTTTTCTTGATCCTCAAGCCGAACTCATTTTGAGCCCGTCTCAAGAATCCTTTCAAAGTCTCTTGGGTTTGAGATTTATCCTATAAAAAGAATACCCAAGTGAAGCGAGAATAATCATCCACAATAACTAGACAGTACTTACTCCCGTCGATACTTATGTAAGCTATCGGGCCGAATAGGTCCATGTGGAGTAGCTCAAGTGGCCTGTCAGTCGTCATGATGTTCTTGTGTGGATGATGAACACCAACTTGCTTCCCTGCTTGACATGCGCTACAAATCCTGTCTTTATCAAAATGAACATTGGTTAGTCCCAAAATGTGCTCTCCCTTTAGAAGCTTGTGAATATTCTTCATCCCAACGTGGGCTAGTCGGTGGTGCCAGAGCCAACTCATGTTAGTCTTAGCAATTAAGCAAGTATCGAGTTTAGCTCTATTGAAATCAACTAAGTATAGCTGACCCTCTAATACTCCCTTAAAAGCTACTAAATCATCACTTCTTCTAAAGACAGTAACACCTATATCCGTAAAAAGACAGTTGTAACCCATTTTGCATAATTGAGAAACAGAAATCAAGTTATAGTCTAAAGAATCTACAAGAAAAACATTGGAAATAGAATGGTCAGGTGATATAGCAATTTTACCCAATCATTTGACCAAACCTTGATTTCCATCCCCGAATGTGATAGCTCTTTGGGGATCTTGGTTTTTCTCATAGGAGGAGAACATCTTTTTCTCCCCAGTCATGTGGTTTGTGCACCCGCTATCGATGATCCAACTTGAGCCCCCGGATGCATAAACCTACAAAACAAATTTAGGCCTTGTTCTTAGGTACCCAAACGGTCTTGGGTCCTTTTACATTAGAAACAAGCACCTTGGGTACCCAAACACAAGTCTTGGAGCCCTTGTGTTTGCCCCCAAGATATTTGGCAACTACTTTGCCTGATTTGTTAGTAAGCACATATGAAGCATCAAAAGTCTTAAATGAAATGTTGTGATCATTTGATGCAATAGGAGATTTCTTCTTAGGCATTTTAACATGGGTTGAACGTCTAGAGCTAGAAGCCTCATTCTTATAAATAAAAGCATGGTGAGAAACAGAATGAGTTTTCTTTGCATGGATTCTCCTAATCTTATCCTCAGGATAACCAGCAGGATACAAAATATAACCCTCATTATCCTGAGGCATGGGAGCTTTGCCCTTAACAAAATTACACAACTTTTAGGAGGGGCATTAAGCTTGACATTGTCTCCCTGTTGGAAGCCAATGCCATCCTTAATGCTAGGGCGTCTCCCACTATAAAGCATACTTCGAGCAAATTTAAATTTTTCATTCTCTAATTCATGCTCGGCAATTTTTGCATCTGGTTTAGCTATATGATCATTTTGTTGTTTAATCATAGCAAGGTGATCATGAATAGCATCAACATTAATGTCTCTACATCTAGTACAAATAGTAACATGATCAACACTAGATGTAGAGGGTTTGCAATCATTTAATTCAACAATCTTAGCATGTAAAATAGCATTCTCATCTCTAAGATTGGTAATAGCATCATTGCAAACATTTAAATCTTTGGCCTTAGCAATTAATTTTTCATTTTCAATCTTAAGGCTAGAAAGAGATTCATTCAACATGTCAATCTTAGCAATTAAACTAGCATTATCATTTCTAAGATTAACAATTGAATCATCACAAACATTTGATTTCTCAACCTTAGCAATTAATTTGGCATTTTCATTTCTAAGGCTAGAAATAGTGTCATGGCAAGTGCTTAGCTCACTAGTTAGTTTTTCACATTTTTCTACCTCTAGAGCATAAGCATTTTTAACATTAACATGCTTTTTGTTTTCTTTAATAAGGAAGTCCTCTTGGCTATCCAAGAGTTCATCCTTCTCATGAATAGCACTAATCAATTCATTCAATTTCTCTTTTTGTTGCATGTTAAGATTGGCAAAAAGAGTAAGCAAGTTATCCTCATCATCACTAGAATTATCCTCATCACTAGAAGTTGCATATTTAGTGGAGGATCTAGATTTTACCTTCTTCTTTTTGCCGTCCTTTGCCATGAGGCACTTGTGGCCGACGTTGGGGAAGAGGAGGCCTTTGTTGATGGCGATGTTGGCGGCATCCTCGTCGTCGGAGGAGTCGGTGGAGCTCTCATCGGAGTCCCACTCACGACACACGTGGGCATCGCCGCCCTTCTTCTTGTAGTACCTCTTCTTTTCTCTCCTCTTTCCCTTCTTGTCATTATCCCTGTCACTATCACTAGACAAGGGACATTTAGCGATAAAATGACTGGGCTTACCACACTTGTAGCAAACCTTCTTGGAACGGGGCTTGTAATCTTTCCCCTTCCTTTGCTTGAGGATTTGGTGAAAGCTCTTGATGATGAGCGCCATTTCCTCGTTGTCGAGCTTGGAGGCGTCAATGGGAAGCTTACTTGATGTAGACTCTTCTTTCTTCTCCTCCGTCGCCTTGAATGCGACGGGTTGTACCTCGGGTACGGAGGAGACGCCTTGCTTGATGATTTTCTTGGAGCATTTGATCATCAATTCAAAGCTCACAAAGTTTCCTATCACTTCCTCGGGGGACATTAGTTTATATCTTGGATCACCACGAATTAATTGAACTTGAGTAGGGTTAAGAAAAACAAGTGATCTAAGAATAACCTTGACCATTTCATGGTCATCCCATTTGGTGCTCCCGAGGTTGCGCACTTGGTTTACCAAGGTCTTGAGCCAGTTGTACATTGCTTGTGGCTCCTCTCCTTGGTTGAGCATAAAACAACCGAGCTCCCCCTCGATCGTCTCCATCTTGGTGATCTTGGTCACCTCGTCTCCTTCGTGCGCGGTCTTTAGTACATCCCAAATCTCTTTAGCACTTTTCAACCCTTGCACCTTATTATACTCCTCTCGACTTAGAGAGGTGAGGAGTATAGTAGTTGCTTGGGAATTGAAGTGTTCGATTTGAGCGACTTCGTCCACGTCATAATCCTCATCCCCTACGGAAGGTACCTGTACTCCAAACTCAACAATGTCCCATATGCTTTTGTGGAGAGAGGTTAAGTGATATCTCATCATATCACTCCACCTAGAATAATCTTCACTGTTAAAAGCCGATGGTTTGCCTAATGGAACAAAAAGTAATGGAGTATGATTGGAAATGCGAGGATAGCATAAGGGGATCTTACCAAACTTCTTGCGCTCATGGCGCTTAGAAGGACGGATGGTGCGTCGGATCTGGAGGTGGATGGCGATGAAGAATCGGTCTCGTAGTAGACCACTTTCTTCATCTTCTTTTTCTTGTCGCCACTCTGATGCGACTTGTGAGGAGGTGATTCCTCCTTCTTCTTGTTGCGGGACTCTCCCGATGGAGCCTTCTCGTGGCTTGTGGCGGGCTTCTCGCCAGTCACCATCTCCTTCTTGGCGTGATCTCCCGACATCACTTCGAGCGGTTAGGCTCCAATGAAGTACCGGGCTCCGATACCAATTGAAAGTCGCCTAGAGGGGGGGGTGAATAGGCGGAATCTGAAAATTATAAACTTTAAGCACAACTACAAGCCGGGGTTAGCGTTAGAGATATAATCGAGTCTGAAAGAGAGGGCGAAAACAAATCAACCAAAGAAATAGAGCGGATGACATGGTGATTTATTTTACCGAGGTTCGGTTCTTGCAAACCTACTCCCCGTTGAGGTGGTCACAAAGACCGAGTCTCTTTCAACCCTTTCCCTCTCTCAAACGGTCACCTAGACCGAGTGAGCTTCTCTTCTCAATCAATTGGGACACTAAGTCCCACAAGGACCACCACACAATTGGTGTCTCTTGTCTTGATTACAACTGAGTTGGGAACAAGAAAGAAGGAAGAAGAAAAGCGATCCAAGCGCAAGAGCTCAATGAACACAGCTGAAAGTGCATTCATCCCTTTTGTGAGTTTTGGTGATTTGGATAACAACACATTTAAAGGTCTAACAAGTTTGCTAAGTGTTGAACAGGAAATTCAATATGATGAACATACTTGAATAGTGTATAATGATCAGTGAACAAGGTTCAACACAAGGTCAAATAACCAGTGAGACAATGCAAATGGATATAATATGGTCTCTATATTGGTTTGAATATATGGACAAGTCCTGAGAAATCACTATGCATAAATATGATCATAATAGAGGTTGAAGTGATTAAGAGGATTGGTCAAGCCAAAGTGAATAAGATATGAGGAATCGTGAATTGGCTTGACCATATTACTGTCAGTCCATATATGCTTCTATGAGAATCAAACTAGAGCTTGATTGATCTTGACAGTTATATCTAGAAGACATTCAAGCAAGGTTCACAATATTGAAGAAATGATTCTCTCAATGGATGCTCAATATGATGTGACTCAAGAATGGCTTGATAGGGTGAAGATAGCAAGGAAAGGGCTTCGAGGAACTAAGCAAAGGTGAAGGACAAGCGACGGCTTGTAGACCGAGGTACCATGGCTAAGGTGAAGAAGAGAGTACTTGCACTAAGTCGATGAACTAATCAGCTATGAAGAATTATAACATGTTGATGCATCAGTAAGGTGACTTGAAGCCATGATTTGAACTCATATAAGGTGATATGGTACAAGTCACAGGGTTTGATTTAAGTTTGCTTCAAAAGGTGAGACAAAGATGTTTGTGATCCTTATGAAGCAATGCCATGGAGAAATCACACATGAGACACCAATGACTCAAGGAGTTTACTTCATTATATTTTATTTATTTAACTTGAGTATAGGAATCGTCGTACTATAAAGGGGGATCCAAAAAGAAGGTTGGTGTTTGTCAAAGCTCAAACCTCTCTATTCAAAAGCTATTTTTGAAAAGCAAAAATCTCTTTAACGTTCTATGGTTGACCATGGTTAGGTTTGAGAAACCTAGAGTGTTCTTGCTGAAAAGCAGCTGAACTTCTTCAACTGCATCTGAGCTTTTCAGCTGAGCTGAACTTCAGCTGAGTTGAGCTTCTTCAGCTGCAGCTGAGCTTTTCAGCTGAGCTGGACTTCAGCTGAGTTGAGCTTTCTCAACTTCAGCTGAACTCAACTTCAGCTGTGAACCTCTTTGACCATACACCAGCTGAACTTGCCTCCGGACAGTTGAGCTGGGGTTTTCTCTCCTAAACTCACTGGTCAAGACCGGTTGAACTGGTCCTGAGGGGCAGTTCAGCTGGTCTCTGACCCCTCTGACCTCTGATCTGCAGTCTGCCAGTCAGACTGGCAAACAGGTCGCCAGAGCTGTCAGGGGCGGTTCAACCGCCCCCCTGGGCAGTTCAACCGGTCTGGTCAACCCTGGTCCCCCTGGGCGCTTTGGTACTACATCGAGTTCTTTGTGGATTAATTACTCTTGGAGCTTCTAGCTCCTAGACGACTAGGTGTCTCTTGTGAGTCTCCAAATCTTGTGGAAGACCACAAGAAAGTTTGTATTACCCGCTCGTTTGAGCAAATATTAGTGTGTGAGCTTGACCTTTGTGGTCGGCAAAGAGAGGATTAGGGTTGAAAGAGACCCGGCTCTTTGTGGGCGCCTCAACGAGGAAGTAGGGCACCTTGGTGGTGTGACCGAACCTCGGGATAAATCTTGTGCCTCTTGTGTTCTTGCTTATTGTGTTTGTTTGTGTTCTTCGTTCTCTCACCATCCCGCAGAAGATTTGTTTATATCTTTTTAGTGTGTGGATTTTGAAAAGTGCCCTTCTCAGATCTACTACTTTGAACCCTGTGGATCATTTAGAACATCTCATTTCCAAAGTTAACTGGGTGAATTTCAAGATCAATTCAGTTTTACCTAGTTTGCTTCTAATTTTTGTTGAAAAAGTTTTAACTTGCCTATTCACCCCCCCTCTAGGCAACTTTCAATTGGTATCAGAGCCTAATCCTCGTTCTAACGCTTAACCTCGTGAGGAAAAGATCATGTCGGGGGGACTAAGAAACGAAAGTGCTTCTAAGCTTGAAAAAGTTGAGGTTGCCTCGACTTTATCTTTTGGTGCAGATGTTGATCCTAGGGCAATAGATCTTGCCATGAGAATCGCCGAAAGGATGTTCCTCAAAATGAAGGAAGATGAGGCGAAGAACAAGATTGAAGAAGAAGAAAATGATCGATGGAGACCAAACGATGAATCCACCTCTTCACAAGGTTCGTCTTTCAAATCAAGTTCTCATATGTGCTTTGTCACTAATGGGAGTGACAGTGAAAGCGAAAGTGAGGATGAGGATGAACATGAAAGTTATAGTGAAGATGAGGATGATCTTCAAAAATTCTTCTCTCAACTAAGCAAGAAGAACCGGATGAGCTTGCTCAAACTCATGAAAAGAGTGGAAGAACAAAAGGAAATGCTTCATAAGCAAGAAGATATCCTCATCGAAAAAATCAAAGACTTGGAGAAGTTGACCAAAGAGCATGAGAAGCTAAAGTGCTCTCATGATGATTTGGTCCAAAGGTATGAATACATTTCAATTGAGCAAATTAAAGCTATTAATCATTCATCATATATTGCTCAATTAGAAAGTAAAAATGCTATGCTGAAGAACACAATAGAAAAGCTAAATATTGAAAATCTAGCTTTGCAAGAAAGACATGATATGCTTGTGTGCTCTCATAATAAATTGATGGATTCACATATCATGTTAGAAATGGCTCATGAGGTTGTGTTAACTAATTTGAAATCATACCAACCTCACATATGCACATGTACTCAAGTAGAAACTATATTATCATGTGCTAACAAATGTTGCTCTCAAGAAAGCCAATCTTCCATTGAGCTAGAAATTTCAGGAATTAGTGATATTTCTATCACACAAGAAAATAAAGAGCTCAAGGAAGAAGTTGGAATGCTAAGAAGGAGCTTAACTCATTTGAAGGGAAAGTGTCATGCTCAACCTTCTCAAGATAACCGTGATAATATGGTGAAAAAGCTTGAGAAGGGGACAACCGTAGCATGCACAAAATCCCTTCAAAAGAATACCAAGCTTTCCAAGAAGGGCATGAGCAAAATTCATGGTAAGAAAATTAATGCTCATACTATTTGCTCTAACAATGTACCTATGTGCTTCAACAAAGAAAGATCAAAGAGAAGCGATAGAAGGTGCTATGGATGCAAGGAGAAGGGTCATGAAATTGATTCATGCCCCCACATGAAGAACCAAAACCTTGCACGATCAAGAAAGATGACCATCAAAAAGGATGAAAGCAAAGGGCAAATGCATTGCAAGGACAAGCACCACATTTGTTACAATTGCCGTGAAAAGGGTCATCTATTCAAGGTTTATCCAAAGGGTAAAAATCCTAAGCTTAACTTAACAATACATTCAAATATGCTTAGGAGACCCAAATTTGACTCTTGTGCTAGAAAGGTGATGAGTTCACCACATTCTAGGACTAAGGCTATTTGGGTGCCTAAGTCCTTATTGGCTAACCTTGGTGGACCCATCCAAAAATGGGTACCAAAGTGTAATTAACAAGTTTTGCAGGTACCCAGAGATGATATGAAGCTTTGGGGTGCTTGAGCGGTTCAACTCAATTCTTATCTCAAGCTATCAATCTTACATTGTCTATCCTTTAAGATTGACCCAAAGATGAATTGAGTTGTTATATCACTAACTTCATATTCATCTCTAGCAAGAACTTGTGTTGTAGGGAATAAGGATTAACCTTTGTGGGAATCAAGCAAAAGGCCTACAACCAAGTGATATTCAAAGGATGGTAACAATTAATTCTTAAGTGCACATTGCTTTTAATTGGTATATTCCTTTGTGTCTTTTGTAGCCACATAGGAAAAATGAAGCACTTGAGAATGAACTTAAAAGATTTTACCTTGCTTTGGAAAGGATCTAATTATATGGTAGATTGCATATTTGTTATTCTTATATGTGGCAATCTACATGCTTTAATTGATGATAATTAATTCGTGGCATATTTCAAATGAATTATCGTATTATTGCCATGACCTAGACATAAAGAGTATTATCCCATGTTCGTAAATGAATAGAGTGCTAAGTAAGAAATTCAAATTCTTAAAGCACTTAAAAAAGGGGAATTCTCTATATGACTAGAGTTGTGAGACTAATGTTTTTATCTAAGTGTTTATGTAGTCTCACAACATGAGAATGTGTTTCCCAAATGGAGTGTGCTATTCAACATTCAAAGAAGATCAAACCAATACTGTGTGATGTATTCATTCTTGTTTAAATTGGTTTTGAGTCTTCTCCATTAATCACTCACCATGTTATGAATTAGAGTTGCCCTATAAACTTAATTAAATAATCATGCTACTTTCATCTTTTTTCAATTGATGTTATGCATGATGCTTGTAAGGGTAATTTAGTTCATATCATGAGGTTTCCTTATTTTAGTAACCTTCTTGTCATTCATATACTAGAGGTTGCTAAATAGGAAACTATTGCATGTGTTACTAATACAATCTCTTTTAAGATATTTCATGGAAATTCATAAGTAGAGATTGTGCTCTTTCAATTGGTAAAATCACAAGCATTAAAGGTTAATCTTCACCTAAAAGAAAGATTAGGAATGCTCAAGGCAAAGGTATGGAACTAATTGTTTCATTTGGTATGTGATCAATAATAGTTCCTTTCAAGTGACATTCTTTCAATTGGTAATAATATATTCTATGGAAAGGAATGTCAATATGAAGGTTAAATTCCTTTTGGCTTAAATTTATAAATTAGTGCATATTGTGAATTCACTGCTCCATGTGCATTAACTTAAAAGGAATTTAATTTATGCCTTTATGCCTCATAAATGATGATTTGTTTGCCATTCATATATAGATATCATCATTCATTAAATACTTCCTTGTACTACTAATTCCTCTTTTCAAAGTGTTTTATCGACTAGTTTTAAAAGGAAAAGAGATAACAAAGAAGGAAGTCTCCACAAATGATGAAAAGAAGAATACTACGATGACACCACCACCGATAGTAAGATCTTTCAAATTGGCATAACAAATGGTACACTCTACTTGGTGGTAAGTATTCTTAAGGATAAGTTAATTCATTGCAAATTTGTCATGCCTTGACCATGATATGTAATGTACTCCACATGAGACTCTTAACTGAATTGAAAGTGCATGTGGCAAGTCATTCAAATACTTGATGCACATATCTAGTGGGAGAACATTATATATCTTGTGTCGTAGAGAATAAGTTTTCCTTGAGTAAGCTATACTAAGACAATGCAAAATGGTAAATTTGTATCTCATTCATATGGATTGTAATCTTTGTTTTTTTAAATAGCTACTCTTGATGCAGTTTAAAATTCCCTTATCGTTAAATCTAAAAGTGCATAAGAATATTTTTTGTTGATATTCATCTCATACATATGCACTAACATGGATATGATTTTTAAACTGTAAAAGGTACAATTAGTGATCCATACTCTCTAAAATTGGAAAACCCACATTTTGATATCTTAGAAATCTACTTCAATCGGTATCCATATGCTTCACATTGAATTGGATCACTAAGTTGTAAATTCCATGCATAACTTGTCTTCATGATATGAATGCTTGTGCGACTAACCTTGATAAGCTAGGTGCACCCAAGGTCAAGCTAGGTTCATCATCAAGAAGGCAACACAACGATGTATCAAGAAAACGAGAAAAGGCTCTTATTCTTAAACTCTAGTTTTTATCTATGTGATTAAATATTAAATTGAAACCATGTAAGATGGTTGTCATGTATATGTGGGTGCCTACACAAAGAGAAAGGCCACAATAAGGATTGTGTGGGTACTCAAGGCTTTTACTACTAATCTCAAAGGACCCAATTCAAATTGGGTACCAAGATATGAAGCTTAAACTTGTTTTGCAGGATCACTCCTTCAATGGATCAAGTTGGATGCTCAATAATGAATGTATAAATCATATTTGGAGATAGTAGCAAGGGTGGTAACAACTGAATCTCAAGTGCATATTATTTTCAAATCTTATCTCTTTTGTGACTTGTGTAGCCACTAAGGGAAAAGAAGCACTTGAGGATATACATCAGTTGTTGACTATGAAATAAAGGTCTAATTGGAAGTTGGTATGGTGAACAATCCAAAATTATGTGACGTATTCTCTATCTAGTTAATTTGGATTTGATTCTTCTATATTAGACACTCACCATAATATGGATTAAGTCATCCCTTTAGACTTCATTGAATAACCATGCATATTATCCATGTCATTCAAAATATATTGTGCATGAGGGTTCAAGGAAATTTAGTCCATATTATGATGTTTCTCTATTTTAGCAACATGCTTGTCTTCCACATATAAAAGGGTTGCTAAATAAGAAACTAGTGCTTGTGCTACTAATGCCATCTCTTGTGTTGAGTTTATCCATAGAAAATCTATGTTAAGAGATGGTACTTGTTTTAAATTGGATAAATCACAAGCTTTAAGGATATTATTCAACTAAAGTAGGATGAAGTTGATAAGAGGCCAAGGTATGAAAACTTCCTCTCCTTCAGTTGTTTTAGTATTCTATCCTTAGTGGGATGTACCATAGTATAGGTTAAATTCATTGCATTATAAAATGTTCAATAGTGCATATAACTTTGACATCAACTATATATGTGCACTAATTTAAAGGAATTTAGTATATCCTTTTGAGTTTCAATAATGATGATTCATTTTCCATCCACATATAAGGATCATCATTTGTGAAACCCTCTCTTGTGTTTCTAATGCTCTCTTTTCTAAGTGTTTCAATAAAGTCTTTCCAAGTGCTTTCAAGATGGATTCAAAATCTACGGATATAAGAGTTTTGGTTGTTTCAATCATTGAGTTTCAATGGGTCTCATATCAAGTATGATTGAACCAAGCCAAGATGAATGAAGTTCAAGATCGCCTGGTTGGATGAAATCATAAAGAGAAAAGAAATCACAGTGATTAAAGAAGGGAGTTACACTTTTTGTCAACCAAATAATGAAGATGTAGTGACATATTTATATGATATCCTTCATTATGAGGTTTGAGGTTCATATTAGCATGCTTTACCCTTCAGAATTTCAATTGATACACTTCAGTTCTTAAACTTTCAATTGGTTTAATTTTCATCATCTATGTAAAGCATGTTATGTTAAACCAAGATATAGTGCAAACATCTCCTTTAACCTCATATTGTTGATGTGCATAAGTGTACTCTGTGTACTCTTGCATGCACAAATTGAGGGAGAGTTTAGCCTATATCTTGTGAGACTAATGATTTCTTTCAAGTTCATGATTGTGTAGTCTCACACCTTGGAGAACATCAAATGAGGATGAATGGTTCCATAGAAATGAAAATGAGTTTCTCTTAAACCTATCAAGAAAATGAGTTTCTCTTGATTGTTTAAAGAGGATAAGTTTCTCTTTGAAATGTCAAGCCTATCAAAAGCTAAGATGGAAATTCATGATTATAATGGAGACCATGTGGCATGGAACAAAGGTGTGTCACTCCATGAACTATTGTATTATATTTGTGTATCTAGGCTCTTACAAGTTAGTGTATGCATGTAAATGCAATATCTTAAGTCACATCATAAGGTTGCACTTGAATCTTGGCTTAAAATATTGCATATCATGTCTATTACTATACCTTTTAATTATGAGTAATTCCTTAAATTGGTACAATTTCACATTTTCATACTTTATTTGTACCAAGGTTCAAATTGTAGGACTTAATCCCCTGGCCTCACAAGTCCAAGTGCATAAGCTAAACAAGTATTCATCACTTGTATGCACACATTTAGGGGGAGAATAGTCTATAATTTGAATCTTTGAGACTAACTTCATTTCCAAGTCTATTATGTGTGTAGTCTCGAATTAGAAAGGAATCTTCGGGCAAAGACAATCGCTTCCACTGCAAATTTTGATGGGTATCAAAGATTCTTTGCTCCAATAAATGTATCTTCTATACATTTCATAAGAGAATGAGTTTCTCTTGTATATGCTACTCCAACGTCATCTAAAATTGGTAAATATGTATCACATCCTTTTTGATTACAAATATCTGAAGTAGCATAGCTTATAGATTCTCCTGTCTAGAACTTAATTGATTAAATAGTGCACATGTTTCTTATGTTGTATGATTATGTTCAATTGATACTCCTTTTATGCTAATGGTACTTTAAGTTGCAAATAAGTACTCTCAACAGATATCAATTGAATTCATATATATATGTGTGCACTAAAACTTGAGGAGAACTTAGTGTAATATGCTATTAGTGATCTATTTATCTATCAAATTGTATCAATTGGTGTTTTTCAATTGATATTTTTCATACATGATCACTAGTTGCACAATCCATACTTGTGCAATTTTCATGTTGCCTCTTGTTGTGATAAGAAAATGCTAGGTGACATCTAGACTCCAGGTATCAAGATTTATCTTTCAGTTAGTATGACAATCTTCATTTGATATCTTGGACCTATGTCACAATTATGCCAACAAGAGCTTGCAAATGAATTGTAAATCCAACACAAGTCTGGAAACCCCTTGAAAAGGTAAAACACAAAGGTACATCACTTATGACACTTATCCATTACCTTTGTGCCATCTAAGGATCCCTTTCATGATAGTGTGTTCACATCTCGCTTAATCATAATTTCTACCATTTATATTCTTTGTATCCATTTTGGAGATTTATGACAAAGGGGGAGAAATTTTGCATTAAAGCTTATCTTTACTTTTAAAAAGGGAGAGAAATAATTGACAAAAGGGGGTTGAATCATAAGTAAAACATAAGATGAAGGAAATTGATGAGTGCATAATATGTCATGAGCATCACATTTATTTATGACACAAAGCACCCTATGAATAGTATGATATAAGTTGTCTCCATACTTTGACCCAAATATGTGCTTTTGGCATTTGAGTACAAAATTGGTATTTTCTGAAATGCACATATTTAGGGGGAGAAAATTATATCATAGGATTCAAAATCTCATTTATCAAATCTTATGTAAGCTTTAAATGTGTTGTCATCAATCACCAAAAAGGGGGAGATTGAAAGTGCATTCATCCCTTTTGTGAGTTTTGGTGATTTGGATAACAACACATTTAAAGGTCTAACAAGTTTGCTAAGTGTTGAACAGGAAATTCAATATGATGAACATACTTGAATAGTGTATAATGATCAGTGAACAAGGTTCAACACAAGGTCAAATAACCAGTGAGACAATGCAAATGGATATAATATGGTCTCTATATTGGTTTGAATATATGGACAAGTCCTGAGAAATCACTATGCATAAATATGATCATAATAGAGGTTGAAGTGATTAAGAGGATTGGTCAAGCCAAAGTGAATAAGATATGAGGAATCGTGAATTGGCTTGACCATATTACTGTCAGTCCATATATGCTTCTATGAGAATCAAACTAGAGCTTGATTGATCTTGACAGTTATATCTAGAAGACATTCAAGCAAGGTTCACAATATTGAAGAAATGATTCTCTCAATGGATGCTCAATATGATGTGACTCAAGAATGGCTTGATAGGGTGAAGATAGCAAGGAAAGGGCTTCGAGGAACTAAGCAAAGGTGAAGGACAAGCGACGGCTTGTAGACTGAGGTACCATGGCTAAGGTGAAGAAGAGAGTACTTGCACTAAGTCGATGAACTAATCAGCTATGAAGAATTATAACATGTTGATGCATCAGTAAGGTGACTTGAAGCCATGATTTGAACTCATATAAGGTGATATGGTACAAGTCATAGGGTTTGATTTAAGTTTGCTTCAAAAGGTGAGACAAAGATGTTTGTGATCCTTATGAAGCAATGCCATGGAGAAATCACACATGAGACACCAATGACTCAAGGAGTTTACTTCATTATATTTTATTTATTTAACTTGAGTATAGTAATCGTCGTACTATAAAGGGGGATCCAAAAAGAAGGTTGGTGTTTGTCAAAGCTCAAACCTCTCTATTCAAAAGCTATTTTTGAAAAGCAAAAATCTCTTTAACGTTCTATGGTTGACCATGGTTAGGTTTGAGAAACCTAGAGTGTTCTTGCTGAAAAGCAGCTGAACTTCTTCAACTGCAGCTGAGCTTTTTAGCTGAGCTGAACTTCAGCTGAGTTGAGCTTCTTCAGCTGCAGCTGAGCTTTTCAGCTGAGCTGGACTTCAGCTGAGTTGAGCTTTCTCAACTTCAGCTGAACTCAACTTCAGCTGTGAACCTCTTTGACCATACACCAGCTGAACTTGCCTCCGGACAGTTGAGCTGGGGTTTTCTCTCCTAAACTCACTGGTCAAGACCGGTTGAACTAGTCCTGAGGGGCAGTTCAGCTGGTCTCTGACCCCTCTGACCTCTGATCTGCAGTCTGCCAGTCAGACTGGCAAACAGGTCGCCAGAGCTGTCAGGGGCGGTTCAACCGCCCCCCCTGGGCGGTTCAACCGGTCTGGTCAACCCTGGTCAGCCTGCAGGTCAGTCTGCCAGTCAGTCTGATAGTCAGACTGGCAGACAGTCTGCCTGACCTGCCAGGGGCGGTTCAACCGGTCTCAAACAGAAAAATTGGCCCCAACGGCTAGTTTTGAGCTCCAACTATATATACTCACTCCTACCTCTCACCCCACAGCAGTGAGCACGATTTGAACTCCATTTCTAACCCAAGAAACACCTCTCTCTCTCTCACACACATCTCTTGCCTCTCCCATTTCAAATCTTTGGAGAGAAATCTTTGAGTGAGCTTGAGAGCTGCGGTTTTGTGCTTCATCTCTAAATCTCTCTTGCTCTTCTTCTTCATTCGAGCTTTGGTACTACATCGAGTTCTTTGTGGATTAATTACTCTTGGAGCTTCTAGCTCCTAGACGACTAGGTGTCTCTTGTGAGTCTCCAAATCTTGTGGAAGACCACAAGAAAGTTTGTATTACCCGCTCGTTTGAGCAAATATTAGTGTGTGAGCTTGACCTTTGTGGTCGACAAAGGGAGGATTAGGGTTGAAAGAGACCCGGCTCTTTGTGGGCGCCTCAATGAGGAAGTAGGGCACCTTGGTGGTGTGACCGAACCTCGGGATAAATCTTGTGCCTCTTGTGTTCTTGCTTATTGTGTTTGTTTGTGTTCTTCGTTCTCTCACCATCCCGCAGAAGATTTGTTTATATCTTTTTAGTGTGTGGATTTTGAAAAGTGCCCTTCTCAGATCTACTACTTTGAACCCTGTGGATCATTTAGAACATCTCATTTCCAAAGTTAACTGGGTGAATTTCAAGATCAATTCAGTTTTACCCAGTTTGCTTCTAATTTTTGTTGAAAAAGTTTTAACTTGCCTATTCACCCCCCCTCTAGGCAACTTTCAATTGGTATCAGAGCCTAATCCTCGTTCTAACGCTTAACCGCGTGAGGAAAAGATCATGTCGGGGGGACTAAGAAACGAAAGTGCTTCTAAGCTTGAAAAAGTTGAGGTTGCCTCGACTTTATCTTTTGGTGCAGATGTTGATCCTAGGGCAATAGATCTTGCCATGAGAATCGCCGAAAGGATGTTCCTCAAAATGAAGGAAGATGAGGCGAAGAACAAGATTGAAGAAGAAGAAAATGATCGATGGAGACCAAACGATGAATCCACCTCTTCACAAAGTTCGTCTTTCAAATCAAGTTCTCATATGTGCTTTGTCACTAATGGGAGTGACAGTGAAAGCGAAAGTGAGGATGAGGATGAACATGAAAGTTATAGTGAAGATGAGGATGATCTTCAAAAATTCTTCTCTCAACTAAGCAAGAAGAACCGGATGAGCTTGCTCAAACTCATGAAAAGAGTGGAAGAACAAAAGGAAATGCTTCATAAGCAAGAAGATATCCTCATCGAAAAAATCAAAGACTTGGAGAAGTTGACCAAAGAGCATGAGAAGCTAAAGTGCTCTCATGATGATTTGGTCCAAAGGTATGAATACATTTCAATTGAGCAAATTAAAGCTATTAATCATTCATCATATATTGCTCAATTAGAAAGTAAAAATGCTATGCTGAAGAACACAATAGAAAAGCTAAATATTGAAAATCTAGCTTTGCAAGAAAGACATGATATGCTTGTGTGCTCTCATAATAAATTGATGGATTCACATATCATGTTAGAAATGGCTCATGAGGTTGTGTTAACTAATTTGAAATCATACCAACCTCACATATGCACATGTACTCAAGTAGAAACTATATTATCATGTGCTAACAAATGTTGCTCTCAAGAAAGCCAATCTTCCATTGAGCTAGAAATTTCAGGAATTAGTGATATTTCTATCACACAAGAAAATAAAGAGCTCAAGGAAGAAGTTGGAATGCTAAGAAGGAGCTTAACTCGTTTGAAGGGAAAGTGTCATGCTCAACCTTCTCAAGATAATCGTGATAATATGGTGAAAAAGCTTGAGAAGGGGACAACCGTAGCATGCACAAAACCCCTTCAAAAGAATACCAAGCTTTCCAAGAAGGGCATGAGCAAAATTCATGGTAAGAAAATTAATGCTCATACTATTTGCTCTAACAATATACCTATGTGCTTCAACAAAGAAAGATCAAAGAGAAGCGATAGAAGGTGCTATGGATGCAAGGAGAAGGGTCATGAAATTGATTCATGCCCCCACATGAAGAACCAAACCCTTGCACGATCAAGAAAGATGACCATCAAAAAGGATGAAAGCAAAGGGCAAATGCATTGCAAGGACAAGCACCACATTTGTTACAATTGCCGTGAAAAGGGTCATCTATTCAAGGTTTGTCCAAAGGGTAAAAATCCTAAGCTTAACTTAACAATACATTCAAATATGCTTAGGAGACCCAAATTTGACTCTTGTGCTAGAAAGGTGATGAGTTCACCACATTCTAGGACTAAGGCTATTTGGGTGCCTAAGTCCTTATTGGCTAACCTTGGTGGACCCATCCAAAAATGGGTACCAAAGTGTAATTAACAAGTTTTGCAGGTACCCAGAGATGATATGAAGCTTTGGGGTGCTTGAGCGGTTCAACTCAATTCTTATCTCAAGCTATCAATCTTACATTGTCTATCCTTTAAGATTAACCCAAAGATGAATTGAGTTGTTATATCACTAACTTCATATTCATCTCTAGCAAGAACTTGTGTTGTAGGGAATAAGGATTAACCTTTGTGGGAATCAAGCAAAAGGCCTACAACCAAGTGATATTCAAAGGATGGTAACAATTAATTCTTAAGTGCACATTGCTTTTAATTGGTATATTCCTTTGTGTCTTTTGTAGCCACATAGGAAAAATGAAGCACTTGAGAATGAACTTAAAAGATTTTACCTTGCTTTGGAAAGGATCTAATTATATGGTAGATTGCATATTCGTTATTCTTATATGTGGCAATCTACATGCTTTAATTGATGATAATTAATTCGTGGCATATTTCAAATGAATTATCGTATTATTGCCATGACCTAGACATAAAGAGTATTATCCCATGTTCGTAAATGAATAGAGTGCTAAGTAAGAAATTCAAATTCTTAAAGCACTTAAAAAAGGGGAATTCTCTATATGACTAGAGTTGTGAGACTAATGTTTTTATTTAAGTGTTTATGTAGTCTCACAACATGAGAATGTGTTTCCCAAATGGAGTGTGCTATTCAACATTCAAAGAAGATCAAACCAATACTGTGTGATGTATTCATTCTTGTTTAAATTGGTTTTGAGTCTTCTCCATTAATCACTCACCATGTTATGAATTAGAGTTGCCCTATAAACTTAATTAAATAATCATGCTACTTTCATCTTTTTTCAATTGATGTTATGCCTGATGCTTGTAAGGGTAATTTAGTTCATATCATGAGGTTTCCTTATTTTAGTAACCTTCTTGTCATTCATATACTAGAGGTTGCTAAATAGGAAACTATTGCATGTGTTACTAATACAATCTCTTTTAAGATGTTTCATGGAAATTCATAAGTAGAGATTGTGCTCTTTCAATTGGTAAAATCACAAGCATTAAAGGTTAATCTTCACCTAAAAGAAAGATTAGGAATGCTCAAGGCAAAGGTATGGAACTAATTGTTTCATTTGGTATGTGATCAATAATAGTTCCTTTCAAGTGACATTCTTTCAATTGGTAATAATATATTCTATGGAAAGGAATGTCAATATGAAGGTTAAATTCCTTTTGGCTTAAATTTATAAATTAGTGCATATTGTGAATTCACTGCTCCATGTGCATTAACTTAAAAGGAATTTAATTTATGCCTTTATGCCTCATAAATGATGATTTGTTTGCCATTCATATATATATATATCATCATTCATTAAATACTTCCTTGTACTACTAATTCCTCTTTTCAAAGTGTTTTATCGACTAGTTTTAAAAGGAAAAGAGATAACAAAGAAGGAAGTCTCCACAAATGATGAAAAGAAGAATACTACGATGACACCACCACCGATAGTAAGATCTTTCAAATTGGCATAACAAATGGTACACTCTACTTGGTGGTAAGTATTCTTAAGGATAAGTTAATTCATTGCAAATTTGTCATGCCTTGACCATGATATGTAATGTACTCCACATGAGACTCTTAACTGAATTGAAAGTGCATGTGGCAAGTCATTCAAATACTTGATGCACATATCTAGTGGGAGAACATTATATATCTTGTGTCGTAGAGAATAAGTTTTCCTTGAGTAAGCTATACTAAGACAATGCAAAATGGTAAATTTGTATCTCATTCATATGGATTGTAATCTTTGTTTTTTTAAAATAGCTACTCTTGATGTAGTTTAAAATTCCCTTATCGTTAAATCTAAAAGTGCATAAGAATCTTTTTTGTTGATATTCATCTCATACATATGCACTAACATGGATATGATTTTTAAACTGTAAAAGGTACAATTAGTGATCCATACTCTCTAAAATTGGAAAACCCACATTTTGATATCTTAGAAATCTACTTCAATCGGTATCCATATGCTTCACATTGAATTGGATCACTAAGTTGTAAATTCCATGCATAACTTGTCTTCATGATATGAATGCTTGTGCGACTAACCTTGATAAGCTAGGTGCACCCAAGGTCAAGCTAGGTTCATCATCAAGAAGGCAACACAACGATGTATCAAGAAAACGAGAAAAGGCTCTTATTCTTAAACTCTAGTTTTTATCTATGTGATTAAATATTGAATTGAAACCATGTAAGATGGTTGTCTTGTATATGTGGGTGCCTACACAAAGAGAAAGGCCACAATAAGGATTGTGTGGGTACTCAAGGCTTTTACTACTAATCTCAAAGGACCCAATTCAAATTGGGTACCAAGATATGAAGCCTAAACTTGTTTTGCAGGATCACTCCTTCAATGGATCAAGTTGGATGCTCAATAATGAATGTATAAATCATATTTGGAGATAGTAGCAAGGGTGGTAACAACTGAATCTCAAGTGCATATTATTTTCAAATCTTATCTCTTTTGTGACTTGTGTAGCCACTAAGGGAAAAGAAGCACTTGAGGATATACATCAGTTGTTGACTATGAAATAAAGGTCTAATTGGAAGTTGGTATGGTGAACAATCCAAAATTATGTGACGTATTCTCTATCTAGTTAATTTGGATTTGATTCTTCTATATTAGACACTCACCATAATATGGATTAAGTCATCCCTTTAGACTTCATTGAATAACCATGCATATTATCCATGTCATTCAAAATATATTGTGCATGAGGGTTCAAGGAAATTTAGTCCATATTATGATGTTTCTCTATTTTAGCAACATGCTTGTCTTCCACATATAAAAGGGTTGCTAAATAAGAAACTAGTGCTTGTGCTACTAATGCCATCTCTTGTGTTGAGTTTATCCATAGAAAATCTATGTTAAGAGATGGTACTTGTTTTAAATTGGATAAATCACAAGCTTTAAGGATATTATTCAACTAAAGTAGGATGAAGTTGATAAGAGGCCAAGGTATGAAAACTTCCTCTCCTTCAGTTGTTTTAGTATTCTATCCTTAGTGGGATGTACCATAGTATAGGTTAAATTCATTGCATTATAAAATGTTCAATAGTGCATATAACTTTGACATCAACTATATATGTGCACTAATTTAAAGGAATTTAGTATATCCTTTTGAGTTTCAATAATGATGATTCATTTTCCATCCACATATAAGGATCATCATTTGTGAAACCCTCTCTTGTGTTTCTAATGCTCTCTTTTCTAAGTGTTTCAATAAAGTCTTTCCAAGTGCTTTCAAGATGGATTCAAAATCTACGGATATAAGAGTCTTGGTTGTTTCAATCATTGAGTTTCAATGCGTCTCATATCAAGTATGATTGAACCAAGCCAAGATGAATGAAGTTCAAGATCGCCTGGTTGGATGAAATCATAAAGAGAAAAGAAATCACAGTGATTAAAGAAGGGAGTTACACTTTTTGTCAACCAAATAATGAAGATGTAGTGACATATTTATATGATATCCTTCATTATGAGGTTTGAGGTTCATATTAGCATGCTTTACCCTTCAGAATTTCAATTGATACACTTCAGTTCTTAAACTTTCAATTGGTTTAATTTTCATCATCTATGTAAAGCATGTTATGTTAAACCAAGATATAGTGCAAACATCTCCTTTAACCTCATATTGTTGATGTGCATAAGTGTACTCTGTGTACTCTTGCATGCACAAATTGAGGGAGAGTTTAGCCTATATCTTGTGAGACTAATGATTTCTTTCAAGTTCATGATTGTGTAGTCTCACACCTTGGAGAACATCAAATGAGGATGAATGGTTCCATAGAAATGAAAATGAGTTTCTCTTAAACCTATCAAGAAAATGAGTTTCTCTTGATAGTTTAAAGAGGATAAGTTTCTCTTTGAAATGTCAAGCCTATCAAAAGCTAAGATGGAAATTCATGATTATAATGGAGACCATGTGGCACGGAACAAAGGTGTGTCACTCCATGAACTATTGTATTATATTTGTGTATCTAGGCTCTTACAAGTTAGTGTATGCATGTAAATGCAATATCTTAAGTCACATCATAAGGTTGCACTTGAATCTTGGCTTAAAATATTGCATATCATGTCTATTACTATACCTTTTAATTATGAGTAATTCCTTAAATTGGTACAATTTCACATTTTCATACTTTATTTGTACCAAGGTTCAAATTGTAGGACTTAATCCCCTGGCCTCACAAGTCCAAGTGCATAAGCTAAACAAGTATTCATCACTTGTATGCACACATTTAGGGGGAGAATAGTCTATAATTTGAATCTTTGAGACTAACTTCATTTCCAAGTCTATTATGTGTGTAGTCTCGAATTAGAAAGGAATCTTCGGGCAAAGACAATCGCTTCCACTGCAAATTTTGATGGGTATCAAAGATTCTTTGCTCCAATAAATGTATCTTCTATACATTTCATAAGAGAATGAGTTTCTCTTGTATATGCTACTCCAACGTCATCTAAAATTGGTAAATATGTATCACATCCTTTTTGATTACAAATATCTGAAGTAGCATAGCTTATAGATTCTCCTGTCTAGAACTTAATTGACTAAATAGTGCACATGTTTCTTATGTTGTATGATTATGTTCAATTGATACTCCTTTTATGCTAATGGTACTTTAAGTTGCAAATAAGTACTCTCAACAGATATCAATTGAATTCATATATATGTGTGCACTAAAACTTGAGGAGAACTTAGTGTAATATGCTATTAGTGATCTATTTATCTATCAAATTGTATCAATTGGTGTTTTTCAATTGATATTTTTCATACATGATCACTAGTTGCACAATCCATACTTGTGCAATTTTCATGTTGCCTCTTGTTGTGATAAGAAAATGCTAGGTGACATCTAGACTCCAGGTATCAAGATTTATCTTTCAGTTAGTATGACAATCTTCATTTGATATCTTGGACCTATGTCACAATTATGCCAACAAGAGCTTGCAAATGAATTGTAAATCCAACACAAGTCTGGAAACCCCTTGAAAAGGTAAAACACAAAGGTACATCACTTATGACACTTATCCATTACCTTTGTGCCATCTAAGGATCCCTTTCATGATAGTGTGTTCACATCTCGCTTAATCATAATTTCTACCATTTATATTCTTTGTATCCATTTTGGAGATTTATGACAAAGGGGGAGAAATTTTGCATTAAAGCTTATCTTGACTTTTAAAAAGGGAGAGAAATAATTGACAAAAGGGGGTTGAATCATAAGTAAAACATAAGATGAAGGAAATTGATGAGTGCATAATATGTCATGAGCATCACGTTTATTTATGACACAAAGCACCCTATGAATAGTATGATATAAGTTGTCTCCATACTTTGACCCAAATATGTGCTTTTGGCATTTGAGTACAAAATTGGTATTTTCTGAAATGCACATATTTAGGGGGAGAAAATTATATCATAGGATTCAAAATCTCATTTATCAAATCTTATGTAAGCTTTAAATGTGTTGTCATCAATCACCAAAAAGGGGGAGATTGAAAGTGCATTCATCCCTTTTGTGAGTTTTGGTGATTTGGATAACAACACATTTAAAGGTCTAACAAGTTTGCTAAGTGTTGAACAGGAAATTCAATATGATGAACATACTTGAATAGTGTATAATGATCAGTGAACAAGGTTCAACACAAGGTCAAATAACCAGTGAGACAATGCAAATGGATATAATATGGTCTCTATATTGGTTTGAATATATGGACAAGTCCTGAGAAATCACTATGCATAAATATGATCATAATAGAGGTTGAAGTGATTAAGAGGATTGGTCAAGCCAAAGTGAATAAGATATGAGGAATCGTGAATTGGCTTGACCATATTACTGTCAGTCCATATATGCTTCTATGAGAATCAAACTAGAGCTTGATTGATCTTGACAGTTATATCTAGAAGACATTCAAGCAAGGTTCACAATATTGAAGAAATGATTCTCTCAATGGATGCTCAATATGATGTGACTCAAGAATGGCTTGATAGGGTGAAGATAGCAAGGAAAGGGCTTCGAGGAACTAAGCAAAGGTGAAGGACAAGCGACGGCTTGTAGACCGAGGTACCATGGCTAAGGTGAAGAAGAGAGTACTTGCACTAAGTCGATGAACTAATCAGCTATGAAGAATTATAACATGTTGATGCATCAGTAAGGTGACTTGAAGCCATGATTTGAACTCATATAAGGTGATATGGTACAAGTCACAGGGTTTGATTTAAGTTTGCTTCAAAAGTTGAGACAAAGATGTTTGTGATCCTTATGAAGCAATGCCATGGAGAAATCACACATGAGACACCAATGACTCAAGGAGTTTACTTCATTATATTTTATTTATTTAACTTGAGTATAGGAATCGTCGTACTATAAAGGGGGATCCAAAAAGAAGGTTGGTGTTTGTCAAAGCTCAAACCTCTCTATTCAAAAGCTATTTTTGAAAAGCAAAAATCTCTTTAATGTTCTATGGTTGACCATGGTTAGGTTTGAGAAACCTAGAGTGTTCTTGCTGAAAAGCAGCTGAACTTCTTCAACTGCAGCTGAGCTTTTCAGCTGAGCTGAACTTCAGCTGAGTTGAGCTTCTTCAGCTGCAGCTGAGCTTTTCAGCTGAGCTGGACTTCAGCTGAGTTGAGCTTTCTCAACTTCAGCTGTGAACCTCTTTGACCATACACCAGCTGAACTTGCCTCCGGGCAGTTGAGCTGGGGTTTTCTCTCCTAAACTCACTGGTCAAGACCGGTTGAACTGGTCCTGAGGGGCTGTTCAGCTGGTCTCTGACCCCTCTGACCTCTGATCTGCAGTCTGCCAGTCAGACTGGCAAACAGGTCGCCAGAGCTGTCAGGGGCGGTTCAACCGCACCCCCTGGGCGGTTCAACCGGTCTGGTCAACCCTGGTCAGCCTGCAGGTCAGTCTGCCAGTCAGTCTGACAGTCAGACTGGCAGACAGTCTGCCTGACCTGCCAGGGGCGGTTCAACCGCCCTAGGGGGCGGTTCAACCGGTCTCAAACAGAAAAATTGGCCCCAACGGCTAGTTTTGAGCTCCAACTATATATACTCACTCCTACCTCTCACCCCACAGCAGTGAGCACGATTTGAACTCCATTTCTAACCCAAGAAACACCTCTCTCTCTCTCACACACATCTCTTGCCTCTCCCATTTCAAATCTTTGGAGAGAAATCTTTGAGTGAGCTTGAGAGCTGCGGTTTTGTGCTTCATCTCTAAATCTCTCTTGCTCTTCTTCTTCATTCGAGCTTTGGTACTACATCGAGTTCTTTGTGGATTAATTACTCTTGGAGCTTCTAGCTCCTAGACGACTAGGTGTCTCTTGTGAGTCTCCAAATCTTGTGGAAGACCACAAGAAAGTTTGTATTACCCGCTCGTTTGAGCAAATATTAGTGTGTGAGCTTGACCTTTGTGGTCGGCAAAGGGAGAATTAGGGTTGAAAGAGACCCGGCTCTTTGTGGGCGCCTCAACGAGGAAGTAGGGCACCTTGGTGGTGTGACCGAACCTCGGGATAAATCTTGTGCCTCTTGTGTTCTTGCTTATTGTGTTTGTTTGTGTTCTTCGTTCTCTCACCATCCCGCAGAAGATTTGTTTATATCTTTTTAGTGTGTGGATTTTGAAAAGTGCCCTTCTCAGATCTACTACTTTGAACCCTGTGGATCATTTAGAACATCTCATTTCCAAAGTTAACTGGGTGAATTTCAAGATCAATTCAGTTTTACCTAGTTTGCTTCTAATTTTTGTTGAAAAAGTTTTAACTTGCCTATTCACCCCCCCTCTAGGCAACTTTCAACAGCAAAACTCTCTCTTCTAGTCACTATTGCTTTTTGTGGAATTGGGACTTGGAGAGATTTTGATTCACTCTAATTGTGTCTTGAATTGAATGTTATAGCTCTTGTATTGAATGTGTTGGCTGAAAACTTGGATGCCTTGAAGTGTGGTGGTTGGGGGGTATTTATAGCCCCAACCACCAAAGTGGCCATTGGGAGGGGCTGCTGTCGTATGGCGCACCTGACAGTCCGGTGCACCATCGGACACTAACTGTAGCGTTTCACTGTTCCTTTGCAGACGACCGTTGGCGCTAGTAGCCGTTGCTCCCCCTGGCACACCGGACAGTCCGATGTTACACCGGACAGTCCGGTGAATTATAGCGGAGTGGCTCCCTAAATTCCCGAAGCTAGCAAGTTTGAGTTGATCCACCCTGGTGCACCGGACACTGTCCGGTGGCACACCGGACAGTCCGGTGCGCCAGACCAGGGCAGCCTTCCGTTGTCTTTTGCTCTTTTTATTTGAACCCTTTCTTGGACTTTTTATTGGTTTGTGTTGAACCTTTGGCACCTGTAGAACTCATAATCTAGAGCAAACTTGTTAGTCCAACAATTTGTGTTGGGCAATTCAACCACCAAAATCATTTAGGAAAAGGTTTGACCCTAGTTCCCTTTCACTATGATCATATGGTGCGTTGTGATTTAAATATGTAGGGGGCGGAACATACTACTGCTGTGTTGTGTAATAACTTGGTGCATAGTGTGCAACAGTAGGTTCCGCATATGCATATCCGGTCTATTTGGTGGTAAATCCGAACTGCCCAGTTGTGTTCGCTACAATTAGGGTGCCACGCGGTGGTCCTGATGTAGCCCTGGACTGTCCGGTAGGGAAAGCCAGACGATCCGCGTAAGGGCCGAACTGTCTAAGCAAAAGCTCGGACGGTGTCAGGGGCACCGATCTATCAAGCACGGACGGTGGTGGTATTTGCCCTGGATATGAGTTCATCGGCATACCATATAATGGTTGGGGTTGCGAATCCCCATTTGTTGCCGATGTATTAGATATAGATATCCTATTATTAGTTTCATATGATGGAAAACTAGGAACAACAGACTTCTCCAACGCACGTGTTAATTTTCTAATTGATTCTTCTAACCCTCCAATCTATTGTTTCATTTGATTCTGCTGCTGATCTACATAATGTTTATTAGATTGGATGTCGTCGGGTTTACTTACATTGGGGACTTGAAGCGAAGATAGAAGAGATGCGACGTCTGTCTCTCTATGACTTGAAGCGATCCACCGTGTATTGTGACAAGAATTTCTCCTTCACATGACGCATGTAGTCTTCATATTGTTGTTGCCCCTCGGTCGTTAGACTTTCAATAGCCGGCTTCAGAATATTGTCTCGGAAAATATCGGTGTGATCTTTAGAATCGGCTATTTGAGGGCCTGATTTTTAGTAGATCTAGACACCTGTTCCCAGCGGAGTCGCCAAAAAAGTGTGTTGATGCCGATTTGAGCGCCAAACATTGGAACGGACCACCTGGCGGTGTTCTCTGCGGATGCGCGGACGATCCGCGGCACAGGGTCGGACGGTCCGCGGCCGGGTGCAGGAGCGACTCCTCCTCTGCATGCGTCCGAATGGTCCGCGTCTAGGGATCGAACGGTCTGTGCTGGCGCAGAGGGTCTTCTTCATAGCAGACCTAGATCTCGTCTCCCAAGAGGGACCCCGTCAGGGAGGAGAGATCCTAAGGTGTATCTTGGCGTCTACAGACCACCCTAAATGTCTCTAGTCGACGTAGAGCTAAAGAGAGGTGAAGATTCAAGGTAAGGAAGGCCAAACTAGGGTTAAACTAGAGCTACTCCTAATGTATATGGTAAAAACGATAAGTAGAGTTAATTGGATCGATTGTGGAGGTTCAATCGGTCATAGCCCTTCATCTATATAAAGTGTGGAGGTTTATACCCATTACAAGTTAGTTCCCGAGTTAATCCCACAGGTTTAGGTAAAAAATCTCGCAAGAAATCTGGAACCTTAACTGATCCTGCGCACGTGCGGACGGTCCGTGCCGCTACGACGGACAGTCTAGACCGCGGACCGTCCGGTCTCATGGTCGGACCGTCCGCAAGGACATTTTCTGTGTTCAACAGACTTTAAATCTTTAAAAAAATTCTTCGTTGTACAATCAGCAGTATCACTCAGCTATCAAAGTTGTGTTTTTTTGTTTGTTTAAATGTGTAGGCATGTGAAGTGAAAATTGTGATTCCGCCAAATTTCTAGTTAATATAAGTCCCTTGCATTCGAAGGAAATTTGAAGTAGAGTGTTGACCAAACTAATGTTAGAACATTTGATTAGATTAGGTTTTACTTCCATTCTTGACTAGAATGAGGGAGGTGAGTTGACCTTCATGTATATGTCAAGGGGATTCGATTAATCTACCGCATTTTTTTTTTGTTACATAGCTTTTGTCCTATGTGAACTACTAATGTCTACCTTTTCTCTCTGCCTGAAGGCACGCGTATCTGTCCCGTCCCGTCTCGTGCAAGGCTCGCACACGAATGACGGACGGGGGGTAAGTATAAAATTCTAAATGGCAGTGCAATTTTTTTATTTCGAAACAAATTGCATATGAACATTTTAGCAAGCTGGCTTAGCCTGTGAACCCGTACATACGTTTACCGGCTATTTGGTTTACCGGCTAGTTCATTTGCATCCCTACGTTTTGTATGCAAAAGATTGACTAACATTGTTGATTCCACCACAAGCAAGTTACACTCCAATGGTTGGCTATACATCATTTAGGTCCCGTTTGGTTAGAGGGATTAATCTGTTTTTTTGTCTTGTTTAGTCCCTATTTTGCTAAATGGAAGGACTAAAATAGAAACTAATTAGCTTTAGTCTATAGCCCCTTATATGGGTGCTAAAATAAACTAAATGACAACATTTACTCCAATTAACCAAAACTGAACCATTCTATGATCATAAAGTTGCTTCATGATGTATAGCTGGCTAAACACTACACTTTTTATCGAGTGCATCTAGTCAATTGTGCATGTTATCTAGGAGTAATCATATTTATTAGCCAATTGTGCATGTTGGAAATAGTGCAACGAAATAGCTATTGAGGCTAATCACAATGGAGGTTTTATGAGGTGTTTCATGTATTAATTAGGGCATGTTTGTTTACCCCACAGATTATATAATCTGGATTAAATAATTCTAAGAGTCAAACAAACAGTCCAACTTATTTGCCCAGATTATATAATCTAACCCCTTGGATTATGATAATCCATAAGCAAGTGAGGAGGTGCTTATTTCAGATTATTTTTTTCCCACTTCCCCACTACCCTTTCAACTTTCCTAGAAATTACCCACTATTGCCATTATAATCTACCGAATCCCGCTGCCAGAAGCCTCCACCGCCTGGCACAGGATCCCGCACGCTGTCCCACGTCCCGCGCGCCGTCCGACGCGTCCCGCGCGCAGCAGAATCCCGCCCGGCACAGGATCGCGCCGCCAGAAGCCTCCACGCGGCCGACGGGGACGCGTCCCGCGCCCGGCACAGGAACCCGCCGCGCCGTCGTCGCCCGGCACAGGATCCCGCCGCCAGAAGCCTCCGCGCCGTCGTCGTGGTGATGGATCCTCCGTCGGAACCAGCAGACATTGAATCAGGAGTTGGTGACATGAATGCCTTCCGTGATAATATTGCTAATGCAATATTTGCCAATGTCAATTGAATAATTTTTTTTTCAAATTATTTATGTAATAAATTATGAATACTCAGAAACGTTTGTTACATTGTTCATCTTATATATGAGTTTCAATCTAGTACAAATATAGAGGGCATTCTTGTCTTCCTCATACAAAAGAATCCTATTAACAACTCAAATAATCTGGGTAAACAAACATGACTACTCAGATTATATAATCCAGATTATATAATCCTCCAAAAATAATCCAGATTATATAATTCATGGGGTAAACAAACAGGCCCTTAGTCTGCCACATCAGCTATTTGGATGACATGTCACATCATTTAAGGAGGAAGAGTTTTATAGAGTTTCATGGGGATGAAACCATGTTAACTTGTTTCCAAGGTCTTGGAAACTGTGTGAAACCTCCACTGAAAGTGTTTTGTTTCATCTTCATATAATTGAGTAAATTCTATTTGTTATTTATATGCAGTATTTAAGAAGTATGTTGACATATGAAATAATGAGATGAAACTCTCTATCGAGATAGAGTGTTTCATTCATCCATAAAGCTGATGTGACATTTTTGAAAATAATAACATGAAATCCTCACTGTGATTAGCCTGAGAATAGGCTAAATACTTGTTTAATTTCAACGGCAGGGGTGCTGTGACCATAAATAGTAACTTCGCTAATAATTAATCTTGTTGGCCAAACGATCTCTTAATCTTAGGGGTATTTACTATAAACTTTACTGAGCAAACTTTATCGTAGAACAGCTTTAAAAAAACTTAGTGTACAAAACACGTACCTCTTTGGACGCTCTCATCTCATAACTCTAATTTTTCTGGAACAAAATTATACGTAGCTAATAAACGTAGAGTGAAGCTGTTCATTTGAGTGACATGCACTCCGAATGCAAAGTGGACGTCTGGAGTCGTGCGCGTTTGCTAGTCAAACTGACCCAAATTGGTGGCACTTGCATACATGCGCCGCGTCGCCGGCCGCCTCCACCACCAGTTGAAGCCGGTTGGGCGTCGGCACGGTCCGCGCAGTAGCACGTTAGTATGTGTGGCACCTACGCGCACGCTTCCTACCTGCCCCCTCGCGTATGTGTGCATTCACAAAAAGAGAGGCACATAGTAGAATGAAGCTGGCCGGTAGGGTAATTTGGTTCCTCTGACTTTAGTCCGTGTAAACTCAGATGTTTGAATATCAATTACGAGTATTAAATATATGTTTAATAAATTTGTCTCATAGTTTAGTCTGCATCTATATATAAGTAGTTTTATAATTAGACTATATTTAATATTCATAATTGATATTTAAACATTCGATGTAACGGACTAAACTTTAGTTGAGTGAAACTAAACACACTCTAAGGGCAAATATAATAAGGTGTCGTGGCAGGCTACAAGAGATGTTACATTACATATAGTGACATGGAAGAAAGAGAATAGAGAGAGAAGATAATCAGACTGCTCACTAGTAGCGAGCTAAAATTGACCTGCTCATAAACTTCGATACACTTTGTAAATGAGATGTGGATCAAATATTAAATGTATAGATTGTATAATGAGAGAACTATTATATGCCTAGCTTTTTAGTAGGTTGTCACACCCGGTTTTTAGAAGGCAAACCGAATGCGAACCATGTACGTGCCAGGATCAGTTATTCACGTACACAGCAGTTACATAACATGGACATCATCACACAGTGCTCAAATAGTATTAAAAGGGGAAATAATAGTCGATTACATCATACGTCTGAGACGTCCATATAGTTCTTACAATAAATCAAAGTGCGGAAAAGAAACGTAGATAACGCGGCCTTCACAGGCAGCCGACTGGGGGTTGCCGCTAACCCACACCTAGAACTCGTCGTAGTCTTGGAACTCCTGGAAGTCTCCTTCCACAGCTTCATCTTCTCCTGAGCAGTGGTTGCAATGCTGACAACCTGGGGGGGGTTGGTGTGTAGAGCAAGGGTGAGTACACATCAACATACTCAGCAAGTATCCTGTTTGGCTGTAGTGGACTAGCTTTATGTGGGGATAAGTCAAGCAGTTGTTTTTAGTTGGTCAGGTTATTACTTACTAGTAGAGAGCCAGGTTTTAACATTAACCCAAGTTATTAGCCCAATGTATCCTTTCCAAACGGAAAGAATACCACTTACCAGCACCATAATCATAATCAGAACCATCAATCTCATTGCCACCTGTACCAAAGTATCACTGATCAAGTATCACTAATCTCTGGAGCTCCCTTGGCCGCTCATAACCGCGAGCACGGCTGATATATCAGTTTCATAACACTCTGCAGAGGTTGCGCACTTTACCCACAAGCCGTGATTCCCTTTCTAGCCCGGGCTTGCAAGACCCTTATTCACTCCCAAGGTGAATGGCTAGGGATTCACTACGAAGCCTTTACAAAGATTCCCCGGGGCTGTAGCCACCCGTTAGGTTTCCTAAATGTACCGCACTCCTCCCCAAGGGACAAATCAACCTTGGCAGAGCGAGCCGCATACACCTAGCCCCATTGACGGCACAACGGCTAAGCGAACTACACCCCGGTTCCTCTAATTATTCAGCTAAGGGCGTCCCATTCCACCCTCATGGTTGCACTGTTTTCCCGGGCGGTCATCCATTGAACAGGTCCTTACGGAGAGGCACTCGAGAAACCGCTCGAGTCCCCTTGAAGGTCACAAATGTAATCATAAATAGGAAGGGAAAACAGCGTATCATAGATAATCACATCATGTTCATTGATTAGAGTTGAGCAATAGCATCAGACTAAGCAGTAATAATCCGACCCAAATAGGTAAACAAGGACATGGATAACAAAAGCTAGTCAATCCTTAAGTATAAATGTGTAATGCGGGAGGTGAATTAAAGAATGAATAGGACAGAAATAGGTCAAAGGACACTTGCCTCCACCAACCGACTGCTGCTCAGGGGCTTCTCCTGCGAATTCCTCGGGCTCTTCGACCGGATCGTTCTCTATGCGAGCGCAAACATACATACATCCACATATTTAATACAAAAGAACAGTACACCATACAAGGGAATAAGTAAAGTGAATATGCATCAAGTATGACATTCGATATCGCATTCATTAAGGTTAGAAAGAAACGGGGAAAGGTCTCGCAGGGGGGGTTAAAGCTTATGCACTAATGATTAGTTAAATTATGCGCTCTAGTTCCAATTGGTTCTAACAAAAGAATTAGTTATATGCACTAATGGAAACCTAGTCATTTTTAGTTGATCAACATTGCACGGGATAAACAATTAACTACGTGAATCAATAGCATAACGGAATTTTAAATTAAACTTCCTATTTTCCATAGCATGAACAATGATCAGCCTACCTAAAATAAAGTAATTATGATCACAGAAAGTAAATAAAATAAAATAAAAAAAATAAAAAAAACAGAGGGGGGGGGCGGTTGAACCGGCCCTAGGCTGGGCGGCCGAGCTGGGGGCTGGCGCGGGCGCGGGCGGCCGAGCTGGCCCGGTTGAACCGGCCGGTTGAACCGGCGGCCAGGACCGGCCGAGCTGGCGGCCAAGGCCGGCCGAGCTGGCGGCCAAGGCCGGCCGAGCTGGCGGCCAGGGGCCAGGCGGGCGGGGGGGGCGCGGCCGGGGGGGCTGGCTGGGTGCGGCCGGGGGCGGCCGTGGCCGGCTGGGGCTGGGGCTGGCCGGGCGGCGCGGCCAGGGCCTGCGCGGCCAGGGGCTGCCGAGCGGCCGGGCGGGGGAAAGAGGAGGGGAGGGGGAAGGAGGGAGGAGGGAGGAGGGGGAGGGGGCTCACCGGCGGGGGGAACGACGGCGAGGGGCGGCCGGCGGCAGGGGGCAGCGGCGGCTTAGGGCAGGGGCGGGTAGGGGCGGCGCTAGGGAGAGAGAGAGGGAAAATGAGAGGGAGAGGGAGAGGGTTAGGGGAAAAAGGGGAGGATGGGGGGGGCGGCTGGGCCTCTTTGGGCCCGAGAGGGGGGGCGCGCAGGGGCTTGGGCCGGCCGGGGTCGGCCCACGGCGCGGGAGAGAGAGAAAAAGAGGAGAGAGAAAGAAAAAAGAAAAGATTATTTCCCTGTTTTTCCGAAATCCGATCTTTCTAGATGAATGCATTTGCACTTTCAAACAATCAAAAAAATGCAAGGTTCGGCATGGTGCGTCAAACAACACAAAGTATTTTTAGAGTTTTTCTTACACGGGAAATCCAAACCGAATCCCGCTAAAACTTTGGAAAAGGTCAAGGTTTAGCGAGGGAAAAAGAAAAGGAAAAGGTAACGCCCGAATTTTGGCGAGTAAAGAAAAGAAAAAAATTCAACTGCAAAATTCGGGGCGTTACAAACCTATCCCCCTTAAAAGAATCTCGCCCTCGAGATTCAGGGTTGGCTAGCAAAGAGTTCTGGGTACTTGGCCATCAAATCATCTTCACGCTCCCAGGTTGCTTCTTCCTCAGAGTGGTGATTCCATCTGACTTTGCACATTCTGATGGTCTTCCTTCGGGTGACTCTATCTGCAACCTCAAGGATCTGAGCTGGCTTCTCAACATAGGTCAAGTCCTCCTGGACTTCCAGACCTTCCACTGGCAACTGCTCTTCTGGCACACGCAAGCACTTCTTCAACTGAGACACATGAAAGACATCATGCACAGCAGACAAATTCTCTGGCAGACTGAGCTGATAAGCCACTTCTCCACGCTTTGAGAGGATCTGGTACGGACCAATGTAGCGGGGTGCTAGCTTGCCTTTGATTCCGAACCTTCTAACTCCTCTGATCGGTGACACTTTCAGATAGACAAAGTCTCCGACTTCAAAACTCAGCTCTCTTCTTCTTGTGTCTGCATAGCTTCGCTGCCTCGATTGCGCTATCTTCAGATTCTCTCGGACCATCTTGATGTTCTCTTCGGCTTCAAGCAGAATGTCTGGCCCAAACACTTGCTTCTCTCCAGGCTGATCCCATTGCAACGGAGTTCTGCAACTCCTTCCATAGAGCGCTTGAAATGGTGACATCTTCAAACTGGCCTGATAACTGTTGTTATAGGAAAACTCTGCATACGGCAATCGCTTGTCCCATCCGGACTGATCTTGCAGCGCACAGGCTCTCAACATGTCTTCAAGAATTTGATTGGTTCTTTCGGTCTGGCCATCTGTCTGCGGGTGATAAGCTGAACTGAAATTCAGATGTGTGCCCAAGGCTTCATGCAACTGTTGCCAGAAATGAGAGGTGAACTGCGTTCCTCTGTCTGACACTATCTTCTTTGGCACACCATGAAGACAAACGATCCGAGACATATACAACTCCGCCAATACTGCACTGCTGTAGGTGGTCTTGACAGGTATGAAGTGGGCTGACTTGGTCAAGCGGTCCACTACTACCCAAATGGAATCGTAGCCGGCTCGAGTGCGAGGCAATCCGACTATGAAATCCATACCGATTTCATCCCATTTCCACTGAGGAATCTGCAACGGTTGCAACAATCCAGCTGGTTTCTGGTGCTCTGCCTTAATTCTTCGACAACTATCGCACCTAGCCACATGCTCTGTGATTTCCCTCTTCATTCCGTACCACCAGAATTTCTTCTTCCGATCCTGATACATCTTCTCACTGCCAGGGTGAATCGAATAAGATGTCTCATGAGCTTCCTTAAGAATCAACTCCCGAATAGACTGGACATTGGGAACACACAAGCGGTCTTTGAACCATATCACGCCTTCTGCATCTTCTCGAAAATCTTTGCCTCTGCCATCTAGAATCAGTCGCCGAATCTCACTGATCTTCTCATCATTCTTCTGCGCCTCTTTGATTTCGCGCTCCAGGGTAGGTTCCAATTCAACTGTGACTCCTCGTGAATTGTTCAGAAATCCGAGACTCAACCTGTCAAACTCCTTGGCCAACTCATAAGGCATCGGACGAGCGACCATCAGATTGACTTGACTCTTTCTGCTCAAAGCATCTGCCACTACGTTGGCTTTGCCTGGATGGTAATGGATCTCCAACTCATAGTCTTTGATCAACTCTAACCATCTTCGCTGCCTCATATTCAACTCCGACTGAGTGAATATGTACTTCAGACTCTTGTGGTCTGTGTAGACATCGCATTTCTGTCCATACAGATAGTGCCTCCATGTCTTCAGTGCGTGAACCACTGCTGCCAACTCTAGATCATGGATTGGGTAATTCTTCTCATGAACCTTCAGCTGTCTAGACGAGTAAGCCACAACTCTTCCCTCTTGCATCAACACGCATCCCAAACCTGTGTAACAAGCATCACAGTACACAGAGAAGGGCTTGTGCACATCGGGCAAGACTAGGACAGGCGCTGTTGTCAACTTCTCTTTTAGCGCTTCGAAGGCCTCTTGACATTTCTGGGTCCACTTGAACTCAACCTTGTTGCCTAGCAACGCTGTCATTGGTTTCGCAATCTTCGAAAACCCTTCAATGAATCGCCGATAATATCCGGCCATTCCAATGAAGCTCTTGATTCCTCGAGCATCTGTTGGCGCTTTCCAGTTCAGAATGTCTGCCACTTTCTTCGGATCCACAGCCAATCCTTCTTTGTTGATTATGTGACCCAAGAACAGGACTTCACTGATCCAGAACTCACACTTGCTCAACTTTGCATACAACTGGTGCTCTCGCAATCTCTGCAATACCATCCTCAAATGATCTGCATGCTCTTCTTCACTTTGAGAATGAATCAGAATGTCATCAATAAATACCACCACAAACTTATCAAGATAATCCATGAATACACTGTTCATCAAGTTCATGAAGAATGCTGGTGCATTGGTCAAACCAAAAGACATCACTGTGAATTCATACAAACCATACTTGGTAATGAATGCCGTCTTCGGAATGTCCGAAGGTCGGATCCTGAGCTGATGATAACCTGACCTCAGATCGATCTTGGAGAACACACTGACTCCTCTCAACTGGTCAAACAGATCTTCTATTCTGGGCAAGGGATACTTGTTCTTGATCGTGACTTCATTCAAAGCTCGATAATCGATGCACATCCTCTTTGTGCCATCTTTCTTCTCCACAAACAGGACAGGGGCGGCCCAAGGCGAGGTGCTTGGTCGGATGTAACCTTTCTCTGACAGCTCATCAATCTGCTTCTTAAGCTCAACCAACTCTGGTCCAGATATTCTGTAAGCTCTCTTGAAGATAGGGGCGGTTCCAGGAAGAAGCTCTATGGCAAACTCAACTTTCCGCTCTGGTGGCATACCCGGTAAGTCCTTTGGAAACACATCTGGGAATTCAGACACAACCTTGATACTCTCAATCGGGTCTGCTTCACTGCTATCGACAGCCATCTGATAACAACTTCTTTTCTTCGGCTCAGGCGGGACTAACTCGGTCACCACTTCCTCTCCTAGTGGGGACACCAACTTGATTGTCCTTTTATCACAACTGATAACTGCCTGATACTTATCTAGCCAATTCATCCCTAGGATGACATCTATTCCCTGAGTACCCATTACTATGAGGTTAGCGGGAAACGCTACCCCCCTTATTTCCACACTTATATTCAAACATATGCTATCAGCTCGAATTCTACCACCAGCTGAGTCAATTTGAATGGGGGTTGACATGGCAGTAATTGGAAGATTATGTGCTTCTACCCATGATGCAGTAATAAAAGAATGCGTTGCTCCAGTATCAAATAACACTTCTGCAATATGGGAATCGACTGGGAACATACCTACTGTCATGCCGGGAGTCTCCTGAACTGCTTTAGCCTCCAAGTGATTCAATCTTCCATGATTATAGCGCTGCTGAGGGCGATTGCCTGAGAAACGAGGACGGCTGCTGCTTCCAGGCTGGGGTCCACTGATCTTGCGCTTACGATCTTCCATCTCCTTACGCTTCCTTTCTGTCATGATTGCTCTGTCAATCAGGTGCTGAAATGTCGGGAAGGTATGGTTCATCAGCTGATACTGCAGAGGGTCAACCAAGCCTCTCAAGAAACGGTACTGTCGCTTGGCGTCGGTATTGACATCTTCAGGAGCATAGCGAGACAGCTGCAGAAACCTGTCTCGATACTCACTGACAGATGATGACCCTTGCTTAAGGGCCAGGAACTCCTCCTTCTTCACTGTCATCAGACCTGCGGGCACATGGTACTGACGAAAGCTACCTCTGAACTCTTCCCAGGTGATGGCATCGGGGTTGGCATGGGTGGCGAGGTAAGACTCCCACCAGGATTGGGCTGCTCCTCTCAACAGACGGGGACCATACAAGACTTTCTCCCTGTCATCACACTGAGCGGTATGCAACTCCCGCTCCATAGTGCGCAGCCAATCTTCAGCATCCATGGGGTCAGAAGAGTGAGCGAACGTTGGTGGATGACCTCTCATGAATTCAGCACGCTTGTCTCTGGGCATCTGAGGCATCTGAGGCTGGGGTGGAGCCTGCTGCTGCTGCTGCTGCTGAATAGCGGCCAGAGTCTGACCAATGGCCTGAACTGCCTGAGTCTGCATCAGAAACATCTGCTCGATCGACATCGGGTCGGGGGCGGCAGGTGCTGCTGCTGGGGCACCTCATCCTGCGGGGCGGCTTGCTCCTGCTGAGCACGCCTTCCTCCTCTGCGCCTGTTCTCTGACATCTGCAGAACGCAACCACACATCAGAACTGATCTGGCAAATCTTGCAGCATAAGAAAAGAGTATAGAATTCTCCAACAGCACTGAACAGGGGAGCATCTTCACTGATCTCCAACACAGACCACACAGCTTCTCAGATAAAGAGGAAAGTAGAATAAAGGGTTTCCCAACTATATAACTAACTCCATTAACATAATATGTAAACCAAAATGCAGGGGATACCCACACTCTGGTGACAGTCATTACAAAGATCCAAACCAAACATAGTTCATCATGACAAACATAAATGCACAGGATATAGCAAACTACCCTGTCTAACTAAGACTAACTAAGACCGAGACTAACGCTAAGACTGAAACTTCTATGTATATATATTTCGTATTAATTACAAGATCCAACTCTAACGATCTATGGTTCTAGATTTATCTTGGTCTTGCAGTCGGGATTGCCATAAGACTGGCGTCCACGCCGAGGTGAGCGGTACGGGTGCTGAGTCCCGACGGGAGCGGGGGAACCATCATCCAGGTGACGACGTTCCGCGCGCTCAGCCCGCAGCAGGGCGATCTCAGCACGAGCCCTACTCAGCTCGTCTAATGCATGGTCCAGCTCCGTGTTTAGCACGGCGGCTAGGTTGACTGTGCTGCTCAACCTAGGATTGTCCTCACCAGCAGGTGAAACAATCACGCCTCCTGTGCTGCCAGATGGACGGCGGGGGTAATACTTCAGGTCAAGACCGTCAGCTACCCCACCGAGAACCGAGCAGTAGTGCGAAAGCGCACGCCGTGCAGCATCCTGCATGGCTGCCTCAGCTGAGTCCCGCTCAGAGATAGAATAGTGCTCTGAGCAAGCCTCCGCGCCCTGGAGACTGTTCTCCGGACGGCGCACCAAACAGGTCGCCTCCCAGCGGTCCGGGTAGACCCCGCGACTATGCTGGTAGACCACACAGCGATACTCGATGGACCAAGTACGCCGGTCAAGTGCCTGACGTAGCAGGGTGTCGAGCGCGTCGTGGAAGTGACACCCGCGAGCAGCGTCGCGAGTGATGGGTCGAGCAACCCATCCTTCCGGCTCATGGCTAGAGAGGTCGAGGTCGTGGCTCGAGCTGTCGTCGCCATCTCCGTCGTCTGGGTCTCCTCCAGCAGCTACTCCAGAAGCTGGGGCGCCCAGTGGTGGTGCAGGGGGCGCCTCCAGAGGAAGCACAGGAGAGCAGCTCCTCACAGACTCTATCTCCTGTTGGAGTGAGAAAGAAGAGCCCTGCTGCTCCTGTCGTCGACGTTCCTGCTCCTCATGCAGGCGGTGGTGCAGTCTCTCCAAGTGGCTGGACTGTCCGGCCACGGGACGGCGAAGCGGACGCTCAGCAAGGCGGGAGGGTAAGAAGGGGATGACGGACTTTCGTGCAGTGTGTCTAAGTCGAGCCATCTACAAAAGACATCGCAAGCAAAAGGGTGAGAACAGAATTAATATGACCAGCAAATAATGAATCATAAATAAATGAAGGATCAGAATAAAACAAAATTTTCAGCAAGGTATAATATATAGTAGAACATAGGTTTGGTCAGTAGGACCAACTTTTGAAGGGATACCAAAGTCAAGGCAGGGACAGAGGTCTATAGTCCTTAGAACGACCATTCTACTCTAGGTTAGCGGTCCTACAGTCAGCACGGCTTTGATACCACTTATGTCACACCCGGTTTTTAGAAGGCAAACCGAATGCGAACCATGTACGTGCCAGGATCAGTTATTCACGTACACAGCAGTTACATAACATGGACATCATCACACAGTGCTCAAATAGTATTAAAAGGGGAAATAATAGTCGATTACATCATACGTCTGAGACGTCCATATAGTTCTTACAATAAATCAAAGTGCGGAAAAGAAACGTAGATAACGCGGCCTTCACAGGCAGCCGACTGGGGGTTGCCGCTAACCCACACCTAGAACTCGTCGTAGTCTTGGAACTCCTGGAAGTCTCCTTCCACAGCTTCATCTTCTCCTGAGCAGTGGTTGCAATGCTGACAACCTGGGGGGGTTGGTGTGTAGAGCAAGGGTGAGTACACATCAACATACTCAGCAAGTATCCTGTTTGGCTGTAGTGGACTAGCTTTATGTGGGGATAAGTCAAGCAGTTGTTTTTAGTTGGTCAGGTTATTACTTACTAGTAGAGAGCCAGGTTTTAACATTAACCCAAGTTATTAGCCCAATGTATCCTTTCCAAACGGAAAGAATACCACTTACCAGCACCATAATCATAATCAGAACCATCAATCTCATTGCCACCTGTACCAAAGTATCACTGATCAAGTATCACTAATCTCTGGAGCTCCCTTGGCCGCTCATAACCGCGAGCACGGCTGATATATCAGTTTCATAACACTCTGCAGAGGTTGCACACTTTACCCACAAGCCGTGATTCCCTTTCTAGCCCGGGCTTGCAAGACCCTTATTCACTCCCAAGGTGAATGGCTAGGGATTCACTACGAAGCCTTTACAAAGATTCCCCGGGGCTGTAGCCACCCGTTAGGTTTCCTAAATGTACCGCACTCCTCCCTAAGGGACAAATCAACCTTGGCAGAGCGAGCCGCATACACCGAGCCCCATTGACGGCACAACGGCTAAGCGAACTATACCCCGGTTCCTCTAATTATTCAGCTAAGGGCGTCCCATTCCACCCTCATGGTTGCACTGTTTTCCCGGGCGGTCATCCATTGAACAGGTCCTTACGGAGAGGCACTCGAGAAACCGCTCGAGTCCCCTTGAAGGTCACAAATGTAATCATAAATAGGAAGGGAAAACAGCGTATCATAGATAATCACATCATGTTCATTGATTAGAGTTGAGCAATAGCATCAGACTAAGCAGTAATAATCCGACCCAAATAGGTAAACAAGGACATGGATAACAAAAGCTAGTCAATCCTTAAGTATAAATGTGTAATGCGGGAGGTGAATTAAAGAATGAATAGGACAGAAATAGGTCAAAGGACACTTGCCTCCACCAACCGACTGCTGCTCAGGGGCTTCTCCTGCGAATTCCTCGGGCTCTTCGACCGGATCGTTCTCTATGCGAGCGCAAACATACATACATCCACATATTTAATACAAAAGAACAGTACACCATACAAGGGAATAAGTAAAGTGAATATGCATCAAGTATGACATTCGATATCGCATTCATTAAGGTTAGAAAGAAACGGGGAAAGGTCTCGCAGGGGGGGTTAAAGCTTATGCACTAATGATTAGTTAAATTATGCGCTCTAGTTCCAATTGGTTCTAACAAAAGAATTAGTTATATGCACTAATGGAAACCTAGTCATTTTTAGTTGATCAACATTGCACGGGATAAACAATTAACTACGTGAATCAATAGCATAACGGAATTTTAAATTAAACTTCCTATTTTCCATAGCATGAACAATGATCAGCCTACCTAAAATAAAGTAATTATGATCACAGAAAGTAAATAAAATAAAATAAAAAAATAAAAAAAACAGAGGGGGGCGGTTGAACCGGCCCTAGGGCGGTTGAACCGGCCCTAGGCTGGGCGGCCGAGCTGGGGGCTGGCGCGGGCGCGGGCGGCCGAGCTGGCCCGGTTGAACCGGCCGGTTGAACCGGCGGCCAGGACCGGCCGAGCTGGCGGCCAAGGCCGGCCGAGCTGGCGGCCAGGGGCCAGGCGGGCGGGGGGGGGCGCGGCCGGGGGGGCTGGCTGGGTGCGGCCGGGGGCGACCGTGGCCGGCTGGGGCTGGGGCTGGCCGGGCGGCGCGGCCAGGGCCGGCGCGGCCAGGGGCTGCCGAGCGGCCGGGCGGGGGAAAGAGGAGGGGAGGGGGAAGGAGGGAGGAGGGAGGAGGGGGAGGGGGCTCACCGGCGGGGGGAACGACGGCGAGGGGCGGCCGGCGGCAGGGGGCGGCGGCGGCTTAGGGCAGGGGCGGGTAGGGGCGGCGCTAGGGAGAGAGAGAGAGGGAAAATGAGAGGGAGAGGGAGAGGGTTAGGGGAAAAAGGGGAGGATGGGGGGGCGGCTGGGCCTCTTTGGGCCCAAGAGGGGGGGCGCGCAGGGGCTTGGGCCGGCCGGGGTCGGCCCACGGCGCGGGAGAGAGAGAAAAAGAGGAGAGAGAAAGAGAGAGAAAGAAAAAAGAAAAGATTATTTCCCTGTTTTTCCGAAATCCGATCTTTCTAGATGAATGCATTTGCACTTTCAAACAATCAAAAAAATGCAAGGTTCGGCATGGTGCGTCAAACAACACAAAGTATTTTTAGAGTTTTTCTTACACGGGAAATCCAAACCGAATCCCGCTAAAACTTTGGAAAAGGTCAAGGTTTAGCGAGGGAAAAAGAAAAGGAAAAGGTAACGCCCGAATTTTGGCGAGTAAAGAAAAGAAAAAAATTCAACTGCAAAATTCGGGGCGTTACATAGGTGTTGACCACCAAAAACGACAGCCAGACAGTCGGGCCCTACGGACCGGACAGTCCGCTCTGGTGGCACACACAGTCCGCACGGGAACAAAATCAGCTAGGGTTCCTGATTTCATGCATGATTTGTTAGCAAACTCCGCTGGAATTGTTTGGGAACCGACTTGTAATGAATCCAAACATCCCCTTATATAAAGGAAGGGTACCAGCGATTAGGATACACACAATATATCTAATCAAACCAATTTATCACGTTTATCTTATTTACCTTGTTCTTTCCATTCATTAGGAGTAGGAGCAATCTAGACTTAGTATCAGTCTTCCTCAACCTCAAACCTTTACCTCTCTTCGGCTCCACGTCTGCTATATGCGTCTTGGGTGGCCTACCAATCCCATGACAACACTAGGATCTCTCTTCCCCGACGGGGTCCCTCCCAGGAGGTGAGATTCAGGTTTCTGCGAAGAAGAAGAAGACTCTGAGCCCTAGGCATGGACCGTCCGGAGGCACATAGAGGAGGAGCAGCTCCTGCAGCGAGGTTGCATACCGTCCATTCCTAAATCGCATACCGTCCACGCTCCCGCAAAGACCATCACTAGGTGGTTCTTTCTAGTGTTTGGTAACAGATCAACGCCAACACACTTTTTGGTAACTCCCCTGGGGATAAATATGTTATAGATATATTATAATCGGTCGCAGATGGCCAGTTCTAAAGGTTGCACTAAAATTTCTTGGGATAATATCCTTAGATTGACAGTTGAGAGTCTGTCGGTCGATGAGCAACAATGAAATCAAGATCTCTTGAGCCAAGTGGAAGAGGATGCACGTTGTCCACTCGCTAAGGTTCAAGAGGAGGCGGAGGAGAAATTCTTATCACAAATCATGGGGGATCGCCACTAGAAGATTACCAAGCATGGAGATCAAGATTGTATCTCTCCTACCTTCGCTTTAGATGTCCAATATAAGTAAATTTGACGACATTCAATCTATTAAACAATATATAGATCAACAACAAAATCAAATAAAACAATAGATTGGAGGGTTACAAGAAACAATTAGAAAATTAACACGCACATTGAGAAATTTGTTGCTCCTAGATTTCTGTCATACGAAACTAGTAATAAGATATCTATACCTAATACATCGGTAGCAAATGAGAATTCACAACCCCAACCATTATATGGTAATGCCGATGAATTCATATCCAGGGAAAATACCACCACTGTCATCCCTGTTTGACAGATCGGTGACATTGGATGTGATCGCATCGTCTGCATCTAATCTTAGATCGTTCGACCCTTTCACGGACAGTTCGGCACTCCCTACCGGACAGCCTGAAGCGGCGCCGGGACCACCATGTCACCCCTCGATGGTAACAAACATGACTAGACAGTCCAGGTATACACTTGGACCGTCCGTCACCACATCGGACCATCCGGTCACCTGAGACGGGCCATCTGGATAGACATACGTATAACCTATTGTTGCACACAAGACACCAATTTATTACGCACTGCATCAGCAATATGTTTCTCCCCTACATATCAAAGCCACAACGCACCATGCGATCACAGGTCAAACATCGTTTTTGATCGGCCATGGCAAGAAGGCCGACAATAATAATGCCCGGCCAAATGAGCCACACATCCCAAAGACCACTGGCCTACCACCAGGCACTGTGGAAAAATTAGAGAAGAAATGGTGGAACTATTTCGAGAAATGCTTGGAGTAAGTGTGGCCAGATTGGGGCAATCATATCAATAACCATATGATCATTGGTTTGACACTATCCCATACTTGCAGGGGACTAGGATACTAGAGTTTTTGTGGCGGAACCTCCCAAGGTATCGGGCCCACATGCACCTGCCCTTGTCTCAAAGACCTCAGACGGCCATGCATGTGCACCAGATAACTTAACAGGATCTGTCCGATTGCCCCAAGGACATCGGAAAAACCACATACAACCAGGACCGCAAGATTAAGTAACACAAATCACACACATCAATATTTTTGCAGCAGAAATCTTGTTACCAAATTTTACAAGTTACAAAAATTTTACATTATATTCATCGGAGTGATTACAAAAGTATAAGTTTGAAATATATGCTAGCTCAAGAGACCATCCTCAATAAGAAGTATAGAAGGGTTACTTAGACTTATAAGAAGGCCGAGCCCACCGGCACTTAACACCACCATCAGCAGCACAAAACTAAGACCTGAAAAACAACAGGGAATAAAACCCTGAGTACGCAATTACTCAACAAGACTTACCCGACTAAAGAAAAGACTCTCAAGGGTATGCTGGCTAGAGGGAGTCAAGGTAAGGCTAAGCAATAATCAAGGACTCATTTTGCAGAAACGCTTACTAATAGTGGATCCTTAAGCCATCTTTTAATTATCAATTTACGTTCTTACCTGATTCTAGATTTTCCTGAACTAGAGCATTCACTTGTCCTATCTAGCTTTCTTTTAGCCAATTCGTGTTTCACTTATTAACTACGATGAGTGGTCGGAGGGTCAAGTCTCCATAACCGAGGAGCAACGACGATTCGAACCGATTATACCCAGCTGGGGATTCCTAACCACACGACATATGCGTCAGCCCATTCCGCCAGCAGTTCTCTCCTGGCCCACGAAGGGACGGCCTTGCGAGATAGTAGGCCCAAAGCCTTTCGCAAGGCCTTCTTGCCTTCTAGTGGACCCAAGGGATATCCATCCCCCACAAGCCCCCAATCTTTGAGTTGATTTTGAAATAATCAGCCCAAAGATTCTAGGTCCAGCTTGTGATTTTGATTATCATTTTAGCGATGAGCGCTCCAAAAGTGCACCTATTGAATGTTGCTTCTGAACTCTGAGTGGCTCAGTAAAAACAATCTTCTGTTGTCCTCCTTTGGTGCATTCAAAGATCTTCATTTTATGGTTCAGAAATCGGCGCTCTATCATTAGCCTATATTTTAGAGATCTGCATTCTACCTTTCGGGGTTAAGAACTTATTGGGAGCACCGGAGGTGCACCCAATGGGTGTAGCCCCCGAGCTTTGAGTGGATTGTTGAAAATAATCCACTCAAAGATCTTTATCTTATGCTTTAGAGATCAGCATCTTACCTTCATCTCATGCTTTAGAAATCGACATTTTATCTTCATCTCATGCTTTAGAAATCATCATTTTATCTTCATCTCATGCTTTAGAAATCAACATTTTGCCTTTTTCATGATTTTGTGAATTCAAACAATGTGGTCTACCCATGCTTTGTTAGGTTTGAAATTTATTTGATCGGTGACAGATTGGACGTCTGGTAGACGGCTCTTGGCTGGTCTTCACTTCGCTCTGTGCTTCAATGCTTCTGCTAACTTGAATTGTAGTTCAGTAGCTATATTTGGCTTTCCTTTGATCCCTATCGATAACTTCCTTCTGTCTCAATATATTCATTGTGTATACTGTATGGATGTGACTTGTTCAGAAAATCTATTAAAAATTCCTGGCCGTCCCCCTAATGGGTGTGACCAAGGGACGTCTTGGTACGCAGAGCGTTTAGCACGCTGTCCTGGAGTAGTGACTTGATGTGACCGTGGGGCGTAATCATATTGCTCGAGCAGTTGATCTTTGACCAAATGGTGTCATGTTACACGAAGCGGCGTCTGCTGCCTAACTTGCTTTCAGGCGGTTTGAATTGCTTATTGAATACTTGCGACTGTTCGGTGAGCATGGTAGGAGATGAACAGTTGCCTCCGGCCCCTATAAATAGCCTGCTTGCACCATTGTTCTCTTCACACATCCTCTGATCATCTATTGCTTCTTTTCCAACTCCCTCTTCTCTTCCATCTGACCATTGGCAAGGACAAGAAAGGTCGAGGTTCGCCGCGTTGCTCCGGCGACAAGCGGAAGCGTGAGCCAAGTCCTCCCTCAGAGGACTTCGGTGACTCTGAGTACTCGGAGGTGGAGTTTTCCTCCAAGTCCGAGGGATCTCCGGTCTATGCTTCCCCCTGGCGTCGTCCGATGACTCGGACGATTCCCAGGGCATAGCTGCCGAGGTGTGGATGTACATCTGGTCCGTCGATCGCGCCGGGCTCGAGGGCTCAGATGAGTCGAAGGTCTCCTCAAACGAGGAAAACTCTTCTGGCTTGTCCGAGGAATGGAACAGCGGCGACGGTGACGGTAGCGGTGGAGGTGGCGGCGGCGACGACGGCAACGACAGCGGCAAGGGCGGCAGTGGAGGCAGCGGCGACGATAGGGGCGGCAGCAGCAGCAGCAGCAAGGCTAGTGGCAAAGCGCCACTGGCTTAAATATTAGTATAGAGAATTAGTAGTAGTAGCAGTAGTAGTACTGGAATAATTTAGTATTAGTTAGTAGTATAGTGTAGCATGAGTAATGTAGTAATGTAATGTAGTAAAAAAGGGAAAAAGGACTGACTCATAATGGGTCAGTCTTTGAGTTTGTGAAAACCCCTTCCACTATTTAATGAAGAAACTTCAGTTGCTCCGAGCGAACTTTTGCTTTTTTGCTGCTCTTTCTTTATGATCACTTGATAGTTTGTCTTTGTGCCTAATGCTGCTAGCGTTTTTAGAAATAACCGCCGAGCAATAGCTGATGATACCGGCATTTTTTAGAGGTAACCGCCAAGCGATAGCTGATGACACTGGCATTTTAGAGGTAACTGCCGAGTCGTGTTCAATTCTGCCAGCGTTTTAGAGGTAACCGCCGAGCGACAGATGATGATACCGGTGTTTTAGAGGTAAACACCAGGTCGTGCCTGACTCTATCGGCGTTTTAGAGGTAACCGTCGAGTGGTGCTTGACACTGTCGGTGTTTTAGAGGTAACCGCCGAGTTATGTCTGAAGTTTTGTTTTCCCGAGTGATGACTTGGCACTTTTTAGAAATAGCGCCCGACCTAGGAAACCCCCATTTATACTTGTGCCGACGTGCGCTTTTGGTTTCTGAGCCCTAACTTCACATTTCCGCTTTGAACCACTCCTCTGTTCCCCTGAGATTTTGCTCCTGTTCGTTCCACCGGCGATTGCGATGGCGCCGAAACGGAAGAGGCAGAGCTCCGCCATGGCAATCATCCTGCCCATCGACCACATGTCTGTTATTTCAGAATCTGATCTTCACCTTGTCGATGTTGGGGTTTTACCTCCAAAAGAACTCTGCTCTTGGCAGATTTGCCGCGGGGTCACTGTTCCGACGGAGGACACCCATGAGTCCGTCGTCTATGTTTCTTTCCTTATCCGCGGCCTTGCTCTTTCTGTTTCTCCCTTCTTCCGCGGCCTCCTTGATTTCTACGATCTAAACTTGACCCACTTGAACCCTAATTCTATATTGCAAGTTTCCATTTTTATTCATCTATGTGAGGCCTATCTCGAGATTCTCCCCCATTTCGGCCTCTGGAAGTATTTGTATCATTGTCGGCCCGAGATGGCTAGGGGACAGCACTAGCTCGTTGGTGGCACAAGTCTAGAGCTGCATCGCGGGAGGAAAACATAGTACCTCGATACCCCCCTCAAGGATAGCATCAAGGGGTGGCGCCTCGAGTGGTTCATTATGGAGAACCACTGCAAGTCCCTACCCCCTCGGCCAGGGAGGCAGCCAGATGTCCGTACTCCAAGCTAGGTAGAATCTCTGACCCCTTCGGAGATAACAGAGGCAAAAGTACTGCATGCCGAGGTCTGCTTGTTGAAAGACAGAGGTCTGACTGCTGAAGTTGTGGTCGCTGATTTCGTCTTCAAGAATATCCATCCTTTGAAGGATAGGGCATACCCGGCTTATCTGTATAGTGGCATCAATGACTCTACCCGGGTTACAAACAAGAGAATCCCCACTGAAGATCTGGTGAGCCGACTGGATATGATCCTGAGGGGTAGAGTGTCAAATGTTGGTGCTCCTGTTGCCTATTCTGCATGGAACCTGCCACCACATAGGTCATTTTCTGAATTTGTGTCCAACCCTCCTGCTAGTGATGGTAGCCTGGGTCTTAGAGTGCGACCCTCTCCCGAGGACATTGAGGCTCTGGTTGCCCCTCTTCAGAGTCTTCCAAATGATGAGAGGCAGACTCATTTTGAGATGTCAGCTAGCACAGACGATGCAGAAATAGATGTTGTCCTTAGTATGCTGGCTGGGGAATCATCTGACTCGACCCATGTCGAGTCGATGGCTATCACGGCTGGACAAGAACTTGGCAAAGCGGTGGAGATTCGGAAGCCTGAAGGTGCTCGCCCAAAGCGTCCATGCTGAGTTAGCCGCCCGACTGCACCTATTGAGGAAAAGAAGAAGAGGTAGCTTCGGTGACTGTCATGCTTGGACCAGGGCGCAGGTCCTTCTGCTTCGGTTCATGATGAAGTGTCAGCAGAGGTCCTTCCTGAGGTTGATGCCAATGGTTGTGATCGTGTACAAGCTGCTGTCTGTATATTTGATGAAGATGAAGATGAAGAAGAAGAAGTCCCGCTGATCCGTAAGAACAGCCGGCATTACAGAGGTAGCGAGGGGGGAGTGATATTCCTTCTCCAGCTCTGTCGGCTCTTGTCAGTCTTTAGGGACTGTCAATATCAGATTTTGATCAAGCCCTTAAGGAAGTTGTCCCTGAGGATATGCTGTCAGAGCCAACTGTCGATGACGTGATGGCTGTTTGTTCAGAGATTCTAGACGTTGGACTGTCGGTATCCCGAGCAGCGTCTCACGCATCGTCGACTTTGGAGGGTAGTCTTCAATGCCAAGATGCTGGTCCGAGTCGCCCAACTCCCATGGAGGTGACAGAGGAGCCCTCAGCCTTAGAGGCAGGGGCGGAGCCAAGGGGGTGCCAGCAGGGGCCATGGCCCCGCCCAAGGCTGCTGCACATAGATATATATACACTAAATTTTGTGTAGTCTAAATATATAATTTAGATTTTATGCAGCATAATTAATTAAAGGTATAATCTAGTGGTTGCTAATATATGATCCATAACTCTATTGTAGTATGTCAACCAAAGTTTAAAAGAAACATAATATAAGTTAAAATACTCGTTAAATGACCAATCAATGATATGAGACGTCAAAGCTAATTCGCTTGCAGACGTTGATATCTAAACCTCACCCCTTTATGATCCATCTTATTATCTGGCTGGACAGCTATCGTTTGTCGCCGACCATTTGACTTGTCTCTTCCATAGCCCCACAACCAAAGCCCAGAGAAGGTGATCAAACGAAACAACAAAATGAGCGCCAACAGTCCAACAACATCAATCACCAGAACCACATATCACAACCAGGACATCCGCATAGACTACAAAACTATATCCAAATATGGTTAACTTTATTTTTTTGGTATTGTTACCGTGACAATTTAGTTCAATATATCAATTAGCTAGAAAATATATTCATGGACTAAGATAATTTATAAAGAACTAGAATTCTTATTCCATGTCGAGTGCTTAAGATTAATAACACCATATAATATTTTTACACCATATAGTATTAATGAATTGGTCGGCCCCCCTTATATTGTAATCCGGGCTCCACCCCTGCTTAGAGGTGGCTACTGCAGAAGACCTAGCCCCTGAGGGTGGTGCTGGCGATTACCCAGCCCCCAAGGGTGTTGCCGGTAGTGATCTGACTCTAGTGGGTAGCACAAGCTGTGACCTAGCCCCCGAGGGTGTTCAGGTGGGCTCTCCTTCCCACACCTCCATGGGCGTCCATGTTGGGTTGTCTCCACCTTGATCCGATGGGGCGACGGTGGTGCATGCTTCCACAGCTTTGAACAAACAAGTCGCCTTAGAGGTCGGCGAGCTAGATGCGAGAAGTCTGTTATTTACTGGCGAAGCTAAGATAACCCTTGACAATGCCCTTCAAATTGTTCCTGCTGATCTTCCCCCGTCAAGCCATGACATAGCTCCCCTTGCCTTGGGTCTGCCATCGTTCCTCTCCAATCTTCAGGTGAGTCAACTACTTGCCATTTATTGTTCATATTGGTAAATTATCTTTCTTATGCTTATCTGTCTTCGATCATAGGCTTTGGTTGATGGAATGTCTACCCAGCTGAGGTCGTGCGGTGCCACTATCCCAGAAGGAGCTCTGTCCCTAATGCAGTGGAACCCATTGCTGCTTCAGAAACAGATTGCTGACTTGAAGGCATCGAACGCTGGTTAGTGACCTCACTTCTTCCTTAGTTGTTTTTATTGAACAACTTGTTTTTAACCATGCATCCCCTTTCAGCTGCGTTGTCAGATATGGCCCGGCGGTGCTCTGAACTTGAGGAGAAATATCTTCGAAGTCAAGCCAACTTAACCCAACAGTGCTCTGACCTTGAGGGGAAGTATTCTCAAGGTCAAGCTGACTTAGCCCGAGTTTCTGCTTCTTTGGATGGCGCGCGCTCTTTGAACTCCTCCCTCCATGCTCAGCTTGACTCGGAAAGGATGGCACATGAGGTAAACTCCCTTGGTTGACTTTGCCATGCTTATTGTTGACTGGGTGCTGAATGTTGATTCTTGTTCGTAGGAGGAGAAACGAGCACTTGCAGCCTCTTGTGATAATCTGGATAGGTTATATCATGACGCTAGCAACTCCTTGACTATTTTGGAAAGGAGCCACCGCTTCACTATGTCGGACTTGGACCATCATCGTCACGAGCTGCAAGTATCCTAGGATGAAGTTCAGCGGCTTGGACAACTGTTATCATCCAAGGATTCAACCATTAGAGATCTTCGTGCTTCAAAGAAACTTGTTGCACAGGAGCTAGAAACTGCCCGACTAGCTGTCAAAGCCTCATAGGACAACTGCGCTGTTCTGAAGGCTCAGCGCGACAAGGCTATGGACAAAGCCATTCGCGCGGGGTGGATCTTGATGAGGAGGCTCGACGTAGTGGTTCCTGATGACATTGTCGCCGACATCAAGGTTGCGCCTGATGCTTTGAGTCATCCTTCTTCCTCGATTGCTCCTACAAAAAAACATTGCCGGCAAAGACGTTTCGATGCAGTGATATCCTGCGAAACACTTGATGTACTATGAATTCTATGTGCGTGTGATGGTTGTGTTCGAATATTTTGTGGACAGGGCACCAGAACATGTCCTTGGTGCTGACAAGTACAACGTTCTTTTTTCCTGGAGTACTAATTATTTTGTTGTTAGGGTATAACAGTCACCCTGAACAATTGTGAAAGTAAATGTGGCGTGCTAGTTTTGAAACTTTTTCTGACTTAAACCGATCGCCTAGCTGGTAAGGCATAGTGGTTGCCCTAAAATAGGTAGATGTGATCGTATCGTGCTGACTCAAGTCATCGCCGACTTGAGTTGATTGTCCTGTTAGTAGGGTATAGTGGTCGCCCTAAGCTGAGTTAGCGCGAGCATGTCGCACCGACTTAAGTCGTCGCTGACTTAAGCTGATTGCTCTGTTAGTAGGGTATAGTGGTCACCCTAAGCCGAGTAAGCGTGAGCATGTTGCACCGTCTTAAGTCGTTGCCGACTTAATCTGATTGCTCCGTCAGTAGGGTACAGTGGTCACCCTAAGTTGAGTAAGCGTGAGCATGTTGCACCGTCTTAAATCGTCGCTGACTTAAGCCGATTGCTCCGTCAGTAGGGTATAGTGGTCACCTTAAGTCGAGTAAGCGTGAGCATGTTACACCGTCTTAAGTCGTCGCCGACTTAAGCCGATTGCTCCGTCAGTAGGGTATAATGGTCACCCTAAGTCGAGTAAGCGTGTTGATTTCAAGTCCAATCAAATTGAAGTCAGCTGATAGTCAAGAGTTTGAATGCCTTTGAAAACGAAAACTTTATTGATGATGGATTCTCCAATTACAGAGTACAATGTTGCTTCGATAGCTTTTGAGGCCTTGCTAAGGGTAAAACTTTTTAAGATGCTCTATGTTCCATGAGTTCCCCACTTCCGTGCCATCCATTTGAGTAAGCCGGTATGATCTCGGTCGAGTGACCTCTGATACAATGAATGGCCCTTCCCATAGTGGCGACAACTTGTGTCGTCCTTCCCTCGTTAGAATTCGGCGAAGGACCAAGTCTCCCACTGCAAAGGATCAGTGTCGTATGGCTTTATCATGATAGCGCCTCAAGGTCTGCTGGTATCTGGCTGACTGAATTACTATGTTCAATCGCTCTTCCTCCAGCACATCAATATCCTCTAGTCTGGTAGTTTCTGCTTTAGCTATGCTTTCGAAGACCAGCCTCGGTGCCCCAAACATGAGGTCGGCGGGTAGCACTGCTTCCGAACAATAGACCATGAAGAACGAGGTATTTCCATGTAGACCTCGACTAGGTTGAGTTCTCAACCTCCAAACCACATATGGCAGCTCTCTGATCCACTTTCCTGCAAGCTTTTCATTTTTGTCGAACACTTTCTTCCTGAGTGCTTCCAGTATCATTCCATTGGCCCTTTGCACCTGACCATTGGCTCTTGGATGCGCCACTGATGCGTACTTGATCTAGATACTTCGTTGTTCGCAGAAATCGAAGAATTCAGAGCTGGTGAAGTTGGATCCCAGGTCGGTTATGATGCTATTTGGTATCCCAAACCTGAATATTATGTCTTGTATGAACTCCACTGCCTTGGCTGAGGTTAAAGAAGTAATAGGCTTGTACTCTACCCATTTTGTGAACTTGTCAATGGCAACAAGCACATGAGTATAGCCTCCCTGAGCTTTCTTGAAGGGTCCAATCATGTCCAGCCCCCAGCATGCAAATAGCCATGTTATAGGGATGGTCTGCAGTTGTTGTGCCGGTAAATGTTGTTGCTTTGATAAGAATTGGCAAGCTTCACACCTCTGTACTAACTCGACGACATCACTCTTCGCCGTTGGCCAATAGAAACCAGACCTAAAAACTTTCCCAACCAGAGTTCTGGATGCTTCGTGTACTCTGCACTGCCCGGCGTGGATTTCATCCAATAGTTGCTTCCCAGTAGTCGAGCAAATGCACTTCATGAGGACTCCCATCACACCCCTTCTGTACAGCGCCCCCCTATGAGGGTGTAGTGGGCCGACTGTCTTGCGATGCGTTCTGACGTAGCCTTATCATCCGGTTCTTCTTCATTCTTTATGTACCTGATGATATGCTCTCTCCAGTCATTGGGGTCCAACTTTGGCTGACTCAAGGTGTTGCATTCTTCTGCCTGATTTGAGAGAATACTCGGGCATGACACTTCTTGGACGAAGATCCCGGGTGGGACCTGGGCCCGACTGGATCCCAGCTTCGACAGCGCGTCTGCTGCTGTGTTGCGGTCTCTTTCCACGTGGTGGAATTCCAACCGTTCAAATTTGTCTTCTAATTTTCAGATGGCTGCACAGTACTTGCCCATAGAATCAGTCGAGCAATCCCAATCTTTATTTATTTGGCTTATGACCACTAGTGAATCTCTGTATACCATCAACCTCTTAACACCCAGTGACACGATGATGTTCAACCCGTGGATCAGTGCTTCGTATTCTGCTGCATTATTTGATGCTGGGAATAATAGCTGAAGTGCATACTTGAGTTGTTCACCTCCAGGAGCAATGAAGAGGATCCCTGTGCCTGCTCCCTGCAGTTTCAGTGAGTCATCAAAATACATTCGCCATACTTCAGTAGCCTCTGGGTTGTCTGGAACCTGATGCTCAGTCCATTCTGATACGAAGTCAACTAGTGCTTGAGTCTTTACTGTCGTGTGAGGCCAGAACTCTATGTCATGAGCTCCCAGTTTGCAGGCCCACCTGGCTATTCTTCCGATGGCTTCTTTGTTGTGAAGAATATCCCCTATTGGAAACTCAGTGACTACTATGACTTTGTGGTCGTCAAAGTAGTGACGGAGCTTGCGAGCGGTTAGAAGTACCGCGTACAGTAGTTTTTGAACTTAGGGATATTTCTTTTTAGAGGGTCCAAGAACTTCACTGATGAAGTAGACCGGATGTTGTACTGGATATGTATGTCCTTCCTCCACGCGCTCGACTACTAACGCGGTGCTCACCACATGAGTCGTGCAGGAGATGTATAACAACAGATCTTCTGTCGGCTGATTCGGCGTGGTGGCTTGAGTACTGGTGGCATAGTCAGGAACTTTTTTAGTGCTTCTAGAGCTTCCTGTGCTTCTGTGGTCCACTGAAACTTGTCCACCTTCTTGAGCAATTTGTAGAATGGCATGCCTTTCTCGCCCAGCCTTGATATGAACCTACTCAAGGCTGCCATGCATCCAGTAAGCCTCTGTACTTTCTTCTATGATTGTGGCGCTTCCATTCTCATGATGGCCTCAATTTTTTCTGGGTTGCCTTCGATTCCTCAGTGGCTGACAATGAACTTGAGAAACTTTTTTGCTGGTACTCCGAAAACACATTTCTCTGGATTGAGCTTCCACCGGTATCGCCTTAGGCTGTTGAAGACCAGCTGCAAATCTTCGATGAACTTTTCTGAGTTTTCTGTTTTGATTACCATGTCATCGACATAGGCTTCTACCCGCTTGCCCCAGTGATCGGCTAAGCATGTTTGAATAGCTCTCTGGTAAGTCGCTCCATCGTTCTTGAGGCCAAATGGCATGGAGGTATAGCAGAAAGCTCCAAACGGGGTAATGAATGCGGTTTTTTTCTCATCTTCTTTTGCTAAACTGATCTGATGGTATCTAGAATAGCAGTGTAGGAAAGACAACATAGAACATCCAGCGGTCGAATCAACCACCTGATCTATTCTAGGGAGTCCAAAGGGATCCTTCGGACAGTGTTTGTTGAGATCTATATAGTCGACGCACGTGCGCCAATCCACTTTATTCTTTTTGAGTACAAGAACAGGATTTGCTAGCCACTCAGGATGCAGTACTTCTCCAATGAACTCTGCTGCCACTAAGTGAGCTAACTCGACGTGGGTAGCTTCTCTTTTGTCAGGCGTGAAACGACGCAGTTTTTGTCGAATCGGCCTTGCTTGGGGATAGACCTTCAATTTGTTCTCGGCTAGTTCTCTCGGGACTCCCGGCATATCCGCGGGCTGCCATGCGAATACGTCTTGGTTATCTTGCAGGAACTGGATGAGCGCGCTTTCCTATTTGTCATCAAGGCTGGAGCTGATGATGGCAGTCTTGCGTTCATCAGCGAACCCCAGGTTAATCCTCTTTGTCTCCTCACTCGGCCGCATAGAGGTCACGGCTTGAGCTTCGTTCGCAGGTAGTGCGAGGTCTCCCTTAGGCTTTGTGTTTGCCTGCGCGGAGGAGGTCGTCGGTGGTTTAGTAGTGAGGGCTGCCTGGATAGCTCCTCGAAAACATTCCGCGACACCTTGGAAGTCAGCATGCACGGTGATGATCCCTTGTGGCCCTGGCATCTTCAATATCATGTACGAATAGTGCGGAATGGCCATGAATTTTTCCAATCCTGGCCTACCGATGATGGTGTTGTATCCGTAGTCGAAACTTGCCACCTCGAACCTCAGGGACTTGGTTCTGTAATTTTTCGGAGTTCCAAAGGTAACGAGCATGTAGATGTGTCCGAGCGGGTATTCTCCTTCGGTCGACACAATGCAGAAGAAAGGGGTGTCTGAATCGTGGAGTTCTTTGAGTGCAACCCCCAAGCCTAAGAGTGTCTAAGGGAAGGTGACGTTGATGCTGCTTCCTCCGTCCACTAATACTTTCTTTACCCTGCTCTCTCGGATCACCGGATCGACGAGGAGCGGGTACTTTCCCAGATGATCGAAGTTGAGCCATTGATCCGCCTGGGTAAAGGTGATTGGGTATTCTGACCACCGATAGGGGGCGGGGGCACTAGTGGTTGCCACCAGTATCTGTCGGTCGTTGAGCTTCTGCTGCCTTTTATTCTCCTATGATCTGTGTCCTCCAAAGATGACGTTGACCTCCCCGTCAATGCGCGGGAACGCTCCACCTTCTCCCCCTTCCTGTTGCTAAGGTCGTCGGGGCTCGCCAGGCCCTCCTCGTGGTGGGGGAGGTGGTAGAGGCTAGAATGGTCGGCCATTCCCGACGGAATGCTTGAAGTCTCTGCAGTTCCACAAGGTGTGGCGCATATCCTTGTGATACGGGCACTTGGCATCGAGGATGTCGTCCAGTGTCCGCTCGCCTCCGTGGGGTGCACCTCGGGCACGAGAGACGGGTGGTCCGGTAGCGTGGACCTCTTCATGAGGCCTCTTTTCCCAACGCTTGTCGAGTTGCTGGTTCGCGTCGCGCCGCGGTGCAGGCGGAGCAGGCTTCGCTCCCCCGAAGAGGTCCTGAGCCCATTTGTGGGTGATGATGTAGAGGTCCGCTTCCCGAAACAGCTGCTCTGAGGTGGTTGACGCCTTCTGCAGTATGGCTCGGACGAAGGCCAAGTCATTAGATCCCCGGTAGAAATCCTCAATCAATGCTGCCTCAGTGACCTCGGGGATGCGATTTCTCATGGTCTGAAACCTCTTGAGGTACGACCAAAGTGTTTCATCGCTCCAGCGCCTGATGGATTTGAGGTCCCATGGCTGCGCCGGCTTATCAGAGATGGATTTGAGTTTCTCCTACTTCTGAGACTTCATCTCGGGATATAGGCTGCGCTGGGTCCCACTCCCCAGCTTCATGATGTCGCCGAATATTCCGGCGTCGAATGCTCCATTGCCGAGCTTCTCGCTGAGGAGGTTCTTCCCCTGGCATGGTTGGCTCGTCGTCGGAGATGAGAGGTGACTCTACTCTCCCCCTGATGAAGAGGACGTCGGGGTAGAATGGTGTTTCTACGGTGATGAATTTCTTTCTGTCCTTCTTTGAAGGCGAAGGTGTCAGAAGGACAACTTGACGGGCCCCTATCCCGCTTGCTTCTTTTTTTCCTCGTAATCTGTGTCCACTCCTCTGTGGACGAGGTGCATAATGAGGTTCTTCGGGTAAGTGAATTCCTGGCTCTTGACTTGCAGAAGATAGTCTTCGCCTAGGGCACAGGAGGTTGCGCTAACTGTTGCCTTGTTCTGGCTTTCTTGGAGATTTCCAAGGAAAGCTTTTTCTCCGGTGGATCCACTATGCGGTGTAAAATTCCTTCTTCATCTGCTACGGACGAGATGGTCCCGAAGCAGGACACGGATCTAGGACAGAGAGCGATCTTGCACTGAGAAGTGACGGCCATTGAGCTAGCTTGAATCAATGACACACCCCCTACCTGGCGTGCCAGCTGTCGGTGTTTGGAGCCCGACCGCGCACTAGGGTTACCCCTTGAGGTGCTTTTGGGTAGGACGGTGTTGCTGACTGTAACTCAATGGTTCGTGCAAGATGCACGAGAGAAGGTAGACAACTTTCTACAGGTTTGGGCCGCTTTGAGATACGTAACACCCTACTTCCTGGTGTGGATCTTTATGTGGTGGGTTACAAAGGGAATTCTCCAGTATGGAGAAAGCTAATGAACCGAGTAGATGGTGGATGAGTGACCTAGAAATGATGGGGTACCCCCTAGGCCTTATATATCCGACCATGGGGCACTACATGCGTGTATGATAATGATGTATACCTAAGTAATAGTGAACCGACTGAACTTATCTTCCTACAATCTTGCCGACTTATCCTCATTTGGTTCCGACGTCCAAGGGTGCTGCGTGGCAAAATCGGATCAGAGCCGTGGATAACGCTTAAATCCAACGAGCCGCATGGGCCTGAGTCTGCTCATTCCCTACGTCAGCCCATTCCGCCAGCAGTTCTCCCTTGGCCCATGAAGGGATGGCCTTGCGAGACAGTAGGCCCAAAGCCTTTCGCAAGGCCTTCTTGCCTTCTAGTGGACCCAGGGGATATCCGTCCCCCACAGTGACCTTGCATCGATTTGACCGTGCCGCCGACGAAATTCCTCTGCGCCAGTGTCCCATCCCTGGTGCGTGGCCGAGTGAGTGCGCCAGCATCCGGGAATTCTGCCCGTGCCCTCGGGTCGAGCTGAGCGATCCAGAGAGAATTTCTCACCGGAGTGCGAGTCTGGGGCGGAACTACCCCTTCGTGTGGACGGCTCGCTTGCGCTGGTGATTCCTGGTATGGAGCCCTCACCCGTGTTTGCCTTCATTGCTGCAACAATTAGGACCATTGAATTTAAGTTTGGTGCGCCTATGACGAGGTTTAGCCTCACCGGCGGTGGCTTCGTTGCTGTCCTCTATTTTGGGCGGAAGTGGTCGGGGGGAGGAAGACGGGTGTTGGACGGTCGATGGGCAGATCGATGGCCCTGGGCGTGTCACTGCAAGGATGATGCCTGGGCCACTTGATCTAGAATGGGCGCTAGAGATTAGACGAAGGGTAGCGGTTCGACCGCGTCGATGTGAGCCATCGGATCCTGATCCGAGGGGTAGCATGGTCTATCGGGTTATGATCTGTTGAGGAGCGTTGATCTCTGATCAGTCGAATCATGTTGAATACCGGTTCGAGCGGGGTACCGATCTAATCTGCAGCGTCAATGTTTGATCGGACGGCTGATATATGTAGATAACATTTCGGTCGTGTGCTTTAGCATATGAGTCCCTGTGTTTCAACTAAACCAACCCGCGACCCAGTGCATAGTGTTCGGAGTCTAGGGTTTATTCGCGCAGTAGCCCCTGTCTTTTCCGGTAATTGACGCACAATCCAGAAGCCAGTAAAAATGAATAAATGATTATGGAAATTGATTTTTAGTATGAAATTAATTGCAGAAACTTGTATAATTCCTAGATAATTCATATTAAGTCCAAATTGATCCATTTCAGTCCCTGTAATTTTGTATTAATAATGTATATAGCTTAGTAACATTGTTTTAACATGAAAATTGTATTAAAATTGATATTTTAGTTAATCTTGTACCAAACACATAAAACCTTTGGAAATTCATAACTTAAAATCCATAACTCTGAATTTAATGATTCTTTTTCCTATGATCTTATTTTAATATGTAGATTATTAATATGCATTTTGTATACATGTTTAGTGTGATGTTAATTTTCCTTTGTACTATGCTTGTTTGTATTATGGCGAGTAGAAGAGCCAGTGGTAGAGGAGCTAGGTGTTCAGCAGGTATAAGTTGCTGAGCAGGAGCTCATTGAAGGCAAGTTGTGCCCTTGACCACTTTTATTACCTATTAATGTTCTTTATTATCACTTATCCATGCATAGGCTTAATTTTGATAGGGCCCAATAGGTCACCCTAGTCTGGTTATCTTTTACCTTATTCACCCCTGAATCATTTGGGTAGTTTGCTATTGCTCTATATAGTTTTGGATTTAATATCACTTTATTTTCATGTTCCAATTATGTTGTTATTATATTTATTGTTCATGTCAAGATCATTATTTTTAATTGGAACATGGAGCTTAACTTGAGAAACACGTGCCACCACAAGGGTAGTATGGCACGCCCTTGGCTGTCTAACTAGGAAATCTAGTGGAGGCCTACCTTACCCGATAGGAGCAAGGGCAGTAGGGGAGTAGGCGTGTAGGGAGGTTCCCGGGTTGATTTTGCTGCGATGACAGTCAGACGGGGATGCCTGCATTGCTCTTCCTAGAAACTGTAGCGAGTTTTCTGAAGCTAATGAAACTTTGTAAAGGCCTCATAGTGTTACCCTGTCTCGCTTCCTTGGTAGAGGTGTATAGGATTCATGACCCCTTGGCAGATGGGTAACATGACTTGTGGGTATAGGGTACAACCTCTGCAGAGTGTAAAACTGGTATACTAGCCGTGCTCGCGGTCATGAGCAGCTCAAGGCTCTCGTATGATTAAATTACGGAACTAAATTCAATTTGTCATTTGCATTGCATGGGATTTATTATTAATTTTGTTCTATTATTATTATGGTTTGGTATTTACTTACATCTAGTAACTGGTAATAAAATTTGACCAACTTATTAAAAGCAATGCTCAGCTTTAACCCCTATTATTGATCAGTCTTACACTTCACATGAACTCCCACCTTTGGTGAGTTCATGCACGTTATTCCCCATGACTTGTTGAGCTATGATCTTTTGTGAGCTTACACTTGCGATATATAAACCCTCCACAGGAGAAGAATAGGTGGCCTAGGAGGAGCCGCACAACGAGGAGTTCGACTTGATCTAGGTGGCGTCTTTCAGTCGACTTTATGGCGCCAAGGCTGGATATTAGCTCGCTTCATATTTATCTTTTATTTTCATAAGACTCCCGCTATGTAATAAATAATTTTATGATATTGTGACATTTATCTCTATACACTCTATTATTATGGGTGTTGTTCTTCTTTGGCGCACATATAAGATGCACCTGGCTTTATCCCTTAAATCCGGGTGTGATAGATATTCATCCTAGGGCTCAGGTGGCCTGCTATCTTTATGCTAGCTTTTTGCACTAGGACGATCACAGGCGACTTCCGGTATTCCGGACAATCCGATTTGTGTGGTCGAATGGTCTGCGAAGGGACGACCGAACGGTCTGGTACAATACCCAGACTGTCCGGTCGTGTCGGTCATCGTCTGTGAGCCTTGTGTTGAGCTCTATGTGACTCCGGACCATCCCGCATAAGGTGCTAAACAGTTCGATAGAGGGTCGGACGGTCTGAGATTGTGCAGACGATTCGGCCGTGCTCAGAGTCGATCTACTGTACAATGAAGATGGCAGCATCGGTTGCCCCGGATACGAGTTCATCGGCATACCATAATATGTCTAGGACTGAGAAAATCCATTTGTTGCTGATGTGTTTGGCGTAGTTGTTTTAGTGTCCAAATCATGTGACAAAAAAAATTAGGCGTATGAGTTTTTTCTAATGCATGCATCATTTTCTCTATATCCTTCTTCATATTTTTAATTCGATCATCAAAAGAAATTTTAATAGATTGAATATCGTCGGATGACACAGTGTCACTTATAGTAGGGAGCTACTACAGCAAGGCTGACAGGAAATCGAGATTTATTTCCCTCTCCCAGACGACCTTTTGGTGACGATCTATTCTGAAGTGCGAGAGGTACCACTTTTGCGGCACCTTGTGCTTCCAAGCTTGTTGTCGCTAGAACTTCTTGTCCAGCTTCTTCATGTAGTCTTCTAATTCCTTATGCTCAGTGGCCGACGAATTAATCAGCCTTGTGTCGCTGTTTGGAGAAACATCGTTGAGATCTTTAGAACCGGCCATTGAAGCTGTTTTTTGTAGATCTGCAACCTTCCTCCCTAGCGGAGTCGCTAAAATGTGTGTTGGCTCTGATTTGGGGCCAAACACTACGGCTGTACCGTCTGACGGTGCCCTTTGCGGCGGTGTGGACAATCCGCGACTCTGGGCCGAACGGTCCGCAACCTCGTTGCAGGAGCGACACCTATCTGCATTGCTCTAGACGGTAAGCGCTTTGGGTCGAACGGTCTACGATGGCGTAGAGCCTTCTTCTATCTCGTAGGAACCTAGATCTCGCTTCATGTGGAGAGATCTTAGGGTGCTCCAGGGTCGACAGGCCACCTGGGACGTTCCGAGACGGCATAGAGTCATATAGGGATTAAGAAATTAGGTCGAGGAAGAGACCTAGAGACATTCACCCTCCTAGAAGATAACTAGAGAGGGAGGGTCCTCGTCAGGGTAGATCCTAGAGTCATCCTGGGGTTGGCAGGTCACTCAAGACGGATCTAGACGATGTAGAGTCGAATAGAGGTGGAGATGACTATGTGGAAAGCTACAACTAGGGCTAGGCTACATCTACTTCTAAGGCATGAATGGTAAACAAAGTAATAGATTGGTTCAATTGGAATGTGTTTAGGAGTTCTCAATCGACCATAACCCTTTATATTTATAGGGGAGGAGGCATGGACCTGTTTCTAGGCGAGATCCAAAGAGTCCTACGGATATGTTAGGATAACCACGCATTGGACTAATACTCTCGCTCGTGTAATCTGGTCGCGGGAGCGCGGACCGTCTAGGCCATAGGACTGAACCGTCTGGCCGTGCCTAGATGCCAAATATGGTGCTCAACAACTCCAGATAAATATTTGTGATAACTGATAAGGAATGCTAAAGAATGTGTGATATAGGACGAGGATCATATTTGATGCTGCCATACTGATATAGGAGTATTATTTAGCAACCAAATAAACGCACCTAGAGACATGATGTATTGGTTAGCAGAGAGTAAATGCAATCCTATAGCTGAAAACTGTGTGCCGTAATGTTTCGGTGTCAAGATGGTAGGAATTGACTGACAATGATTATTTGCTTGCGGCTGCCATCTATATAAACAACAAGGACCCCGCACCATGAAAGTGCATCAAGAAAGCATCCATCTCTCGGTAGAGAACCATAGCCAGCTTCCTTCATTCATGGCGCTACTCAAGATAAGCTCCAAGAGTACACTGGTTGTTTTCACCGTCATATGGCTGCTGATGACACTCCTTGCTACGGCCGTGCCATCAGCTGGCAACCAGGAAGCGGAGAACCAAGCGGTCTGCGCCCAAGTGAAAGGCACCTGTACACAGAAGGTGTGTGGCGGAATGTGTGCTGAGATAGGCTCCAAAGGTGTTGGGTCATGCAAGGTGAATGGCAAGGTCTCCTACTGCTGCTGCCAACCAAAATCCCCCACACACATCGGTGTCCACTAGCTAGTAGCTAGGAACCAGTTAATTTGGTTTTTGATCCATAGTATGGCTGTTAAATTGACATTTTTCATTAATAATAAACGAAACGTGTGGTGCGTGATTGGTCGATAAATGTGTGGCACCAGGAATGTTACATCATTGTCAAGATGCCACATAACTGTTTGCAGTACAACTTTCAAGGGACTTTTGTCAAAATACAACATGATCTTAAATTTTAACTTTTGATAAGCTTAAGGTCATGTCTGTATTAATTTAATCTAAACTATATAGATTAAGATATCCAAACAAGGTCTGACGATCTTAGTACTCATCTCATTGTCTCCACCGGTTGGCTCGTTTTTGAGCTAATCACCAAACGAATCCTAGGACCGATGCACGGCACACAGGACCTTGGGGTCCTTTTTGCGTGAGCGGGGACCGTCCATGATGAGCGGTCGGACCGTTCGTGACTGCGTAGAGGGCTCCGGTCTTCTTTATGGGCTCGCGGACTATCCACATTTGAGTGACGGACCGTTCGCGAGACGCATAGAGAGCTCCGTGGATCTCATGCAAAACCTGGATCTCACTCCCCAGGAGAGACCCTATCGGGGAGGAAAGATCCTATGGTTGTCTTGGGGTCGGCAGGCTACCCAAGATTCCTCTAAACAATGTCGAGCCGAGGAGAGGTGAAGGCTGGTGATGAGGAAACCTAATCTAGACTAAGTTACTGCTAATCCTAGGGTAAGAACATAAAGAAATTGGTAAATAGATTAATTTAATCGATTGGATGATGCCTGAATCGATCGTACCCCCTCATATATATAGGAGTGGAGGTCTGGACCCGTTCCTAGCCGCTTCCCACCAGATTCTCGCGTGATTACCTAGATAAGCATGCACGGGATAAGGTCTCTTGTCTAAATTAATCTAATCGTAGACCGTCCGAGCTACACCCGTGGATTGTTCTGGGCACGGACCGTCCAGGTCACATGGTTGGACTGTTCGGCCATACCCAGGTACCAAATCTGGTGCTCAACATATGCCCCTGTCTTTTGGGGAAGCTAAGCGAACAAAAAACACCTGATAGAAACTACAAACAACCCGATGTGAAAGCATCGGGTTTTCTAAGCATCTTGCCATACACTAGGATGATCTTGCTTCAGGAAACGACCAGCCTTGGGCAGCTCATCACCTCACATTGTTTGTAATATATATGTGTTACCAGAGATCATCTGTTCAATTCTATAAGGCCCTTCCCAGCTTGGGGACCACTTACCAAACTTTCGGTCAAAGCTCCTTAATGGCAAGATTGTCTTCCAGACTAGATCTCCAAGCTGGAAAGGCTTAGCCTTCACGTTTTTGTTGTAGGCCTTAGCAACCATTATCTTGTCTTTCTCAATCTCCCTTAAAACCATCAATCTCTTATCCGTCACCTCATCAATATTATGTATCATTAGATCATGATGGTCACAAACAGCTAGATCATTTTGCCTGGTGAACCTAATAGCATTTAGTCTTATCTCCTCGGGCAAAATAGCTTACTATCTATACACAAGCTCAAAAGGATATACTTTAGTAGTATGGTGCTTAGATATTCTATGAGTCCATAAAGCCTCAGACAAAACCTTATCTCAATGCCTAGGATGATCTGATATCTTCTTCTTGATAACGCTAATTAAAGTCCTATTACTTAACTCGACCTAACCATTGGCCTGAGCGTATGGAGATAAATTGAGCAATTTGATTTTATATAATTCAGCAAGCTCACGTACATATTTTGACATAAAAGAAGTCCCCTAATCTATAGTCAAAGTCCCCTAATCTATAGTCAAAGTCTAGGGAATATCAAATTTATGAATAATATGCTCAGTCATAAACTCAATTACCCCCCTGTGTGTCATATTTTCTAGAGCAATAGCTTCTATCCACTTAGTAAAATAGTCTGGACGACTACACAAGTCGATGCCCCTTCGACGACGAAACATGAATCTCTCCTACAAAGTCCAAACCCCATCCCTTAAAGGCCCAATGTTTGATAATAGGATGCAGTTCGGCGACAGGAAATAATTATAGATCACCTTACTTCATCTTTAAAGCCGATTGGTGGGTACCACAAATACCTTCATGCACTTTGGCCATAGCTACTGTAGCATCATCAGGGCCCAACCACTTAACTAAAACATCATTAAGAGTTCAACAATAAAGTTCATCATCAATTAGAACATACTTAAACGCCACCCGCCAAATATTCCTATCTATCTTAATATTTGGATCACACATGTATGCAACCAAATGCTTCTCTTATCAATTGCATCAGTTGCATTTGTAACACCCTGAATTTAGAGGTATAAAATTTATTTTTTTAATATCTATGAAATTTAGGTGTTACCCTTCCTTTTCTTTCTCTCCTATTTTCCCTTTTCTCCTTTTTTCCAAAAGAAGGGTTATTCTGAGCTTATGTTTTGTAAAACAAAAAGGGAGTCATGGTTGTTGCAACATGCTGGAGCATATATTTTTGTCTGATGCATTGTGTTGGTGTGCATTCATTCTAACTTGTGAAACACATTTGAATTTGAATCCAAGGACTAAAAGAAAAATAAAAAAGAGATCTAAATTTAAATAGAAAAGGAAAAGAGGAAATAAATAAAGAATAAAAAAGGTCAGCCTTTTACCCCTTCTCCTTGGTCTGCCCTAACCTTTCGGCCCAGCCAAGGCCAACCAGCGTTGCAGCCCACGCGCCATCTGCCTCCCCTCGCGGTTGCCGACTAGTGGGCCCCACATGTCAGTCGACCCGATCGCGCACCCGCAACCGCTCCCACGGGCGTGCTGTCACCCAGTCGCTTCTATCAGGCCCCACCTATCGGTCGCGTCCACCTTGCCACACCGGGAAATCACCCACGGGGGCCCGTCAGTAGGACTCACCCTATTCAAACCACCCACGCTGTTTCGGGCATGCCTGTCATCCCTTACCCCTCTCCCTGTCCCCAACAACCTTCTCATCCAGGTCTCCTGACCACGATTGTGGAGCTAGCCTTCAACTCCCCATCGCACGTGGACACCCCACCCACTACTCGCCTCATTTTCCACCCCCTACACCCTCGCACCCTGCCTAGCCCCATGGTTCATTGTGCCTCCTTCTTTTCGAGGCATATGTCGTCATATCAACGCATTGAGCTCGCCACGCTCGGAGCTGCACTGTATCTGAAAGGGAAATAGGGTTAACCATTTTCTATAAATAGATTTTGGTGGTTGACGACCAACACAAACCATATGGACTAACTAGTTTGTCTAGATGTCATGTATCTCAGGTGCATAAAATTCAGCATAAACCAAGAAAGAAGTCAAGTTGGGGACTCAATAAAAAATGGAGGAAAGGACTTGAGTGTGCTAATTTTTGGCGCGCTGGACACTGTCTGGTGCACCAGGCCAGCCAGCCTCCGAACCAGCCACTCTCGGGAATTCCATGGGCAGCCTCCGCTATAATCCACCAGACTGTCCGATGAGCCAGCGGAGCAACGGCTAACTGGCGCCAACGGTCGACTGCAAAAGCGTTCTGCCGTGAATAGTGCCTCAGTAGAAGTCAGAGCGCAGAATTCAGAGGGCACCGGACTGTTCGGTGCAGCAAGACGACAAGCGACTCCAACGGTCAACTACTTCGAACCCTAACGGTTGCGCTGACGTGGCGCGCACCAGACAGTGCACAATGACTGTCCGGTGGCGCACCGGACTGTCCGGTGCGCCCATCGCTAGCAACCCTTGCCAACGGCTACAAAGTGGTTGGGGGCTATAAATACCCCCCAACCACCACATTCATTCGTATCCAAGCATTCTGAACATCCCATTCATTACAAGAGAAAAAGACTTTACTCCTAGACACATTCAATAGATCAAATCCTCTCCAAGCCTCCAAATCAACTCAATTCCATTAGGGACTTGAGAGAGGGTGTTTTGTGTTCTTTTGTTGCTCTTGTCGCTTGGATTGACTTCCTCCTTTCTCATTCTATTTCTCAAGTGCTTTGTAAAGATTTGCAAGAGACACCAAGTGTGTGGAGGTCCTTGCGGGGTCTTACTGACCCGTGTGATTAAAGGAAGGCTCACTCGGTCTAAGTGACCGTTTCAGAGAGAGGGAAAGGGTTGAAATAGACCTAGCCTTTGTGGCCTCCTCAATGGGGACTAGGTTCTTTGGATCCGAACCTCGGTAAAACAAATCACCGTGTCTACTCGCTTTGATTCTCAATAGATTTGTTTGCCCTCTTTCCTTGCTAGTATTAATTTGAGTTGGCTCCCATACGTCATCCGCATCCTTTGAGCAACTCTTAGCAAGAGAAACAATCTTTCGGACTTGAATTTAATTCTAATGCTAACCCCAGCCCTAGTGTGTGTTTAAGTTTATAAATTTTAGGTTTTTCCTATTCACCCCCCTCTAGGCGACTTTCAATTGGTATCGAAACCAGTGCTTCATCAAGAGTCTAACCAACTCGAAGTAATGTCTGGAGATCACGCCAAGAGGGAGATCGTGACTGGCGACAAGCCTGTGGGATCGGGGAGGACTCTCTCAAGGGAGTCCGGCAATAAGTACAAGGAGGAATCCTCTTCCTCCATCAAGTCACATAGGATGGGTGACAAGAAGAAGATGATGAAGAAGGTGGTCTACTACGAGACCGACTCTTCGTCACCCTCCATGTCCGGCATCGAGTCGTCCACTACTTCTAAGCGCCATGAGCGCAAGAAGTATAATAAGATGCCCCTACACTATCCCCATATTTCAAAGTGCGCTCCATTACTTTCCGTACCCCTAGGCAAACCACCATATTTTGATGGTGAAGATTATTGCATGTGGAGTGATAAAATGAGGCATCATCTAACCTCACTCCACAAAAGTATTTGGAATATTGTTGAGTTTGGAGCACAGGCACCAAAGGTGGGGGACGAGGACTATGACTCGGACGAGGCCGCCCAAATTAGGCACTTCAACTCATAAGCAACTTCTATACTCCTTGCCTCTTTATGTCGAGAGGAGTATAATAAGGTGCAAGGGTTGAAGAATGCCAAAGAAATTTGGGACGTCCTAAAAACCACGCACGAAGGGGATGAGGTGACCAAGATCACAAAGCGTGAAACGATCGAGGGACAGCTCGGTCGATTCGTCCTCAGCAAAGGGGAAGAGCCGCAAGCTATGTACAACCAGCTCAAGACGATGGTCAACCAAGTGCGCAACCTCAGGAGCACAAAATGGGATGACCATGAAATGGTTAAGGTTATTCTTAGATCCCTCGTATTTCATAATCCTACTCAAGTTCAATTAATACGTGGGGATCCTAGATATAAACAGATATCTCTTGAGGAGGTAATTGGCAAGTTTGTGAGCTTTGAACTTATGATCAAAGACTCCAAACACATTGTCAACTTGGAGCAAGGCGCCACCTCCACACCCGAGGTGCAACCCGTTGCATTCAAGGCAACGAAAGAAAAGAAGGAGGAGTCTACACCAAGTAGGCTTCCAATCGATGCCTCCAAGCTCGACAATGAGGAGATGGCGCTCATCATCAAGAGCTTCCGCCAAATCCTCAAGCAAAGGAGGGGAAAGGACTACAAGCCCCGCTCCAAAAGGGTGTGCTACCAGTGTGGTAAGTCCGGTCACTTTATCGCTAAATGTCCATATTCTAGTGAAAGTGACAGGGACGAAGACAAGAAGGGGAAGAAGGAGAATAAAAGGTACTACAAGAAGAAGGGAGGCCAGGCGCACATGGGATGGGAGTGGGACTCCGACAAGAGCTCCACCGACTCCTCCTCCGACGAGGACGCCGCCATCATCACTGTCAACAAAGGATTTCTCTTCCCCAACGTCGGCTACAAATGTCTCATGGCAAAGGACGGCAAGAAGAAGAAGGTACATTCTAGAAGTACCCCCAAATATAGTACATCTAGTGATGAGGGTAGTTCTAGCAATAATGGAGATAATTTAATTTCTCTCTTTGCCAACCTTAACATGGAACAAAAGAAAAAATTAAATGAATTGATTGAGACCATTAATGAGAAGGATGATCTCTTGGAATGCCAAGAGGACTTGCTCGTTAAGGAAAACAAAAAAATTGTTAAATTAAAAAATGCTTATGCTCTAGAAGTAGAAAAATGTGACAATTTGTCTAAGGAGCTTAGCATGTGCCATGATTCAATATCAAGTCTTAGAACTGAAAATGATAATTTAGTTTCTAAGATTGAAAAATTGAATGTTTGCAATGATTCAATTTCCTGTCTTAGAGATGAGAATATTAGATTAAATTTTAAGATAGAAGAATTAAATGCCTGCAAACCATCTACATCTACTGTTGATCATGTTACTATTTGCACTAGATGTAGAGATATAAATTTTGAAGCTATTGATAATCACATTGCTATGATTAAAGAACAAAATGATCACATAGCTAAATTAAATGCTAAAATTGCTGAGCATGAGTTAGAAAATGAAAAATTTAAATTTGCTAGAAGCAAGCTCTATAATGGGAGACGCCCTGGCATTAAGGATGGCATTGGGTTCCAACAAGGGAGCCAAAGCAATGTCAAACTTAATGCCACTAAAAGATTGTCAAATTTTGTTAAGGGTAAGGCTCCCATGGCTCAGGATATTGAGGGTTATATTTTATATCCTGCAAACTATCCTGAGCAAAAGATTAGGAAAATTCATGCTAGAAAACCCCATACTGTTTCTCACCATGCTTTCATGTATAAAAATGAGGCTTCTAGCTCTAGGCATACCACTCATATTAAAATGCCTAAGAAGAAAGTTTCTACTGCATCAAATGAGCATAATGTTTCATTTAAGACTTTTGATGCTTCCTATGTGCTAACTAACAAATCAGGCCAAGTAGTTGCCAAATATGTTGGGGGCAAACACAAGAGTCCAAAGACTTATGTTTGGGTACCCAAGGAGCTTGTTTCTAATGTGAAAGGACCCAAGACCATTTGGGTACCTAAGAACAAGGCCTAAAATTATTTTGTAGGTTTATGCATCCGGTGGTTCAAGTTGGATAATCGATAGCGGGTGCACAAACCACATGACAGGGGAGAAAAGGATGTTCTCCTCATACGAGAAAAATGAAGATCCCCAAAGAGCTATCACATTCGAGGATGGAAATCAAGGTTTGGTCAAAGGTTTGGGTAAAATAGCTATATCTCCTGACCACTCCATTTCCAATGTTTTTCTTGTAGATTCTTTAGATTACAATTTACTTTATTTTTCTCAATTATGCAACATGGGCTACAACTGTCTATTTACTGACGTAGGAGTTATTGTCTTTAGAAGAAGTGATGATTCAATAGCATTTAAGGGAGTGCTAGATGGTCAACTATACTTAGTTAATTTTAATGATAATCAAGCTAAACTAGACACTTGCTTAATTGCTAAGACTAACATGGGTTGGCTCTGGCATCGCCGACTTGCCCATGTTGGAATGAAGAATCTTCACAAACTTCTAAAGGGAGAGCACATTTTAGGACTAACAAATGTTCATTTTGAGAAAGACAGGATTTGTAGCGCATGTCAAGTAGGAAAGCAAGTTGGAGTCCATCATCCACACAAGAACATCATGACGACGGACAGGCCGCTTGAGCTACTCCACATGGACCTATTCAGCCTGATAGCTTATATAAGCATCAGTGTAAGTAATGTATAGTTATTATGGATGACTATTTGCGCTTCACTTGGGTATTCTTTTTGCAGGAAAAATCTCAAACCCAAGAGACCTTAAAGAGATTCTTAAGATGGGCTCAAAATGAGTTCAGACTAAGAATAAAAAAGATAAGAAGTGATAATGGGACGGAGTTCAAGAACTCACAAATTGAAGGATTTCTTGAGGAAGAGGGCATCAAGCATGAGTTCTCTTCTCCCTACACACCTCAACAAAATGGTATAGTAGAAAGGAAGAATAGAACTCTACTGGACATGGCAAGAACCATGCTTGATGAGTATAAGACACCAGACCGATTCTGGGTGGAGGCGATTAACACCGCCTGCTACTCCATCAACCGGTTATATCTTCACTGAATCCTCAAGAAGACATCATATGAACTCCTCACTGCTAAAAAGCCCAATGTTTCATATTTTAGAGTCTTTGGGAGCAAATGCTTTATTCTTATTAAAAGAGGTAGAAGTTCTAAATTTGCTCCTAAAGCAGTATAAGGCTTTTTATTAGGTTATGACTCAAACACAAGGGCATATAGAGTCTTCAACAAATCCACTGGACTAGTTGAAGTTTCTTGTGACATTGTGTTTGATGATACTAATGGCTCCCAAATGGAGCAAGTTGATCTTGATGAACTAGATGATGAAGAGGCTCCATGCGTCGCACTAAGGAACATGTCCATTGGGGATGTGTGTCCTAAGGAATCCGAAGAGCTTCCACAAGCACAAGATCAACCATCATCTTCTATGCAAGCATCTCCACCAACTCAAGAGGAGGACCAGGCTCAAATTGATGAAGATGAAGATCAAGAGGATGAGCCACCTCAAGAGGAGGACATTGATCAAGGGGGAGATGAAGACAATGAAGACAAGGAAGATGAGGAAGAAATTAGGGATCAAAGACCACTACACCTAAGAGTCCACCAAGCAATTCAAAGAGATCACCCCGTCAACTCCATTCTTGGTGGCATTCACAAGGGGGTAACCACTAGATCTCGAGTTGCACATTTTTGTGAATATTACTCTTTTGTGTCTTCTATTGAACCATACAGGATAGAGGATGCATTAAGAGATCCGGATTGGGTGGTGGCAATGCAAGAGGAGCTCAATAACTTCACAAGGTCACTTGGCGTGGCCTCCGGCGAGCTAGATGACCGGCACGGCGGGCGCGGGTCTTTGGCGGGGCTGAGCAGCGTGGGCAGAGCGCGAGGGAGGGCGGGGTTGTGTGAAATGGGGCAGGGAAGTGAGTGCGGGCGCGGGCGGTGCTCAAAAGGAGCTGGGGAGGCGTGGGTGGGCGACGTGGCAGATGATTCCGGCGAACATGCGCGAGTGCGCGCGTGTTGGTCCACGGCGGGCGCGGGGAAGGCGAAGCTAAAAGGGGGGTCCCACGGTGCAGCGAAAGAGAGAGAGAGAGAGAGAGAGAGAGAGAGAGAGAGAGAGAGTGCGCGGCGGCAACAGCTCGGCGTCTAGCGAAGCGGGCCTGCGAGGCAGAGAGGGAAGAGGGGCACGCGGGCGAAGGCAACCGGCGCCGACAGCCTGGCCCCACTGGGTAGAGATAGGGAGAGAGTGAGCACACGGGGAAGGGAACCGCCGCTGATAGGTGGCGCCCACCTATCAGGCGTTGCGGGCACGCGGGCACACGGCCTGGCTGGGCTGAGCTGGGCCGGCTGGGCTGCTTTGGCTTTTTCTTTTTCCCTAGATTTTCTATTTGCTTTTCCATTTCTTTTCTCTAGGGTTTCCAATTCAAATTCAAATCATGTTTCAAATTCAAACTAATTCAAACATGTGCAACACTTCAAAGAATATTTAAGCTTAGCATGATGCAACATTTCATGACTCATAATGTTTTGGCAAAAATAAATAATTAATTCCTCCCTAATTAAGCTATATCTACCCAAAGGAAAAAGAGAGAGAGAATCTAGAGAGAGATAGAAACTAGAGAGAGAGAAGAGTAACACCTAAATTTGAGTGATAATTAGAAAGAAATTTTATACCCTCAAATTCAGGGTGTTACATCATTGGTTGTCTAAGCAAAGACATCTTTGTTATTAAATAAAAATCTTAGCAAAATCTTTTCCTGCTCATCAGATAACTGAGATCCCAGCAACACCTTTTGCTCTGCTATGTCTTCACACAAAAGCATAGGCTTTGGTTGATTTGCCGAAGCAGCTTTTTCTCTTTTATGCTTATACTGCTGATAAGCTTCGGTTTCATCTATATTATGAATAGCCTTCGAATCCGTCCAACTTCCTTCGGCTCTCCTAGCAGCTTCTTGACTCCCATGCACAGCAATGGGCCCTTGTTCCGATGGTATCTTCATGCAAAGGTATGCTGGGTGGAGAATAGCTTTGAAGGCATTGAGCAACCCTATACCAATGATTGCATTGTATGGATACTCCATATCAACAATATCAAAGACAACTTGCTCTATCCTTCTGTTGTGAATGTAGCCGAAGGTGACTGGCATTGTTATCTTGCCAAGTGCCACTATCTGTCTCCCTCTGAAGCCACATAGTGGGTGTGTTGTATCTTGTATCTTGTCATCTGGCTCTTGCATTTGCCTGAAAGCCTTTGCAAAGATGATATCTGCTACACTTCTTGTGTCTACCAGGACATTATGGACCAAAAATCCCTTGATAACACAAGATATGACCATTGCATCGTTGTGAGGATAATCCTTAAGCTGAAGGTCTTTCTGACAGAAGGTGATTAGAATATATGAGACCACTTTGACTTGATGAAGGGCCCTTGCACCCCAATATGTTGTACCCTTCTCTGTGCTTCTTTCTTCTGCCTCTTGTTAGCTAGTTCAAAAGTTGAACCGTCTGTGATTGGGAGACTAGTTTCGTAGCAAAAGGTTGGTTGCTTTGCAGAGCCATCATCATAGTTGTGGAATTGAGTTCACTGGAGGTGGGCGCCAATGTTGGTCACTTGTTCTCAAATGCTATAAATCAAGAACATAGCAACACAATTGTTAATGGTTAAAGACCTTCGTCCTTCGTAGCATTATTTCCTTTCGGATATAATGATATTCAGACGAAGGTCATGAAGGACGTACCTTCATCATCTCAGTATATAAATATGAATATGAATATGAATATAAACATAAATAAGAATGTGAAAGAACATTGAAGAATGGAAGATAATGATAAAATCCTCACAATTTATTTATATTCATATTCACATATTAGAATTAACATTAACGATATTCATAATACAGTGGTACCTTCGGTTCGCCAGAAGGTGGGAATGCAAAGATGACGCGAGAGAGAGATTACAATCCAGCGTGAACAGTACGGGGTACTGTTCATCTATTTATAGGTGCGGGACACAGCCCGGACACAATTACATTTATGTCCCCGACATTTAAATGCAATCATGATGCGAGTGATCAAGGACTAAACAGTCTTTTTCTCTTATGTCGGTGACGACCTTTGCCTTCGTCATAATACTAAGCCGAAGCTTCTTCAGTCATAACTTCGGCTTCCATCCGTGTCATCATGTCGCGCATGCCTGTGTTATCTTGCCAAAAGTGTTTTTCCCTTGAGGACCTTCAGCGGGGAAGAATACCCTCAACAGAAAGTATATCTTCCTTGTTTTGTATGTTGATGACATACTTTTGGCTAGTAGTGATAAGGATCTACTAGTGGAAATAAAGAGGTTTCTTTCCTCAAATATTGATATGAAAGACATGGGAGAAGCCTCTTATGTTCTAGGAATAGAAATCCACAGAGATAGACATAAGGGAGTATTAGGACTCTCAAAGAAGTCATACATAGAAAATGTATTAAAGAGGTACAATATGCATTAGTGTAAGGTCTCGCCTGCACCAATAGTCGAGGGTGATAAGTTCGGGAATTGTCAATGCCCCAAGAATCAGTATGAGAAAAACAAGATGAAGTCAGTACTATATGCTTCAGCTATCACAAGCATTATGTATGCTCAAGTATGTACTCGCCCTGCCTTAGCATTTACCACCAGGATTGTTGAAAGTTATCAGAAAAATCCAGTCATGGATCAGTGAAAGCAGTCAAGAAGGATCTAAGGTACCTACAAGGTACTAAAGGTCTCATGTTAACATATAGAAGATCTCGTTCCTTACAAATAGTTGGCTATGTAGATGCTAACTTAGGAGGTTGTAGAGATACACTAAAGTCCATTTCAGGGTATGTATTTACACTCTCTAGGGTAGCTATTTATTGGAAGAGTTACAAACAGACAGCGAGAGCATCGTCGGCAATGCACGTTGAGTTTGTAGCTAAGTATGAGGCAATTGGACATGCGATATGGATGAAGAAATTTGTACCCAGATTAAGAGTGGTTGATAACATAGAAAGACCATTGAGAATTTACTGCAATAATGAGCTAGCGGTATTTTTATCCTATAACAATAAGTCAAGTGGCGCCCAAGTATATTGACATTAAGTGTTATATTATTAAGGAGAAGATTCAGGATCAAACCATTAAAGTTGAGCATATTAGAACCCAGTATATGCTAGCGGATCTGCTCACAAAAGGCCTACCGGCTACCACCTAGCGTGTTTAGACAGCATGCAACCGTCATGACTTTAAGAGAGTGCCTATGATCTTGAATCACAGGGACTACAGATTGCAGCCTAGTAAAGTATCTTTTTGTTCTGAAGTAGGGGAGCATGTTGTAGTCAATGCCTGCGGTGATACTTAATCGATCATTGCCACTTATTGGTCTCTATGTGTAAACTTGTCGAGGGATGGAATCCAAACAAGTTTGAGTGTAAGGTATTGTAGCACCCCAAAAATTCAAATCTAGAAAATTTCTCTCACTCGCTCTAAATTCAAAATGAATTTTAAATTTCATTTCAAAATGTTTGTTTGCAAGTTGATCTCAACAAATAAAATATAGTGGTCTATATTCTCTCCAAAATCCTCCTCAAAATATCCTACAAATATTTCCCTAGTGACCCCACAAATTCTTTTGAGAAATACTGCCCAAATATTCCATCGATATTTCTCCAAATATTTTCCTCCTAAGAAATACCTTCAGAATCATTTTTAAAGTCCTTACAAATATTTTCTTAATAATTTTCCTCATGCTCATACGTATACATACGCCTCCGGTGTCGTACAGTGAGCTCTACAAGCTAATTTCACTTATACATGACTAATACAGGCTTATCTCCCACTAATCCTCGCCTCCTTCCACTAATCCTCACCTCCTCCCCCTAATCCCTCACCTTGCCTATAAATAGAGGGGCAAGGGCCTCCCCTCAAGCCACCCCAAGCCATTTCATGGCAACTCACTGCCCACCCCTCCCACTCCCACTCCCACACAAGCACAAGGATCGTTCGATCGTTCGTCCACTTGTTCATGATTTGTTTGTTCGTTCGTCTGATCGTTCGATCGTTCGTTCGTTCGATCATTCGATCGTTCCTTCGATCGTTCATAATCCCTATTCATCGTTCATCGTTCATTCATAGTCACTATTCATCATTTATAGTTCGTTCATACGACTATTCATCGTTCCATACGACTATTCATCGTTTGTTCATAGTCACTATTCACCATTCATCGGATCGTTCATAGTCACTATTCACCGTTCATCGGATCGTTCATAGTCACTATTCACCATTCATCGGATCGTTCATAGTCCCTATTCATCGTTCATCGTTCATTCATATGAACTATTCATCGTTCATTGTTCGTTCATGCGAATTATTCATCGTTCATCGGATCATTCATAGCCACTATTCATCATTCATCGGATCGTTCATCCTACTATAAATCATTACTATTCACCGTTCATTCAATCGCCCAAATATTCAACTAAGACCAGCCCAGCTCATCTAAGACCTGCAAGACCAATATTTCAGTCATACGGACTCCGGTGGCTGTGATTTTCCTTCCGATGAGAACTTCCCGTCTGGTCACCCATCCTTGATTTCTCCAAGTTGAGCATGCTTAACTTTGAGATTCTTTCGAACCAGGCTTCCAAAAAGAAAGGCGAACCATGTTTGTATGAATACGCCTTCAATCTTATAAAACCTGGCCCAAGATATCACAACCCGCTCAGACTAGAATACCACAGTATTCCAGCCATTGGGGTCCCGCCTTACTATTGTCCCATGTGACATAGTAGGTAGAAACAGTTGCCACCAACATAAACCTCTGTCCAAGAATAGGCTAGAAATAATTCCTGGCACTCGCTCAAAAATACATTTGATTTTCTAAATATCTATAAATATTCAAATTCTAGAATATTCCAGGAATATTCCTTTTCCCTTTTCTTTTTATCCCTCTGATTATAAAATCCAAAACTCCTCCATCCAAACTCAGATTCCAATAATTCATGTTTCTAAATTCTTATCAAATTATTCCCCATCCAACCATGTCATCCCTTAAGCATGGTTCATATTACAGAAAACTCCAAAAATACTCTTGTCTTATATTCTACCTATAATTTCTTTGTTCGGACTGATTCAAATGATTCATTCGCCACTATTCTCATCAACAGTGAACTCTACCATACTAAACCACATGTACCCAGCTATAAATACACTCAGCTACCCTCTCCCTCTCCACACACTAAACACCCTCAGCCAAGGCAACCCCCCACTCAGTTACACTGCTTTGTCGGCTACACGCCTAGTTTCGCTTCGCCTCCAATCCACCCTTCTGGTAAGCACCTCCACTCCACCACCAGTAATATCACAACACCACATGACACAGATTCTGCTGAAGGCTCTACCTATCCATATATCACCATTCTAACCACTATACTAAATATTTGTTGATATACTTGCTAGTTTGTATGTTTGCTTGTTCATGTTGCATAGTTATCGAAGCGTTCGTGTCGTCTCGTGAAGGCCAGTTCTGCAAGTCTACGCAAGATGGTGGAGCCAGAAGCCAGTTCTGCGAGCTCTCACCCTTTCACCTGTTAAAGCAATGGCAAGCTCACTGGATCACTTTGATGCATAAATTACCTATGCTTTTCAACCACAACCCGCAGCCTGTTATTTTATGCATTATATGATTTTTCTGCAAAGAGACATGTTAGTATGGCTACCCAACCTTAGAACTTTGTTACAATTCATCTTTACACTCCTTAACATCTTTGTTACCAAATGATTTGAGAAAAAGGTGTGAGTTTTCAAAGAAAATGTTTTTCAAAATGGGTATGATGAAGGGTTGTCACCCTTATCACCTTTGAGCGGAATGATCAGGGACTCCCTGGTTTGGGAGGGCCTTAAGGTGATGGCTCATCTGGGTTACGTGTGAGCTTGAAGGATTGCTCCTTTCGTTTAAGGACTAATTTGTCATTCTTCACTACATGTACTCTTATCAAGTACAACCACTCGAGACTGTATTGGCAGTCGCTTGATCTGAACTTGCACGGTCTACACCCCAAGGTTATGGTGGCTGGGGAGCACCGGGAGGAAAAGGAGGGGGAATGTATTGTCCTGGTTTGGGCATGGAGGTGGCCTTGTTCCTTTCAGTATAACCGCCAAGGTAAAGTCATGCAAGGGAAGAGAGAGTTTCGGATTCGGGTCTCATTGGCCATGAGATCGCAGAGCCGGACTAGTGGGTAAAGTGTACAACTTTGCGCAGAGTTTAAAAACCTATTCAAATAGTCTATGTCCATGGAAATGGATGAGTTATGTCTTAGATTTGACAATTAGTGTTTTGTTTTCCAAAAATGCTTTTGAAAAGTGGTTTTAAAAGGTCCGGTGGTTGAGCCGTGAGCTTTGGTGGACGAGAAGTCCAATAGCTATTTTTGAAAATGAAAACCGGTGGGAAACTGCTGAGATACCTAGATAGTTTAGTCAGGGGATTTTGTTCTATATTGCAAAAGTTCCTACTCCTTTGGGAAAGGATGTGCTTTGAAAAATATAAAATGTTTTACAAAATAACCCTGCATAAAAAATTGCTCTTTCTATAAAATATCCTGAGCTCCACATACTCCATGCATTATATCTTATTTCCCCATTCCATGGGTGAAGGTGGGCTGCTGGGTACATAAGTACTCACTCTTGCTTATTTGTTGTTTTTCAGAGGAGATTGTTGATCGGGTAAGAGTTATGCATGTTCCCAACCATGCATGTGGTTGTTGGACCGCTGATTTGCTTCGCTGCGTATATCGGGCTGCTTTAGCCCCACTGTGATGATATGTCCCGAGTTGTGGACCAACTCTTAAAGTTGATCACCACCTTTATAGGTTTGTCTCGTTCAAGCAGATCTAGAACCATGTGATGTATAAATGGGTTTACTAGCCTCGTGGGACTAGTAATTATATCACATTTGAGTCTTAGAGGATTGGGACGCTTTAGGTGGTATCAGAGTTGTAGGTTGGCTGCATGACGTAACCCTTAGGCTTGGACCAAAAGTTTTTGAGTCAAAACTATTTTCTTAAAAACATTCTTGCTCTCATCCCTCCATTTCAAAAATGTTTTCCCCCTTTCCTTATCTCAGAAGTCAGATGGAGGTTTGCTGCCAAACCAGCTTCTGCCAAAATGAAGATGGTTTCCCCAAGTTGCTGAGACCATGCACAGTTCGCCTCGAAATCAGGAGCTAGCCAGAGTATGATGGTCATGAATTCATCGAGCATGGCACAAAGAAGTGTGTCGTGACTATATACATTGGATCCAGTCCACACCTTATGGAATGGAGTGTCACTGCTGTGGGGCACAGATTCAGAGACACCTACCAAGTCGTCGCTCGCAAGGCATTGAAGGACTTGTGTCAGATTTATGAAGAAGAAGTGGCCAACACCCCGCTCAGATTCTTTCTGTCCTTTCAGAGAGACTGTCCCGTTTGGATGGCCAGGATGCGTGCCTTGGAAGGGCAGCAACTGCTTGAGAACGACCCCACAGTTGTGTACCTCACAACATACCTTCTCACCCTAGATGCACAGTATGATTTCTTAGCTCGACACCACCGTCAGATGATTGCCCGAGCAGAAGATGCAGAGAAGCGCAACCGTCAGCTCCATGTGAATCTCACCACAGCTCAAGCCCGTGCAACTGCCTTGGAAAGTTGTGAAGCCATTGCTGTTGAAGCCCTGAAGCAAGACAAGGATTAGCACGTCCAGAAGTTGATGGAGGCCTACTTGGTCAGTCACAACCAATGTAGAGCCCTACAGATCCAAGATCCTGCTTCATTCAACCTAGTTCAACCAATGAGAGCTGAAGGTCCCTAGATTCTTGAAGGCCTCCTAGTCTCTATCAGAGGAGAGAAGAAGGCTTGGGAACTCCCGAAAGGAGTCATAGTCTTAAAAGGAATGCCAGTCTCCCCTCAGGCTATGGATAAGCAATAGCACCCCGAATCCTACCAAGATAGCCAGAGTTGTTTGAGCCCCTCACCATGAAGAAGATTTCAGTACCCTCCCTTAAGGTCAAGGAAGAAGCTGCAAGCACCCCACCACCACCACAGCCCTCCAAGGAGCTACAAGAGCCAGCCCTGCTTGAAGAAGAGTTCGACCCCGTCCTGCCATCTCAGTCGCCGCCAGAAGAAGTCATCACATCAGCTCCCTCTTGACCCATCCATGAGATGTTTTAGAATGAAGTTGTGCACCAGCCTTGCTCGAAGAGAAGCTGCTAAATCTGAAGTTATTTATGCTCAGTCCTCTGCATGCATTAGGCAGTGAAGTTCTTCACTTTGGCCAGAACCCTGCATGTATGAGAGGTAATCATGTAGCCTCGTGTTTTGAAAAAAAACTCTAATTGTGTGCCCCCTAGGGCATTTCAAAATGAAATTCACTTGATGTTTTCTCTCCTTTTGTGTGCATATGTGATGCCTTATCGTTAGTGTTGTGGGCTTGTTCTCAAATGCTATGAATTAAGAACAAGACAACATAAAAGTGTTAAATGTAAAACTCCTTCGTCCTTAAAAACAGTATACCCCTTTGGATATAATGAATCTCGGACGAAGGTTACAAAAGAAAAGACCTACGTAAGGTTGATAAATGGTAAAACAGAGCAATCATATGTAATACACGAATAATAATACCGATATTATCATCAATGTATTTCTATTATTGAATTCATAAAAACGAATTACAAATGTACCTTCAGGTTGATGTAAAGTAAAGGTACAGACGTGATGCGAAAAAGCGCATGCCAAGTCAGCGTGAACAGTACGGGAGTACTGTTCACCTATTTATAGGCACGGGACGTAGCCCTTGTAAAATTACATTGATGCCCCTTACATTTATCAATAACTCTATAGTAATTCTTCAAGGTCCAATTTGGCTTTTTATCTTTAAGTCGGTTCCTCTTTTCTGTCGTTATGCCGAAGCTTTTCTGCACATAGCTTCGTGATCGTCTTATCCTTCGTCATGATCGTTTTTCATTCCAGTCAAGCTTCGTCTTAACCCTGCTCTTGTATATCCGCGACCTGACTCCGAAGGTGCCTGTTCACATATTACACTCGAAAAACATTGTCAAACTATGTTTTTGAGGACCTTCGGGAGCCGAAGGCCCCCAACAGTAGCCCCTCGCAATATTAATTTACTGTAATGATAAATTCGTATTGCGACATGGACGAAGGCTTTATGCTGAAGGTCCGAAAAAACACCTTCCTTTTGCTAGAATAGCAACAGTCATTGACAAGCGGGGCCCTCCAGTTTTCGACACACTGGGTGTATAAATACGAGCTCACCACGAGTTTATTTGGCACGCTCTTTTGCCATCTGCTTTTTACTCACCCAGCTTTTCAGCCTGCACGCGACAGCATTTGCTCGGTTTTAAATTTTTAAGCTTCGGTTTCAAGTCTGGTTTGCCAGCATTCGCGAAGATGTCTGAGGATAAGAAAGTTGCTGGTGCTTCGAAGCTAAGTCTTTCTGAGGAAATGCACCTGGGTTTTCTTGAATCAATGTCGAAGACCAATACGGAGAAGATTGTCAGGGAGACTTTAGAGGGTTTATCTGAAGATACTGGCGACAGTGATAGTTATGATGTGGATAGTGGTGGAGAGGATTCCGAAGATCGCCCGTGGCGGCCTAGTCACTCAAATTTCGGAAAATCAACTATAAAGCAGAGTCACCTTGAAAATATGAGGGGGAGATATTTCCGAGATATTTCCATCGTGAGGGCAGATGACGGAGAGAAAACTACGCCGATTCCCGAAGATAATGAAGTCGTGATCTTCCGAAGCTTTTTTAAAGCTGGGCTACGATTCCCTCTAAGCAGATTTGTGGTAGAAGTTCTGAAAATATATCAGGTTTACCTTCATCAACTTACCCCTGAAGTAGTGATAAGATTGGGAATCTTCGTCTGGGCCGTGAGGAGCCAGGGCCTGGAGCCAAGTGCAAAAAGCTTTTGCAATATACACGAGCTAGTATATGAGACGAAGCCATGGGGCAAGGAGCAATATCATAATAATTTTGGTTGTTATAGCTTCGGTGCCCGCTCTGGGTCAAGCTGTCCCGTGCCAACTTTTCGGAAGAGATGGCCCGGGGAATGGATGAAGGAATGGTTCTATGTGAAGAACGATTTGAAGGTTCGAGAAGATATTAAAGATATCATCATGCACCCTATCTGGCAGCGCTTCGGACTTCGGAAACCAAAGGTAGGAATGGACGAAGCAGCTGAAGAATGTCAGAGAGCCTTCGGCGTAGTCTGCTCTTTTATTGGGACCAGGGATTTAATGCAAGAGCACATTTCCTTCAGAGTGTGGCCACTTGCAGATAACTGGGAAATGCCGAAGGAGACCGTTAAAGAAACTGACGAGGGTGGGCTAATCAGGCTGAAATATACATTCAAGTATGGAGATAAGTTCGTTGAACCAGATGATGATTGGCTAAAAAGCATTGAGAATGTAAGTGATGAATTGCTTGGGGCATACTCAAAGGCCGAAAATACTGCATTATCAGCAGCTTTCGGAGGCCGAAAGAAGAAGAGACTCAACCGAGTATTTGATGCAATTGGGTTTATCTACCCCGACTACTATTACCCAATGCGAGGCCAAAAAAGGAAAAATACTTCTCCTGCAAAGGAAATTGCTTCGGTTGCTCCTAGGGAGCCAGCGCCGAAGAGGAAGAAGGTAAAAGTGCTCACCCACCCTCCACGCTGTATTGAGCCGACCACAGTGCCTGAGTTTATTGGTGAGGCTTCTTCGGCCATCGAAGCCAGAGAACCAACTCTAGCGCCAAAATCCGAAGAGATGGCCGAAGCACCAGCAATAGAGAAGACGGAAGAACGGAGAACTGAAGAAGGAAAAACATTAGACATTTTAAGTCCTTCATCAAAAGTTGAGGCAGCTAAAAGCCAAAAGGGGCCAGCAGCGACCCCGAAAAGAAAAAGGATGGTTAATGTGCTGGATGTTTTGGAGACAATTAAATCTTCAAGCATAACTCCAAAGAAAACCGTTGAAACTTCTGAAGTGCCTACTGAAGCCTTTGTTGCTGAAACTTCGAAGCAACAATTTGAAACTGAAGCTGGGCCTTCAGAGCCCACCAAGATACAACCTTTGGAAACCGAAAAAATGTCAGAGGCAAGTTTAGAAGCTGAAAAAACAAAAACAACAGAGCCGATTTTGATTGAGGAAATCGACATTGCCACCCCCGAAGCATCTTCCAAAATACGTGATTATATTGTGCGACATGCTTCGGGGAAGAAACTATCCGAAGAAGAGATTTTTGAAGCCAATCACTATGCCCGAGAACTGAAGTATCCGAGGGGGCCGTAGTGTTCAATGGGACAAACAAAGATGACTTCCTATACTGTCTCCCAGACAATAAAGAATTATCCGTCTGCCGGGAGATGGCTAGAAGTATGCGGTTCCCAAAACTCGAAGCTGGCCTTTGCGCCATGACGAAGGATGATCTTGCGGATAGCCTGGCATACAATAGTCTGAAGGTACAAAAATTGTGAATTTTGAAGTTTATGAATTTTGAATTAGGCCTTTGTTCTTATGTTAACTCATTCATTCTTTTGAATAGGGCTTAATACTCAGCAATGCCTTAAGGGCACAGAAGAATGCCGAAGATGAGAGCTGCACCATTGCTCTTAACAACCTTCGAACAGAGGTTATCAGGCTACTAAGAAACGAAGCCTTGGAGAAGGACAAAATTCTGCTTACGTTGGTGGAAAAAATGAAGGAAGACGAAGCTAACTCTAAAACTCAAGCCGAAGCTCAGAAGCGCGAAATCGAAGATCTTCGGAAACAACTAGCCCGAGCTAAAGAAGAACACATTCTTGAAGAAACAAAACGAGAATTAAGTGATCAATGGGCAAATCATTTGGAAGTAAATGTTAAAGAGCTTCGTGCTTCGAAGAAGAGGTGCTATGATAAATCCATAGAGTGTGTTAAGAAAATAAAATCCAGCTTCGCCAGTGTTGGCGCGTTCTCTAGTGAAGAAAATTTCACAAGGGGAAATCTAGAAGGCCCGATTGAATGGATTAGTCACGAAGCTGATGCTTTCGACGAAATCTTGAATAGTCGCGGGGACATTTGTGCTTTTTCGGGCGCCAGGGGAATTGTTACTATTTTAGAGAAGAAAGGGTGCGAGCATGTGAAATCTTTGGCACAATCTGAAGCTACTTTATCCTCTGAAGATATCAAAGATCCTTCAGCCGAAGCAAGCCAGGTCGGTGGAAAATTTTTCACTGACATTTGGGACAATGGCAGCCGAGAAATGGCTCAAGAGAGCATTCAGAGAAGCGAAAAAGGCATCCATGATGCTAGGGAGGTAGCGAGAGCTGCTGAAAAAAGCACAGGGCCCGAAGGGCAAATAGGTATTAATTAGTGATTTTTATTTTGCTGTAATTTTTGATTTTTGAACTTTATTCATAGTTTGTAATAGTAATATAGCCATGTCCTCTCCTCCCTCAGAACCCGCTGAGGCATCTGCGGACCCTCCCCCGAAGGGGGACGACGAAATTAGACAAATGGCCGAAGCCATCATGGACAAAGTTGTCAATCAGCTACTAAACGAAGCTGCAGAAGTAGTTCTTAGGGAAGATTAAATGCTATTGTAAAAACACTTGGAACACGACACGTGTAAAACTTTGTAACTTTGAATGTAATATATATTCTATTTATGGTTCAATTCTTTACGATGCATGAAATTTTTTCATACATACCGCTTTTTGAGCCTTCGGCGAAAAAACACCTTCCCTTTTTTTCATGCTTCGTAAAGAAAATCTTTTATGTATCACAAGAATTGCCATACTTCTTTGATGAAGAATCTCCAAACTTCATGAAAACATTCTTTGAATCCATAAGAAAGTCTTATGTTGCCTCTCAAATGAAGCTACACTTCTTCTCGATTTATCTTGTGCCTTAGCACGATTTTCTCTTTTTCAAAACATTCTTCGAAGATCAATGTTGTGTCCCCTTCCTGTTCTACATGTGAAATGATGGATGATGCTTATGTTATGCAAAATGATGTAATGATGTTATGTTATGCAAAATGACATTTATGCTGAAAATACAAATATCCCTGTAATAGAGCGCACAATCTTTTTATCTCAGCGCTGACTTTTCGCTGTAAGCCTCCCTTAGGAGCTTCTTCGCCTTTTACTTTCAGTGGAATCAGCGTTTATTTTTCGCTGTAAGCCTCCCTTAGGAGCTTCTTCGCCTTTTACTTTCAGTGGAATCAGCGTTTATTTTTCGCTGTAAGCCTCCCTTAGGAGCTTCTTCGCCTTTTACTTTCAGCGGAATTAGCGTTTATTTTTCGCTGTAAGCTCTGCATTCCCTTCGGAACGACTTTCGAGCAGAAAACTTACACTAGCTCCCTTAGGAACGACTTTTTATTACTTCGAAAAAGTTACGGCTCGTTCCTTAGGACAAGTTTTCGATAATCCGAAGGTTCTCCGTGCCTCCATAAATTCTTGTGCTTCGGCAACTCAAGCCTATGGAGGAGATATATTTTCATTATGATAATAAGCTAAACTGTTACAAGAATTTGAAAAACGATAAAAAAACACTTAAACTTCCCATAATTGTTCTTTACTACGAAGAAAGTAAAACTGAATGTGAAAGTGCAAAAAGCTGCTGTGAAGGTAGGATATTTTGTCAGTAAATGTGCTTCGACTCTAGCACAGTGCTATTGACTGTGCGAGCTTCGGATTCTTCTCTGAAGTCCCTCTGGGGGTGAGAGTGCTGGCTCCCTTCTGGCTGCGGAGCTCGTTGTATTAGTGGTGGCGGTGGAAGCTGTTGCCAGGAAGCTTAGGGTTGGCTTGCCGAAGCAACAGAGGCTGCAGGGTGATTGCCTACATATTCTGGAATGTAAGGTGAATGGTACGAAGCAGTATGCATAACCTGCTTCGGCTGGCTCTGTTGTGCTGCAGCCTCTGCTAGCTCCTTTTGCTTTTGAATGGTAACATGACACATTCTGGTGGTATGGCCCTTGCCTTCACCGCAGAATAAGCAGTAAATTTTTTTTGGTTGATCTCCAAATCTTCCCCCGAAGCCCCTGGCACCTCTGCCTCTTAGCGCTGGCGGCCGAAAAGAGCTTTGCTGTTGCCCCGAAGCTTGCTGTTGCTCCGAAGCTTGCGAGGAACACTATGGCCTTTGCTGCTGACTCCCTTTGTCATCATTTTGAGTAGAATTGTGAATTGACCTGATATGCCTCGGATAAAACCTTCCTCCGAAGCCCCTGGTCATTTCTGAAAACCTGAGAGCTTCCTCCCTTCTTTGGCGAAAATCATTGTTAGCTCAAATATACTCGTCCATCTTCTGGAGCAGCTTCTCCAAAGTTTGAGGAGGCTTCCTGGTAAAGTACTGAGCTGAAGGTCCTGGCCGAAGCCCCTTAATCATGGCCTCAATGACAATTTCATTGGGCACTGTTGGTGCCTGTGCCCTCAGACGTAGAAACCTTCGGACATATGCCTGAAGGTATTCTTCGTGATCCTGGGTGCACTGGAATAAAGCTTGAGCAGTGACTGGCTTCGTCTGAAAGCCTTGGAAGCTGGTTATCAACATATCCTTCAGCTTTTGCCATGAGGTGATTGTTCCTGGCCTAAGGGAGGAGTACCAGATTTTTGCAACGCTCCTGACAGCCATGACGAAGGACTTTGCCATGACCGCTGTGTTGCCACCATACGAAGATATAGTTGCCTCATAGCTCATCAAGAATTGCTTCGGGTCTGAATGACCATCGTACATGGGGAGCTGAGGTGACTTATAAGACTGTGGCCAAGGTGTAGCCTGCAGTTCTGTTGACAGGGGAGAAGTGTCATCAAAAGCAAAATTTCCATGATGGAAATCTTCATACCAGTCGTCCTCGTTGTAGAAACCTTCTTGATGAAGCTCTCTGTGCGGGGGCCTTTGATTCTGGTCATCTTGAGCGAGGTGTCGAAGCTCTTCAGAGGCTTCATCTATCTGCTTTTGAAGATCAGCTAGACGAGCCATCTTCTCCTTCTTCCGTTGGACCTGTTGATGGAGCATCTCCATTTTTTGGATTTCTTGGTCCAAGTCGTCTTCCGGAGGCGTTGGACTGGTGGCCTTCCTCTTCTGGCTTCGGGCCTCTCTAAGAGAAACGACATCCTGATTGGGGTCCAGCGGCTGCAGAGTGGCAGTCCCTGTCGCTGAAGCTTTCTTCGGCGGCATGACGAAGGTGATGCTTGCCGAAGGTTTTCAAAACTCAAAAAGTGGAAATGAGTTCACCGGAGGTGGGCGCCAATGTTGTAGGCTTGTTCTCAAATGCTATGAATTAAGAACAAGACAACATAAAAGTGTTAAATGTAAAACTCCTTCGTCCTTAAAAACAGTATACCCCTTTGGATATAATGAATCTCGGACGAAGGTTACAAAAGAAAAGACCTACGTAAGGTTGATAAATGGTAAAACAGAGCAATCATATGTAATACACGAATAATAATACCGATATTATCATCAATGTATTTCTATTATTGAATTCATAAAAACGAATTACAAATGTACCTTCAGGTTGATGTAAAGTAAAGGTACAGACGTGATGCGAAAAAGTGCATGCCAAGTCAGCGTGTTCACCTATTTATAGGCACGGGACGCAACCCTTGTAAAATTACATTGATGCCCCTTACATTTATCAATAACTCTATAGTAATTCTTCAAGGTCCAATTTGGCTTTTCATCTTTAAGTCGGTTCCTCTTTTCTGTCGTTATGCTGAAGCTTTTCTGCACATAGCTTCGTGATCGTCTTATCCTTCGTCATGATCGTTTTTCATTCCAGTCAAGCTTCGTCTTAACCCTGCTCTTGTATATCCGCGACCTGACTCCGAAGGTGCCTATTCACATATTACACTCGGAAAACATTATCAAACTATGTTTTTGAGGACCTTCGGGAGCCGAAGGCCCCCAACAGTTAGTGCTCATAAGTCGCATTTAGTGTAGTTCCAAGTTCAGGAGCCGAGCAACATTAGTTATGCTTAGCCCCCGAATCTAAGTAGTCCATGCTTTGGAAAAACTCTATCCTTCCCCCATTCAAAACATTTGATTTGTTTGTGCTTCTCATTGTTGAGCTTGTGTGTTTTCTTTCCTTCTTAAAAAGGGTTTTCTCTAAAAACGTAGATCACAAATTAGAGCTAATCCACACCTTATGCTTCCATTCTTCTCTTAACCCATCTCAAGAGAAAAGCGCCTTACCCAAGAAGATACCGGGAAGCTTACCCTTGAAGCCTCGAATAAGCTAAAGAAGGAACATGTCCAGCCGCTCAGTCAAAAGGAACAACATGAGAATCAAAGCACTTCCCCTGAGTCAAAGTAAACTGGAAAAGAGCACAGAAGAAGTTATTACCATACAGAGAGGCAAAGATTCTTGGAACCAGAGACCACAAACATCAGGGTCATTGACCCCACTAATCACCCGCGCCCCCGCACGTGTGCCCCGCCCCCATGTGCACTACCACCGCCTCATGCCCCCTTTGCAGCGCACCCACCACTGCCATCATCCCCGGCAACACCGCCCCCCTTTCCCCGTCGCGCCTGCTGCCGCGTGGCACCTGCTCCATCACCACCCCCTCAGCACCCGAGCACCACCATCAGTGCTGCTCGCCTATAACACCCCACCAGCTCCCTCAATTCCCATTATGCTCAAAGCAAAACACTCCCGATAAATCCCCTCTGCCAAATCGCAAGCAACTCCTTTTTCACTCCCTCGCACCTAAGATCACAATGCTTGGTGATTCTTGGGTTGAAGATCGTTGTACATGGTTCATAGTCTTTGGTTTCCTCCTCTATCTGATGGTAATACTCATTGATAGAATCCTCTAGTGGGAAGAACAAAGAGAAAGAAAGGGGTAGTGAAAAGTGAAAAGAAAATAGCGAAGGGAAGATGAGAAGAAGGTTGTCCCAAAATCAACCCTATGTCAGTTATCTTTCCGCAGCCTGCTCAAGCAGCAATGGCAGAAGAAGGCCCTGTAACACCCTTGTTATAAGGTACTTCAAGGAGTTCAAATCCCCAAGATTCAAGAGTTCTACCCTCATTCTTTTTAAGCAGGGTAGTGTTCCAGTAAGGTTGATGCTATGGAGAAAAAGAAGAAGGCCTATGCATGTAGCAAGCTTGTGGAGGACCAGATCATCGAAGCATATAAGTTTCTGGATGAGAACTGGTCACCCAAGTTCCGTTGATGAAGCACCAGAAAACCAATCAAGGAAGGAATCCATGTGAGAATTTGTAAGAGAAAGGTTTGCGTGTTGGCATCGATGCTTCTTCAATAAGCTAGCTGCCAAGCGAAAGCTAGAAGCCTGAAGATGGTCTTTGAGCAGCTAGAATCAGCGTTTGCAATCGGCAACCGGATGCTCCTCAAAGGCCAGATTTTGTTGAAGTTCCATCTCCTCGAAGAGTCTGCATAATAAAGATATGTAGCTGAAGTAAAGCTATACCCATAACCCTTCAAGCCGAATCTTGTGGACGAGATTCGTTTTAAGTGGGGTAGATCTGTAGCACCCCAAAAATTCAAATCTAGAAAATTTCTCAAACTCACTCTAAATTCAAAATGAATTTTAAATTTCCTTTCAAAATGTTTTTTGCGAGTTGATCTCAACAAATAAAATATAGTGGTCTATATTCTCTCCAAAATCCTCCTCAAAATATCCTACAAATATTTCCTAGTGACCCCCTCAAATTCTTTCCAGAAATATTGCCCAAATATTCCACTGATATTTCTCCAAATATTTTCCTCCTGAGAAATACCTTTAGAATTATTTTAATGTCCCTACAAATATTTTCTTAATAATTTTCCTCATGCTCATACGTATACATACGCCTCTGGTGTCATACAGTGAACTCTACAAGCTAATTTCACTTATACATGACTAATACATGCTTATCTCCCACTAATCCTCGCCTCCTCCCCTAATCCCCCACCTTGCCTATAAATAGAGGGGCAAGGGCCTCCCCTCAAGCCATCCCCAAGCCATTTCATGGCAACTCACTCCCCCCACTCCCACTCCCAGACAAGCACAACACAAGCACAAGGATCGTTCGGTCGTTCATTCGATCGTTCGTCCACCTATTCATGGTTTGTTCGTTCGTCCGAACGTTCGATCGTTCGTCCGTTCGTTCATCCAAGTAATCTTTGTTCAGCAGTTATGCTGCCGAAATTCCGATCATTCATTCGCCCGATCATTCGATCGTTCGTCCGATCGTTCATAATCCCTATTCATCATTCATTCATAGTCACTATTTATCGTTCATAGTTCATTCATACGAACTATTCATCGTTCGTTCATACAAACTATTCATCGTTCATCATCACTATTCACCGTTCATCGGATCGTTCATAGTCACTATTCACTGTTTATCGGATCGTTCAGTCTCTATTCGTCGTTCGTTCATACAAACTATTCATCGTTCATCGTTCGTTCATACGGACTATTCATCGTTCATCGGATTGTTCATAGTCACTATTTATCATTCATCGAGTCGTTCAACCTACTATTCATCGTTCATTCGATCACCCAAATATTCAACTACTCATCCATCATGCTATCCAGCTAACCTAAGACCTGCGAGACTAATATTTTAGTCATACGGACTCCGGTGATTGTGATTTTCCTTCCAATGAGAACTTCTAGCCTGGTCACCCATCCCAGATTTCTCCAAGTTGAGCACGCTTAACTTTGAGATTCTTTCAAACCAAGCTTCCAAAAAGAAAGGCGAACCATGTTTGTATGGATATGCCTTCAATCCTATAAAACCGGGCCCAAGGTATCACAGCCCGCCCGGACTAGAATACCATAGTATTCCAGCCATTTGGGTCCCGCCTTACTGTTGTCCCATGTGACACAGTAGGTAGGAACAGTTGCCACCAACATAAACCTCTGCCCAAGAATAGCCCAAAAATAATTCCTGGCTGTTGGGGACTTGTTCTCAAATGCTTCGGATTAAGAACAAGGCAACATAAAAAGTGTTAAACATTAAGGCCCTTCGTCCTATCGAACATTACTCCCCTTCGGGAATAATGAGTTCCGGACGAAGGTCATAAGAGACATACCTTCGTAAATTCAACAAGTAATAACGAAGGACTCATATAAAACATGGAATGTAAATCATAGAATCATTTCTATTTTATTAACACAAAGAAATAGAAATGATTATAAATTACAAATGTACCTTCGGTCCTGAGAGAAGGTAAAAAGTACAAGCGTGACGCAAATGCCAATGCCAAGTCAGCGTGAACAGTACGGGAGTACTGTTCATCTATTTATAGACGCGGGACGCAGCCCACATAAAATTACATCCATGTCCATTACATTTGTTAATGGCCTACGGAAATCAGTCAAGGCCCACGTAGTCTTTTCATCTTTAAGTCGGTTCCCCCCTCAGCTATTGCGCCGAAGCTCCCCTGCGCACAGCTTCGGCTGCGCTCGTCCTTCGTCTGGTTCAGGCTTCGTCCTGGCCGTGCTTCATATTCACAGTTCTGAGCCCGAAAATACCTGTTCACATAATCCACTTGGAAAACATTGTCAAATCATGTTTTTGAGGACCTTCGGAGGACGAAGGCCCCCAACAGTAGCCCCTCGCAATATTAATTTGTTTGACAATAAATTCAGATTGCGATATGGACGAAGGCCTTAAGCCGAAGGTCCGAAAAAACACCTTCCCTTTGCTAGAATAGCAATATTCACTGACAAGCGGGGTCATTCAATTTTCAACGCCCTGGGCGTATAAATAAGAGCACACCGCCAACTCATTTGGTACGCACACTTGCCATCTGCTTCGGTCCACTAAATTTTTAGCTTTTGTGCATTAAGATTGGTGACTTTTTGATTTTGAAGCTTCGACCCTGAAAACAGTTTTTTAGCATTTCCGAAGATGTCTGAAGGCAAGAAGATCCCCGCTGAAACGAAGCTGAGTCTCGAGGAAGAGAAGAATCTGGGGTTCCTAATTGCGATGGCGGAAACCAATACAGAGAAAATTACCAAGGAGATTCTCGAAGGTTTATCCGAAGATACTGATGACAGCGACAGCTATGATGTAGAAAGTGGTGGGGAAGAGGCCGAAGATCGTCCATGGCGGCCAAGTCACACGGTTTTCGGGAAAACCACTATCAAGCAGAGCCATATTGATAATATGAGGGGGCGGTATTTTCGAGATATAACTATTGTGAGGGCTGACGCTGGAGAAAAGACTTCTCCTACCCCCGAAGAAGATGAAGTTGTGATTTTCCGAAGCTTTCTCAAGGCTGGGCTTCGATTCCCTCTGAGCAACTTTGTTGTTGAGGTACTGAAAACATTCCAAGTCTACCTTCATCAACTCACTCCCGAAGCTATTATAAGAATGGGGATTTTTGTCTGGGCTGCGAGAAGCCAAGGTTTGGAACCAAACGCTAAAAGCTTCTGCATCATACACGAGTTATTGTACGAGACGAAGCCCTGGGGAAAAGAGCAATATCACAACAATTTTGGGTGCTACAGCTTCGGCGCCCGCTCCGGGTCAAGCTACCCTATGCCGATCTTTCGGAAGAGGTGGCCCGGAGCCTGGATGACTGAATGGTTTTATGTGAAAAATGATCTAACAGCGCAAGATAATGTCAAAAATATCATTATGCACCCAATTTGGCAACGCTTCGGACTTCGAAGGCCGAAGGTTGAAATGGATGAGGCAGCCGAAGAATGCCAAAGAGCCTTCGGCGCAGTCTGCTCCTTCATTGGGACAAGGGACTTGGTCCAGGAGCACATTGCCTTCAGGGTATGGCCACTTGCAGAAAAGTGGGAAATGCCGAAAGAAACCATTAAAGAGTCCGACGAAGGCGGACTAGTTAGACTAAAATACACATTCAAGTATGCAGATAAATTTGTGGAACCTGATGACGACTGGCTGAAAAGCATTGAAACTTTAAGTGATGAATTACTTGGGGCCTACTCGAAGGCTGAGAACACTGCATTATCAGCAGCCTTCGGAGGTCGAAAAAAGAAAAGGCTCAACCGGGTATTCGACGCAGTCGGGTTTGTCTACCCCGATTATCATTATCCGGTACTGAATCGCAAAAGGAAAAATGCTTCTCCTGCAACAGAGGCTACTACAAGTGCCACTATTGAACCAGCACCTCAAAGGAAAAAGATGAAGGTGCTCACCCATCGGACACGTTTTATTGAGCCGGCCACAGTGCCCGAATTCATTGGTGAAGCTTCTTTGGCCTCTGAAGCTACAGAACCAGCTCCAGTGCCGAAGACAGAAGAAAAAACTGAAGCGCCTTCAGCGATAGAAAAATCGAAGACTGAAGGGCTAAAAACATCAGAAATCTTAAGTCCTTCAGCAAACACTGAATCAACAAAAAATCAAAAGGGCTCATTGGTGACTCCAAGAAGAAAAAGAATGGTGAATGTACTGGATGTCTTGGAGACAATTAAGTCTTCAAGCACGACTCCAAAAAAGAATGTTGAAGTTGCCGAAGCTTCTACTGAAACTTCGAAACGACAAGCTGAAGCTCCGACACAACAAGCCGAAGCTTCGACACAACAAGCCGAAGCTTCTACTGAAGCTGGGCCTTCAGAGCCCTACAAGGAGCAACCTTTGGAAGCCGAAGCAATAAAAATATCAGAACCAGTTGTAGTTGAAGAAGTTGACACTGCCATCCCCGAAGCTCCTGCCAGCATATGCGATTACATTATACGACACGCTTCGGGGAAGAAACTATCTGCAGAAGAAACTTATGAAGCCAATCATTATGCGAAAGAGCTGAAATATCCGAAGGGGGCAGTAGTATTCAATGGGACAAATGAAGACGACTTCCTATACTGCCTACCTGATAATAAGGAACTATCTGTCTGCCGAGAGATGGCCAGGAGTATAGGCTTCCCGAAGCTCGAAGTTGGATTAAGCGCCATGACGAAAGAGGATCTCGCAGACAGTCTTGCATATAATAGCCTGAAGGTTTGGGAATTAGACTTTTTGAAAAATCCTTACAATACTTAATTCATTCCTTTATTCTTATATAGACTCTCTTTTTTATAGGGTTTAATCCTGAGCAACGCATTGAGAGCACAAAAAAGTGCCGAAGATGAGAGTTATGAGATTGCGTTCAACAATTTGCGCTCTGAAGTTATCAAATTGAGAAACGAAGCTCTAGAAAAGGATAAAATTCTTCTTACGCTGATAGACAAAGTAAAAAAGGATGAAGCTGCTTCAAAAACCCAGGCCGAAGCCCACAAGCGTGAAATTAAAGATCTTCAGAAACAGCTGACTAGAGCTAGAGAGGAGCGCGTCCTTGAGGAAACAAAACGAGAACTCAGTGATCATATGGTCAACAAATTGGAGTTAAGAGTTAAAGAGCTTCGTACATCTCAGGGAAAATGTTATGTCAAATCTATAGAATGTGTGAATAAAATTAAAACCAGCTTTGCCAGCGTGGGCGCCTTCTCCAGCGAAGAGAATTTCTCTCGAGGCAATCCCGAAGGTCCACTGGAATGGATTAGTCACGAAGCAGAGGCCTTCGAGGAGATCCTGAGCAGTCGTGGCGATATCTGCGCTTTTTCAGGCGCCAGAGGAATTGCTTCTGTCTTAGAGAAGAAAGGTTGCGATCATGTAAAATTTCTAGCTCAGTCCGAAGCTGCCTTATCTTCCGAAGACATCAAGGACCCCTCGGCCGAAGCAAGCGTGGTTGGCGGCAAGTTTTTTACGGATATCTGGAACGACGGCGGCCGAGGAATGGCGCAAGAGATCATCCAAAGGAGCGAAAAAGGCATCCACGATGCTAGAAAAGTGGCGGAAGCTGCTGAAAAAAGTACGGAGCCCGAAAGGCAATTAGGTATTAATTAGTTGTTCTTATTGTGTTGTAATTTTTGTTTCAAACTCTGCACATAGTTTGTAATAGTGATGAAGAAATGTTCTCTTCCCTCAGAAGCTGCTGGGTCGACTGCCGACCCCCACACAAAAGGAGATGAAGAAATCAAACAAATGGCCGAAGCTATCATGGACAAAGTTGTTGATCAACTTCTAAATGAAGTCGCCGAAGCAGTATTAAGAGAGGACTAGATGCTATTAGAAGAAACATTTAAATTGTGATCTATGTAATATTTTGTACATTTGGATGTAATATACAAGTTTCTTTTCATTATTCAATTCTTTACGATGCATGAAACTCTATATACATACCTTTTTGAGCCTTCGGCGAAAAAACACCTTCCCTTCTTTTCATGCTTCGTGAAGAAGACATTCTTCGTTAAAATTATTCTGATGAATCACATCCATGCTTCGTGAAATCATTATCCGAAGCTATACTCCGAAGCTATACAATCTCAATATTGATCTGATAAAGCTCACCCATGTTTCATAAAAATATTCTCCGGAGCTGTATTCCGAAGCTATACAATTTCGATGTCACTTTCTCAAAGCATCCTTTCGAAGGTTGAGAGTGTCACCTTCTTTTGCCAAATGCAATACGATGTATGATGCTTATGCTATGCAAAATGATGTGATGATGTTATGCTATGCATGTGACATTTGTTCCGAAGATACACATAAAATATATTCGTAAGCTCTGCATTCCCTTAGGAACGTCTTTGGAGCTTCTTCGTCTTTTACTTAGACGATCTCAGCGTTGACTTTTCGCTGTAAGCCTCCCTTAGGAGCTTCTTCGCCCTTTACTTAGGCGGTATCAGCGTTGACTTTTCGCTGTAAGCCTCCCTTAGGAGCTTCTTCGCCTTTTACTTAGGCGGTATCAGCGTTGACTTTTCGCTGTAGGCTCTGCATTCCTTTAGGAACGACTTCTGAGCAGAAAACTTACACTACGCTCCCTTTGGAACGGCTTTTTGTGACTTCACAAACTTACTCTGCGTTCCTTAGAACGACTTTCTGTTACTCCGAAGGATTTTTAATTCAAAGGTCCTCCTTGGTAACGGAAAAAATTTTAAGCTTCAGCAACTTAAGCTTGTGGAGCAAATAGATCTTCCTCGTGGAAAACAATGAAATTATTACATGAAAACTATCAATGTTTTTTGCTTCACAGAAAATAGAACTGAATAGGAAAGACTGCTATCAAAGGTAGGATATGTGTCAATAAATGTGCTTCGACTCTGGCACAGTGCTGTTGACTGTGCGAGCTTCGGACTGCTCTCTGAAGTCCCTCTGATGTGGAGCGTATTGACTCCCTTCTGGCTGTTGACCTTGCTGCAATGGAGGTGGTGGCGGAAGCTGTTGCCAGGAAGCTTGAGGTTGACTTGCCGAAGCTACAGAAGCTGCAGGGTGGTTGTCTATGTATTGTGGGATATAAGGCGGATGATACGAAGCAGTATGCATGACCTGCTTCGGCTGAGCTTGTTGAGATGCAGCTTCGGCAATTTCCTTTTGCTTCTGGATTGTAATATGGCACGACCTAGTGGTATGGCCCTTGCCTTCTCCACAGAACAAGCAAAACAGTCTCCTTGGCTGATCTCCGAATCTTCCGCCGAAGCCCCTGGCGCCTCTGCCTCTTGGAGCTGGTGGCCGGAAGGAAGTTTGTTGTTGCCCCGAAGCCTGTGAGGAGCACTGCGGTCTGTTCTGCTGACTCCCCTTATCATCATTCTGAGTGTTGTGGATGGACCGGACATGCCTCGGGTAGTATCTCCCTCCGAAGCCCCTGGTCATTTCAGAAAATCTGAAGGCCTCCTCCCTTCTTTGGCGAAAGTCATTATCAGCCCGAATATACTCGTCCATCTTTTGGAGTAGCTTCTCCAGAGTCTGAGGAGGCTTCCTAGCAAAGTATTGGGCTGCAGGTCCAGGACGAAGCCCCTTGATCATAGCTTCGATAACAATTTCATTGGGCACCGTTGGTGCCTGTGCCCTCAATCGCAAGAACCTTCTGACATATGCCTGAAGGTATTCTTCATGATCCTGGGTGCACTGAAATAAAGCTTGTGCAGTGACCGGCTTCGTCTGAAATCCTTGAAAGCTGGTTAACAGCATATCCTTCAGCTTCTGCCATGAGGTGATTGTCCCTGGTCGAAGGGAGGAATACCAGGTCTGAGCAACATTTCTGACGGCCATGACGAAAGACTTTGCCATGACTGCAGCATTGCCCCCATACGAAGACACTGTTGCTTCGTAGCTCATCAGGAACTGCTTCGGGTCTGAGTGACCGTCGAACATGGGAAGCTGAGGTGGCTTATAGGATGGAGGCCAAGGCGTAGCCTGCAGCTCAGCGGACAAAGGAGAAGCATCATCGAAAACAAAATTTCCCTGATGGAAATTGTCATACCAGTCATCTTCGTTGACGAAGCCCTCCTGATGAAGGTCTTTCTGCTGAGGCCTTCTGTTTTGCTCATCATGGGTGAGGTGGCGGACTTCCTCAGAGGCTTCATCTATCTGCCGTTGCAACTCGGCTAGCCGGGCCATCTTCTCCTTCTTCCTTTGCACCTGTTGATGTAGGATCTCCATATCCCTGATTTCTTGGTCTAGCTCTTCCTCCTGAAGCGTCGGGCTGACAGCCTTTCTCTTCTGGCTTCGGGCCTCCCGAAGAGAGACGGTCTCCTGGTTGTGGTCCAGCGGTTGCAGTGCTGAAGCCCCAGTCGCTGAAGCTTTCTTCGGTGCCATAGCTTCCGAAGGTGTTCAAAAAAGCTCGAAGTGGAAGTGAGTTCACCGGAGGTGGGCGCCAATGTTGGGGACTTGTTCTCAAATGCTTCGGATTAAGAACAAGGCAACATAAAAAGTGTTAAACGTTAAGGCCCTTCGTCCTATCGAACATTACTCCCCTTCGGGAATAATGAGTTCCGGACGAAGGTCATAAGAGACATACCTTCGTAAATTCAACAAGTAATAACGAAGGACTCATATAAAACATGGAATGTAAATCATAGAATCATTTCTATTTTATTAACACAAAGAAATAGAAATGATTATAAATTACAAATGTACCTTCGGTCCTGAGAGAAGGTAAAAAGTACAAGCGTGACGCAAATGCCAATGCCAAGTCAGCGTGAACAGTACGGGAGTACTGTTCATCTATTTATAGACGCGGGACGCAGCCCACATAAAATTACATCCATGTCCATTACATTTGTTAATGGCCTACGGAAATCAGTCAAGGCCCACGTAGTCTTTTCATCTTTAAGTCGGTTCCCCCCTCAGCTATTGCGCCGAAGCTCCCCTGCGCACAGCTTCGGCTGCGCTCGTCCTTCGTCTGGTTCAGGCTTCGTCCTGGCCGTGCTTCATATTCACAGTTCTGAGCCCGAAAATACCTGTTCACATAATCCACTTGGAAAACATTGTCAAATCATGTTTTTGAGGACCTTCGGAGGACGAAGGCCCCCAACACTGGCACTCCGCTTTTTCGATTTTCCAAATATCTCTAAATATTCAAATTCTAGAATATTCCAGGAATATTCCTTTTCCCTTTTCTTTTTATCCCTATGATTATAAATCCAAAACTCCTCCATCCAAACTCAGATTCCAATAATTATTGTTTCTAAATTCTTATCAAATTATTCCCCATCCAACCATGTCATCCCTTAAGCATGGTTCATATTACAGAAAACTCCAAAAATACTATTGTCCCATATTTTGCCTATAATTTCCTTGTTCGAACTGAGTCAAACGATTCATTTGCCACTATTCTCACCAACAGTAAACTCTACCGTACTAAAGCACATGTACCCAGCTATAAATACACCCAACTACCCTCTCCCTCTCCACACACTCAACACCCTTAGCTAAGGCACCCCCCACTTAGTTACACTACTCTGCCGGCTACATGCCTAGTGTCGCTTCGCCTCCAATCCACCCTTCTGGTAAGCATCTCCACTCCACCACCAGTAATATCACAACACCACATGACACAGATTCTGCTCAGGACTCTACTCGTCCATATATCACCATTCTGACAACTATATTAAATATTTGTTGATATACTTGCTGGTTTGTATGTTTGCTTGTTCATGTTGCATAATTATTGGAGCGTTCATGCCGTGTCGTGAAGGCCAGTTCTGTAAGTCTACGCCAGTCGGTGGAGCCAGAAGCCAGTTCCGCGAGCTCTCACCCTTTCACTGGTTAAAGCAACGACAAGCTCACTGGATCCCTTTGATGCATAAATTACTTATGCTTTTCAACCACAACCCTCAGCCTGTTATTTTATGTATTATATGATTTTGCTGCTAAGAGACATGTTAATATAGCCACCCAGCCTTAGAACTTTGCCGCAATTCATCTTTACACTCCTTGACATATTTGATACCAAATGATTTGAGAAAAGGTGTGAGTTTTCAAAGAAAATGTTTTTTTAAAATGGGTATGATGAAGGGTTGTCACCCTTATCACCTTTGAGCGGGATGATCAGGGACTCCCTGGTTTGGGAGGGCCTTAAGGTGATGGCTCAACCAGGTTAGATGTAAGAATGAAGGATTGTCCCTTTTGTTTAAGGATCGGTTTGTCATTCTTCACTGCCTGTACTCTTATTAAGTACAACCACTCGAGATTGTATGGGCAGTCGCTTGATCCGAACTTGCACGGTCTGCATCCCAGGGTTATGATGGCTGGGGAGCACCGGGAGGACAAGGAGGGGGAATGTTTTGTCCTGGTTTGGGCATGGAGGTGGCCTTGTTCCTTTTGGTATAACCGCCAAGGTAAAGTTGTGCAAGGGAAAAGAGAGTTTCGGATTCGGGTCTCATTGGCCATGAGATCGCAGAGCCAGACTAGTGGGTAAAGTGTACACCTCTGCGTAGAGTTTAAAAACCTATTCGAATAGTCTGTGTCCACGGATATGGATGAGTTATCGCTTGGATTTGACAATTAGTGTTTTGTTTTTCAAAAATGCTTTTGGAAAGTGGTTTTAAAAGGTCCGGCGGTTGAGCCGTGAGCTATGATGGACGGAAAGTCCAGTAGCTGTTTTTGAAAAAAAAAACCGGTGGGAAACTGTTGAGATACCTGGATGGTTTAGTACAGGGGATTTTGTTCTATATTGAAAAACTTTCTACTCCTTTGGGAGAGGATGTGCTTTGAAAAATATAAAATATTTACAAAATAACCCTGCATCAAAATTGCTATTTCTGCAAAATATCCTGAGCTCCACATACTCCATGCTATATATATGATTTTCCCTATTCCGTGGGTGAAGGTGGGCTGCTAGGTACGTAAGTACTCACTCTTGCTTATTTGTTGTTTTTCAGAGAAGGAGATCGTTGATCAGGTAAGAGTTACGTCTGTTCCCAACCATGCCTGTGGCTGTTGTACCGCTGATTTTCTTCACTGCGTATATCGGGCTGCTTCAGCCCCACTCTGATGATATGTCCCGAGTTGTGGACCAACTCTTAATGTTGATCGCCACCTTTATAGGTTTGTCTCGTTCAAGCAGATCTGGAACCATCTTATGTATAAATGTGTTTACTAGCCTCCTGGGACTAGTAATTGTATCACATTTGAGTCCTAGAGGATTGGGACGCTTCAGGTATGTATGTAGAGAACAAATGGGAGATTGTTAGGGTGTGTCCTCTACATGAGTCGGTTAACAGTAACCGGGGTAGGGTTAATCCTAACCGTCTAACAATGCCCCTGATCGAGGGGTTATCCTAACCGTTGGTTGCAACTCCTGGGCATAGACATCATATAAATATGATTAAGGGACCGACAGGTTTAACCAACGGTAACGCTGGACCACTAAACATGATCTGCATTCCCACAGGTGCCCCATCACCTAGGCGTGCATAGTGACGGGAAGAGCTGTGATCTATGGCTCATATCCCCGTGATCTCCCCAACATGAACAGGATCAAAGCCACCTATAGGTCCTAATGGAGGAGGAGATCCACCGTCAAGCGGCAACGGGAACCAACCACCTCGCCAGGAACACAAGGAGGGGGAGGATCGTTGCCGCTATGAACAACAACGAAGGTATGTCTATCTATAGCTCTTAGTAGATTAGATCTACTCATCATCGAGGTTTTCACAGTACGGATTGATATTCTAGGGGCTCAGGAATTGATCCTAGACACCATAAAATCTAACAGTACCTACAAAAAGTTTTATAAGCGCCACATCTATTCTGACATGCTACTTATATATTTCTAAAAAGTATCGTCCTTATAGCATCTCCAAGGGCTAAAAATCAGTTTTAATTTAAGGGGCATCTCAAAAATTATTGAGGGTAGATTTTAACCCTTTTTGCAACAGTTCCCTTAAAGGAACAACATGTAGTCTGGTTTTCATCTAATACCTTTTTTACATTGCAATGCTTTTGGACACCAGTAGCAACAACTGTGAAGAACTTGCGTTTATCTTTCATCGTGGCTTCGTATTTTGCTACTGTGGTCCGCGCATAGCGTGCCACCTGTTCTATTAGCTAAATGAATAATCCAATCCAATATATCTAAAACATGCGCGTCAGGCTCCTGCCTAGATTTAGGACCTATTTGGCATGACTCCAACTCCAAACTCTAGGATGGAGTTGAGTGGAGCCAGCTAAACACTCTAACTTCATATGTTTTTGGACCAGTTCAATTCCATAGAGTTCTTGTAGCTCTAGTTTATTCTAGTGGAGCACCCCTTTCACAGCTCCGAAACTCTTCTAAACGAATCAAGATACGGAGTTAGCCACCAATGCCATCAGTTACATAAAAACGTTTCGTTTTCTATTTATCCTCCCGTAACCCTTCAACATCTCTAAGCGCGTCTTCTCTCTGCGACACCTTCGTAGGCGCGTCTTCTCTCCACGACGGCGCGAGGCCGCACGCCGCCATCCTCCAAGCTGCAAAGCCACGACCCCGATGCCTACCTCCGCCATCTCCGCGACGCCGCACGCCGCCATCCTCCAGGCTGCGTAGCCATGAACACAAGGCATGTCTCCGCCAAGTGCCATCTCCATGACGTCGTTCGTCCCGCCGGTGTGCGCAGCAGCGCAGTCCCGCCCGCTGCTCCTCCCAACCCCAAGGTCACGACGCCCTCTGGACGGCTGGACCCTGCCCCCTTGGTCTGCAGATCGTGGCGACGGCCTGCCCTCTTCTTGTCCGGCAAGAAGGTTCGCCCCGCTCTCTTCCCTCTCTGGCAGATCGTCTGCAGTTCGATGCACAGAACCTTTCCATATGTGGTGGTTGTGAGTCTAATAGAAGAAGTCAGAACAAGTTTAAGCACTCTGGCGAAACCATTAGTAAAAAATTTCATGAAGTTCTAGAATGTGTGCTTGCAATGGCCATAGATTATTTGAGACCAACATATCCTAATTTTCGCACTGTGCACAAGAGGATTAGGAAGGATAAGAAAGCATATCCACACTTTAATGACTGCATTGGTGCTCTTGATGGAACTCATATTCGGGTCACACTTTCACCCGATGAACAAGTGAGATATATTGGTAAAACAGAGATGGCAACTCAAAATGTGCTTGCGGTTTATGATTTTGACATGCGATTCACGTATGTGGCTGCGGGTCAACCAGGTGCTTTACATGACACAAGTGTACTATACCATGCATTGGAAGCAGATGCGCATATATTCCCACATCCTCCTTTAGGTACTAATTTTCGTAATATAATGGATGATCGTTTTTTTCTAATATAATTACTTGTTCCATGTGTTTAGGCAAGTACTATGTTGTTGATGCGGGCTATCCTAATCGTCCAGGATATCTAGCTCCATACAAAAGTGAAAGGTACCATTTACCCGAGTGGCATCGAGGGATGGAACCAAATACTCCTAAAGAGAAGTTCAATCGAGTTCACTCATCTATTCGTAATGTCATAGAGCGCTCATTTGGGATATTGAAGATGAAATGGCAAATCCTTTATAAGATGTCGATCTGTTCCATGCTCACACAAAAAAATTGTTGCTGCCACCATGGTTCTTCATAACTTCATACGTGAACATGCAAGCGAGGATGACGATTTTGCTAATTTTGATCACGATCCAAATTTTGTTCCTATTATCCTAGAAAGGTACAACAAGTATGCGGTATCTCAACATGCCTCTGATGGGTCAACTCCGGAATCAAGCTTTGTGACCATGGATAAGTTTCGTGATAGTTTGGCTACATCTATTGCCTTAGGGTGGAACTAGAAAAAATAATAAACATTTTATCCTACGAGTTATTTGGTTCTAGTCTATGGACATATAATATTTTATATTTCAAACTTCTCTCAATTATCATTTTATTTACATATACATGACAGAAATATGCATAGAGAACAATGTCAATGTAGCCTACAAATTCACTTATTTGGTTAAAATAACGTATCATAATTAAATCAAAGGACAGTCAATCAACCAAGGACAACAATGTCAATGTAGCCTACAAATTCACTTATTTGGAGCTAAGAACACCCTACTAGCCAAACATCCCATCTACGCAGCTCCAACTCCAATTGGAGGTAGCTCAAACAGGACCTTATTGGTGGGTCGGTTTCGGCCCATGAGCTGCATCCGTAAAAACCTAGAACGTGGCCTTAAACCCTCCTCTTCCAACCCGTTTCTCACCGAGAAAGAAAAACAGACACACGTCACGCCTTGTCCGGTCGTTTCTGCTCCATTCCTCCTCCTGCAAGCCGCAAAGGAATCAGGCGGAGTGGCGAGATGGGAGAGCAGGTCGTGACGGAGCAGATCCAGCGGAAGCTGGAGGAGGTCAACGCTACCGTCCAACAGCACCTCGCGGATGTCCAGGACCACATCAACTTCACCATGCAGGTAAGAGAGTTCGGGAGTGGTTCTAGGTGTCCCGCCTCGGTTTCCTGTCCTCGGACGACGCTGGCCGCGGCTTGTCCTCGCCGCGCCGTCCCCCATCTCCCCTCCAAACCTCCCACTCCCACCTCCAGCCTCCGGTGCTTCCCCTCGGCAACTTCATCTCCGGACCTCGCCCTTCCTTTCCTGTGTGGACTCGTGGTAGGCTAGTGGCTGCGCGAGGCCAGCGGGCAGCAGGAGAAGGCCAGCCGTCGAGCCTCCCCACCTGTTAACAACCCAGATCGCCGAGCCGCCGCAGCAGGTTCCAGGAACCAGAGAAGGGGAGTGGAGGGAGAAGAAGGACAATAGTATTAGGGTTCACAATTCTCGACCCCTCTCTCTCAGTGGACATGCTGTTTAAGACTTTAAGTATTTTATTACACGGCCTCCGACCCATCAGTTGATCCAGTTGCGGCCCACGACCCTGGAATTCGGCCTTGGTGCGCGGCGGCCCTTTCCTTCTCCTCCGGCTTCAGTCGTGTTCCCTGTTCTTCTGAATGTGCCTCGTCAGCTATGCTGACATTCCCCTCTCCAAGAGATGGCGGTTGTCCCCAAGCCGCCGCAGTGGGAAAGCGTTGACGCAATGCCACCTCGTCCTCCCATGTATCAAGGGCTTCATCACAGCTGGACCAGCGCACCTTCACTTTGTTAAGGCCTATATTGTCTGCCTATATGCATATATATATGCTACAGTACCCGTGGGGGTGATTATCTTGGCTAATCAAGGTTAGTAATATGGTAATAGAGCAGGTTAGGGTTAGGGTTTACGTCTAAACCCGACCCTGATCCAAATTTTTGGCGCCGTCGCGCCGTCTTTGTGCTGCCATCGCGGCCAGCTCTCCGGCCTGCCGTCGCGGCCACCCCTTCCCTCCTCTGCCGCCGTCGCGCGGTCTTCCCTTCCCCCATCCCGCTCGGCCTGCGCCGTCCGCCGCCAGGGAATCTCGCCGACCTGCGCCTGCGCCGTCCACCGGATCTCGGCCGCCATCGTCCTCTGCCGGATCTCGGCCTGCGCCTGCAGGATCTCCGCCGCGCCGTCCGCCGCCAGAGGCTCTCGGCCGCCGCCTTCTTCACCGATCCGCCGTCCGCCAGGGGCGGATCTCCCTCTCTCCTTCAACGTCCGCCGCCAGGGGCAGTGCATCTGCCGTCAGGAGCTGCGCGCCCTCAGCTGCCTGGGGCAGGCCGCCGTCTGCCGTCCGCCTGAGCACCGTTCTCTGCCAGGGGCAGAGATCTCGCCGTCCGCGCGCCCTCAGCCGCCTGGGGCAGGGCGCCGTTCTCTGCCAGGGGCAGAGACCTCGCCGTCCTCTGCAGAAGATCTGCACCGTCCGCCGTCTGTTGCGGACAGGGCCGCGGATCTGCGACATCGCTGCTCCCGCCAGCCGCCAACCGCTGTTCAACTCGGCTTCCGCGCCCAGGACCTCCGTCAACTCGTCCAAGTCAGGCTGCTCTGGTTTGTTTGGTCTCAGGTCTCCTGTTCTCCCTGATTTTTCCTTCAATTCAATATGGCGACAAATGCTATTGTGGTCAATATCACTCTTGATGGTCAAAATTATCCGGAGTGGGCTTTCTGTGTTGAGACTGCACTCCGGGGACATGGATTACTCTTCCATTTGACTGATGCGACACCTATTCTTGCTGATGATCGTCGCAATGCTGCTGATATCAAAACATGGCAGCTTAATGATGGTAAAGTAATGGCTGCTATGGTGAACAGCGTCAAATCGTCGATGATTATGAGCTTGTCTAAATTCAAAACTGCTAAAGCCATCTGGTCTCATTTGAAGGAGCGTTTTGTTCAGGACAGTGGTGCTCTATTACACACTCTCATGCAGCAGACACATGTTATTGAGCAAAATGATATGAGTATTGATGAGTACTACTCAGCCTTTGATCGCCTGATGAGTGCTTTGACATCAATGGTGCCTGCTTGTACCGCTGATCTGTGTCCGGCTCATAAGTTTATTGAGAAGTTCTTCACTTACAGATTTGTTATGGGCGTTCGGGCCGAGTTTGATTCTCTTCGTGCTCGTTTACTTCAGGGTTCTGACACTCTCACAATGGCTAAGACGTTGTCTGCTTTACTTGCTGAAGAGACTCGTCTTAATTCTCTGTCCTCTACTGGTGGTAATCCTCACAGTGTGTTGGCTGCTGCCCAGAAACCTAAGAATATTTTTAAGCCTTGTGATCATTGTGGCAAGACCAATCATCGATCTGAGCTTTGCTTTGTCAAGTTCCCTGATAAGTTGACCGATTTCCGTGCACGACGTGCTGCTCGTGGTCGTGGTCCAGGACCATCTAATAGAGGCTCAGTTGCTGTTGCTGCCACTTCGTCCGCTTGTACTTCAGAGTCGGCTTGGGTACTTGATTCAGGAGCTTCCTTTCATGTCACATCTGATCAGTCAAAGTTGGCTTCTACTACACCTGTCACAGATGGTGCTTCAGTGCAGACAGCTGATGGTACTGTATGCCACATTACTCATAAGGGTTCTCTTTCAGATCCACACTTTACAGTACCTAATATTTTCTTTGTTCCTGAGCTATCTATGGACCTTCTTTCAGTTGGCCAAATTACGGATCATAATTGCTTTGTCGGATTTGATGACTCATCTTGTTTTGTACAGGACCTTCGCACAGGGGAAGTGATTGGGACTGGCCGTCGCCGTAGAGCTGCTCCTCGCCTCTACATCTTGGACTCTTTGCGGCTTCCTTCCTTGGCTACATCTCCAGCGCATGTGCTTTCAGCTACCCTTGCTTCTGTTGCGTCTTTTGCCCAGTGGCATCATCGTCTAGGTCATTTGTGTGGATCTAGATTGTCTACTCTAATAAAGTCAGGTTGCTTAGGTCATACTTCGGTTGAGTCTGATTTTCATTGTAAGGGTTGTCATCTTGGAAAACAAATACAACTTCCATATTTTACTAGTCATTCTCATTCTGTTCAACCCTTTGATTTGGTTCACTCTGATATTTGGGGTCCTGTACCTTTTGTGTCAAAAGGTGGATATAAATACTATGTTATTTTTATTGATGATCATTCTCGCTACACTTGGATTTATTTCATGAAACGCCGCTCTGAGCTGATTTCTATTTATAAAACCTTTGCTCGTATGATTCACACTCAATTTTCCACTCACATTAAAACCTTTCGTTCTGATTCTGGTGGTGAATATTTATCTGATAATTTCCGCCAGTTTTTGACTTCAGAGGGTACTCTTGCTCAGCTTTCTTGCCCTGGTGCTCATGCACAGAACGGTGTGGCTGAACGCAAACATCGTCACATTATAGAAACTGCTCGCACTTTGTTGATATCTTCTTTTGTCCCGTCACATTTTTGGGGTGAAGCAGTTTCTACTGCGGTTTACCTCATCAATAGACAACCGTCATCCAAACTCTCTGACAAAACACCTGGTGAAGTTCTTTTCGGAACTCCTCCATGATATGACCACTTTCGAGTTTTTGGATGTACGTGTTATGTACTATTATCACCTCGTGAACGTACTAAATTGATTGCTCAATCTGTTGAGTGTGTTTTTCTTGGATACAACCCTGAACATAAAGGCTATCGATGTTATGATTCATCTTCTCGTCGCATGCGTATTTCTCGAGATGTGAGCTTCAATGAAAATCGTCCCTTCTTTTACAACTCTTCCACTCATTCTTCTTTTTATTCCACAGAGTCTACCTCCTTCATGAGCCTTCATCCCATTTCTAAAACTTCATCAGTATCACCACCTACTGTTTCTACCCTAGATGTCCTTATTCCCATCACACCACCTTCCACTTCCACATCATCTCCGTCTTACTCTTCCAAACCACCTGTCACTCAGACTTACATTCGTCGTCCTCGCTCTACTCCCACGGCCAGTCCTGATGACGATCCTGTTGCTGATACTTGTACTAACAATGATAACTCTCATGTTGTTTTTAATCAGGGGTATCATCTTCGTGACCGTGGCACTATTGCAGCTCCAGAACGTTATGGGTTTTCCCGTGCTGGTGCAGTCATTGCTGAACCATCATCTTATAAAGAGGCGTCTGGTATACCTGAGTGGCAGTTTGCTATGACTGATGAATTAAATGCCCTTCATTGCACATGTACATGGGATGTTGTTCCGTTACCTGCTGGTGTTGTACCTATCACGTGCAAATGGGTATTCAAGGTTAAAACCAAATCTGATGGGTCTATTGAGCGATATAAAGCTCGTCTTGTGGACAGAGGTTTTCAACAGACACATGGTATTGACTATGATGAGACTTTTGCACCTGTGGCCCATCTGACTACTGTCCGAGCTTTACTTGCTGTTGCAGCCTCATCTTCTTAGACTATCTCTCAGATGGATGTCAAAAATGCTTTTCTTCATGGTGATTTACATGAGGAAGTCTATATGCATTCACCTCCTGGGATAGAGGTTCCATCAGGGCATGTATGTCGTCTCCGTCGAGCCTTGTATGGTCTCAAACAAGCTCCTCGTGCTTGGTTTGAGAGATTTGTTTCTGTCATCAAGGCTTGTGGTTTCTATTCTAGTGATCATGATCCTGCATTGTTCATTCATGTTTCTTCACGAGGACGCACGTTGTTATTACTATATGTTGGTGACATGTTGATTACAGGCGATGATCCAGACCATATTGCTTATGTGAAGGCGTCTCTGAGTAAGGAATTTCAAATGTCTGACTTGGGGGCACTCAGTTATTTCTTGGGCATTGAGGTTTTGCAGACTCAAAATGATATTTATCTTTCTCAGGCCAAGTACATACAAGATCTTCTTAATCGTTCTGGTCTTAGTGATACTCGCACTGTTGCCACGCCTATGGATCTACACTTATCTCTTCGTCCGACTGATGGGACACCTTTGGAGGATCCATCTCGATATAGACATCTTGTTGGCAACTTAGTTTATCTTACTGTCACCAGGCCAGATATTGCTCATGCGGTTCAGATCTTGAGTCAGTTTGTCTCTGCTCCTACATCAGTTCATTATGGGCACTTACTTTGTGTGCTTAGATATTTACGGGGGACAAAAACACAATGCTTATTTTATGACTCAAATTCCCCACTTCAGCTTCACGCTTACTCTGATGCTACCTGGGCCAGTGATCCTACAGGTCGTCGCTCCATCACTGGTTACTGTATTCTTCTTGGATCATCCCCTATTGCTTGGAAATCCAAGAAGCAAGCTGCTGTATCTAAATCTAGTATTGAAGCAGAACTTCGAGCCCTGGCTACTACTACTGCTGAGATTATCTGGATTCGTTGGCTCTTGGCTGATCTAGGCGTTTCTTGTGACTCGCCTACACTTCTTCGCTGTGACAACACTGGAGCTATACAAATTTGTCATGATCCAGTGAAGCGTGAACTCACAAAACACATTGGTGTTGATGTCTCATTCACTAGATCTCATTGTCATCAGAAGACCATTGATCTTCAATATGTGCCCTCAGAATTATAGCTTGCGGATTTCTTCACAAAAGCACAAACTAGGGCACAACATCAGTTTCATCTAATCAAACTCAATGCTTCAAATCCTCCACTTCCGCCTTGAGTTTGACAGGGGGTGTTAAGGCCCATAAGGCCCATATTGTCTGCCTATATGCCTATATATATGCTACAGTACCCGTAGGGGTGATTATCTCGGCTAATCAAGGTTAGTAACACACTTGAGCAACATGATGGCCGCCGCGTGAGACTGAGCGCCGCACGAGCACCAGTACAGGAACCTGGACATCAACGTGAACATGAGGTAAAGATTGACTGACGAGATCAACATATTTCACACTGGGTTTGAGCTGTGAGACATGGAAAATAGGGTGAATCGACGAAGATGGAGGTAACTCAAGTTTGTATGCCACACTTCCAATCCGTTGCAGTATTCTATATGGGCCAAAGTACTTGAAGGAAAGCTTGTGGTTGGCACGTGCTGCAACTGAGCTCTGGACATATGGTTGGAGCTTAAGATAAACCATGTCGCCGACCGAATAAACACGATCAGTCCGGTTCTTGTCAGCTTGGGATTTCATGTGATGCTGGGCGCGAAGCAAGTGCTGGCGAACAATTTGTGTCATGAGCTGGCAGTGTGATAACCATTCCTGAAGATCGACATGAGGAATGGCGTCCAAGGCGGAAACTCCCAGACTGCGAGGGGAACGCCCATATAAGACTTCAAACAGTGAAGTGCCCAGGGAAGAATGTAATGAAGTGTTGTACCAATATTCCGCCAACGACAGCCATTTACGCCACTGATGTGGGTGAGAACTCACAAAACAGCGAAGGAATGTTTCCAAACATTGATTAACCCGTTCGGTCTGGCCATCCGACTGTCGGTGATAGGACGAACTCATTCGTAGCATGGTGCCAGACAGCCGGAATAGCTCCTTCCAGAATGTACTTGTAAAAATTCTGCCACGGTCCGAGACGATGGCTTCTGGTAGACCATGTAAGCGGTATACAAAATCCATGAACAGTTGGACGATTTTCAGAGCAGTAAAGGGATGCGCCAATGCAAGGAAATGTGCGAATTTAGAAAATTTGTCGACGACTACCAGGATGCAGTCATATCTCCCAGATTTAGGCAGTCCCTCAATAAAGTCCATCAATCACTTGCCACGCATGAGAAGGGATCTGAAGGGGTTGCAACAGTCCTGGATACTTGGACCTGTCTGGTTTGGCACGTGCGCAGACATCACATGAGCGAACGAAATTGCGAATTGTGGATTTCATAGCCTGCCAAGTAAACAGCTGTTTCACTCGACGATATGTAATTGGAAACCCTGAATGCCCCCCATGTCGCTGTTGTGCAGAGCAGCAATGACTTTGGTCTGAAGGGATGGACTGTGACCCAACCAAATACGGTTCTTATATCGGATGATGCTGTTTGAAAGAGTATAATGACTGGTATCAGATGAACCAGCGGATAACTCGGTAAGCAATTGAATGGCTTTAGGGTCCTGATTGTAACTGGAAATAATGTCTGATAACCACTGTGGTGTGCTAACTGAAATAGCATTGCAGTCCAGGGAAGTGTGAGGACGACGAGATAGAGCGTCGGCCGCTCGGTTGGTCGATCCTTGCTTGTAAACTATTTGGTATTGAAGACCTAACAGTTTGGTTAATACATTCTGTTGCCAGGGTGTCTTCAGATGTTGTTCATTGAGGTGTATCAGACTTTTTTGGTCTATAAAAATCTGAAATATGACATGTTGCAGATAAGACCTCCAGTGGTCGACTGCTAGTAAAATTGCAAGGTACTCCTTCTCATATGTTGACAGGCCCATGTTCTTGATGCCCAATGGTTTGCTGACGTAAGCTAGAGGGTGTCCATCTTGCAACAGGACGGCTCCAACACCCGACTCGGATGCATCTGTCTCGATGGCGAAAGGATGAGTAAAATTTGGTAGTGCTAAAACTAGTGCCGATGAAAGGGCAGTTTTCAGCAGAGAAAAAGCCAAAGTGTGTTCATCAGTCCATACAAAGATAGTATGTTTCTTCAATAGATTAGTTAGGGGTTTGGCGATTATATCGAAGTTCTTGACAAACTTACGGTAGTATCCTGCCAAACCGAGGAACCCATGTAACTCCTTTGCATTCTGAGGTGTTGGCCAAGAAGATACTGCCTCCACTTTGGTTGGGTCCGTAGATACGCCATCCTTGCTGATCACATGACCCAAGTATGCGATTTTCTGTTTTGCAAAGGAGCACTTAGACAGTTTAACCTGCCAATGGTCCTGGCGTAACAGCTGCAATACCCAATCTAGGTGCAGAAGGTGGTTGTCCCATGTATCACTGTACACTAAAATATCGTCGAAGAACACCAACACACATTTTCTGAGAAGGGGTTTCAGAGTGCTGTTCATTGCGCCCTGAAAGGTAGCAGGCGCACCAGTAAGACCAAATGCCATCACACAAAACTCGAAGTGGCCATGATGTGTCTGGAATGCCATTTTGTGCTTATCTCGTGGGTCCATCCGGATTTGGTGAAACCCAGCTCGAAGATCCAAGGTTGAAAACCAAGCTGCTCCAAAGAGTTCATCCAAGAATTCATCCATAATGGCTACTGGAAATTTAACCTTAGCTGTGAGTGCGTTCAGATGGCGATACTCCACACAAAAATGATAGGAATTGTCCTTCTTGACCAAAATAACAGAAGAGGAAAAGGTGCTTTTGCTGTGTTGAATAAGGCCTGAGCTGAGCATGTCATCGATTTGCTTCTCAATTTCTGTTTTAAGAGCAGGAGCATAACGATATGGTCTCATTTGCACCGGCCTAGCCCCAGGTATCAAAGGAATCCGGTGATCACAATCCCTGACAGGAGGAAGACCTTGCGACACCTCAAACACTGATGAATAGCGATCCAACAGGGACTGTAATTCTGGTGGAAGCGATTGGATGATATGTTGGTCAGTGTCTGGAAGCTGTTAAAGGCTGCACAATTGAACCAGAGCACCCTGTCCATCTGAAGCTTGTACGCCATATAACTTGACTGGAGAAGAACCCACAGTTAGAGAATGGACCCACATCGGGCTATGTTCTGATAACCAATCCATGCCAATGATCATGTCAAATGGTTGAAAGTCGAGAATCTTTAGGGTGGAAGTAAATCGGTGGCCTTGAATGGACCATTCGGCGTTGGTTAGTTCAGCACAACAAGACAACTTAGACCCATTAGCAACTTGGACCAATAACGACTGACAGCTGACCGGCAACATTGGTACATGAGGTACTATGGACGAACTGATAAATGAAATGGAACTGCCTGAATCCAATAAGATAAAGAGTTAAGGACAGATAACTCCCCAATCTCTCCCACGAACCTCATAGACTTGGACTGACTATCATCCCTGGACAAGGACTGACATAAATGCAGGCAATTAAGAGTTTATGACTGATCAACTTCAGACATGTTGTCTTCATACGGTAGCTGGAATTGTTGCCATAGTTCTTCCACCATGTGTAACTGCACTGTGTCCGGACATTGGTGACCTCGAGAATATGCCAAGCCACATTTGTAACAAAGACCCTTAGCCTTCCTGTAAGCATATACTGAAGACAAACGGTCGGGTTGAGCAGTTGCTGGAGTCTTAACGTCATGATGAGTGGGTGGGATCCCTGTTGGTGGAGGAGGCAATGGCATGGGAACCCTCTGAGACGTCTTGGAATATGATCTGGAGTCAAATTTGCTGAATTCCCTTGGCTTGGTTGTCGCCCCAATTTCATCCTGCAATTGGGCAAGAACATAGGCAGTATCCAGATCTTTGGGACGTTGAATCATAACAATGGACTTAATATCATGGCGTAGACCATCTAAGAAACACAGTATAATATAATGGGTCTGACATTGGTTGGTAACTGTTTAGCTGGTCTACCAATTGAGCGAATTGGTCTATATACTCAGCCACGGATCCAAGTTGTTTGATGTGAAACAACTGTCTGATCAAGATGGCATGCTGGTCTTTCCCGAAACGCTCTCGGAGCAAAAACCCAAACTCCGACGCCCCAATTTCATCCTGCAATTGGGCAAGAACATAGGCAGTATCCAGATCTTTGGGACGTTGAATCATAACAATGGACTTAATATCATGGCGTAGACCATCTAAGAAACGCATAGTATAATATAATGGGTCTGACATTGGTTGGTAACTGTTTAGCTGGTCTACCAATTGAGCGAATTGGTCTATATACTCAGCCACAGATCCAAGTTGTTTGATGTGAAACAACTGTCTGATCAAGATGGCATGCTGGTCTTTCCCGAAACGCTCTCGGAGCAAAAACCCAAACTCTGACCATGATATGTGGGGTAGCTTATGTTCAACAGATTGAAGCCACCGAGATGCGGCGCCAGAAAAATGCATCGTAGCTACCTTTATCCAAACTCTAGGATGGACCTCATACATAGCAAAATAATTCTCACAGTGGGTTTGCCAAAGCTTGGGGTTATCACCATCTAAAGGAGGAAAAGACACACGGGGCAGCTGACCCAACTCTGAACTAGGATGAAAACCATGAGATCGCTGACCACTGCTAACGGAATTTGGGTCGATGTGCTGAAATGGGGGGTGAAACAAGAATTCGAGCGTACCGTTGTGCGGGAGGTGGGTTTGGGCGTAGACACGCCAAAGCCAGACTCCCGACGTTGGTGTTCGACGCGGTGCCCCATTGGGCCATCGGCCTTGCCAGTGGCAGGTAGTGGACGTCCCCCGGCCGACTGGTAGGACCCCAGCACGCCGGCCGCGTGGAGGAACGAAGGTGTCGGGGACGGAGGAGGTGGAGCGTGTTGCTTGGCGAGGTCCTGCCGCACCAGATTCATGGTGTACTTAAGGTCGTCCACTGATGCTTCCATGTATGGGCGCCAGGAATCGAACGCCGCAGTGGCGGACTCCAACGACCCCACCCGGGATGCGGCCGCCGCCTCCACCGCATCGAGGCGCTCGACGGTCGCGACGACGTGGGAGTCGATCTCCGACCGCAGTGTAGGAGCAACGGAATTGGACACGGTTGTCTCCAATTGCTGGATCGACGAGGTGTTCCGAGTGACGGACGCATCCATCGATCGCCAGCGCGCATCCTGGCAGCTAGGCGCTCGCTGATTTCGCGGAGGATCTTGGACTGCTCGTCGATGGCGAGCTTGAGGTTCGGCTCCATGGCCCCCAAGTGCTTGGCGCAGCGCGTGAAGTAGGATTTCTCCAGCCCAGAGACCGGTTTCTCCGATACCATTTTGTTAACAACCCAGATCGCCGAGCCGCCGCAGCATGTTCCAGGAACCAGAGAAGGGGAGTGGAGGGAGAAGAAGAATAGTAGTATTAGGGTTCACAATTCTGGACCCCTCTCTCTCAGCGGACATGTTGTTTAAGTATTTTATTACACGGCCTCCGGCCCATCAGTTGATCCAGTCGCGGCCCACGACCCTGGAATTCGGCCTTCGTGCACGGCGACCCTTTTCTCCTCCTCCGGCTTCAGTCTTGGTTCCCTGTTCTTCTGAATGTGCCTCGTCAGCTATGCTGACACCACCCCAGCCAGTCCTCTCGCGCTCGCCCACCAGAGCACAGAGGCTAGTTGGGGGATTTTTTGTGATTGCCTTGGTGTTTGCCGAAAATCACACTTAGGTTGTCTAAGCTTTGTTTCGATCATTTCGTGTTTTGTAAATTATATGGATCGGAAAACAAATCTTCTTGGGGTAAACTAGAAATCATCTTCAGTCTTTGCATACACCACTTATTTGTCAAATTAACGATAGAATATAATTGTTATATGTGATGTATTAGTATAAATTTGCTATACATAGGTCTAGACCGAGTTTTGTAGACATTTGGTCCGCCCTACCTGAAATTTTCAGGCTGGGTCTGCCACTGGTTGTAGTGTTGGGGAGGGCAAACTCGTGGAGCAAGATAGCTGCAGTTGCTTGGTTGGCTTTGTAATCTTGGATTGGTAGAGTAGAGCTTTGGTTGGATTTTGGGTGGATTAAAATAGCTGCGGTTGCCTGGTAGGCTTCGCAATCTTTTAATTTGGTCGGATTTCGGGGTTTCGAATTCTAACAGGGAATGTGGGGTGGAGGAAGGCGATATATAATCTTACTCTTGTGGTTGAAATTTATCTGATTCTTTAGATGTTACCGATGGGGGTACTGACCCATTAGTCTGGGACGAAGTATTAGAGGTTCTTGGTTGTGCAAGTCTTGGGTACTTTAGTTTGTTCTGATGCAATTACAAGTCCCGAGTAAGTTTATTTCATAGTGTGCAAATTTGGTGGGTGTTGCTGTAGGACATAGGAATGTTGCAAGAGCAGCATTGCAGTAGTGGTCAATAAATGCTAATTTTTGAGATACGTGAATATAATTTTTGGTGCATGTTTTTCCATCCATCTCTTAGAAATCTGCTAGTGTCAGCTTTGTTTTGTACTAATACCTAGTAGTAACCATCCACCCCAGGAATTGCTCAGTATTATGTTTATTTACTTAGCACAATTTCTGGATATGAAAGTGTTGTCGACGGGACGCCTTCCTGGGCAAGCAGTACCAGCGCCGGCAGCAGTAGTTTGTTAGGAGATTTTCAGTTTGTTATTTGTTGAGAGTTTTAGGGAAGGCTTATCCTTATCCCCTAGTTGTTGAGAGTTTTAGGTAAGGCTTATCCTTATCCCTGAAGGACTTATCCCTTTGAGAAATTTGCTATTATAACACTCCGAAGAACGCGTCTCGTCGGAATGGGATTCCGATCCATCTTCTTGCCAAAATGGAACTCCGAACGGATGGAAATCGTTGTTGTGGCATCACAACGCTACTGACGAAGACCACAATCAATAAGTCTGGCCAGGTTTCTCTTTTGCCCCTTTGTCTCTCTCTCGTTCACCTCCCCTCTCTCTACTTCGCCCTTATTTTCTCGCACCGTCGAAATTGCCACTGCTCATCACCGCACACTCACCTTCACCTCCACCATGGTTCTCTATTCACGACCTCGACCTCATCCTCCTCATCTTCCTCGTAAGCCTGCTTCTCGGTCTTCGGCTGGCCGTGGCTCCTGTCCAATTCATCTGGCGCAGGGCGGGGGTGTCTGTGAATGATAGGAGAAGGTGTCTGACGTCGCGTTGCGCGCGGAACTGGGTGGATGACACCCTGGGCACAGTGGTCGACATGTTCTACGCCTGGATCTTGTTCCATATGTCGTCCCTCCTGCCGATCATCGTCGTCTCCATGGTCCTTCTCTTTCATCATGATGGTAGCCTTCTTGGTGCCAGCAACGGCGGCTTTGTCGTTGTCGCCATCGCCAGCGCCCTGCTCGACGACCTGTTGGCACGGGAGGAGCCGCTGCTCGATGGTCTCGCCGTGTCGTCCACGGTACACTGAGGCCGGTGGCGAGCATGGTGACGCATGCACCGGCTCATCTTCGCCAACCATGGGGAAGGAGAAGAGCGAGTGGGGGAGCTGCTCTCCATGGGGTAGGGGCAAGACCGTTAGCCGACAATCATTAACGACCTAGACTTTTGTTAGCTTGGCAGTTAAACTGAAACAACGTTTTCCATCGGTTCGGAGTACCATTTTGGCGAGAAGATCGATTGGAGTCCCATTCCAACGAGACACATTCTTCGGAATGTTATAATCGCAAATTTCTCTATCCTTTTTAGCTATTAGTTACTTGAGAATATCAGGAACCTGTAATTATAAAGAGGGAAGTAGTTTGTATCAGGAAAATTACTGAAGAAGCTTTTCCTTGTAAGGTGAGCTGTTTCAGTCGACTTGGCACACTCTGCTATTGGGAACAACAACTTCACCTCTTGTCGGTCCCCATATCCACTCAGATCCCTTCCATAATCCCAAGCCTTACTGCGCTCTCCCCTGCGTAGTCCTAGGCGCCCACGCCATATCAAATTGGTATCGTAGACAGATGACGCATCGACCTCCATGTCTAGCGTTAGTGAAGATTCTGGTACCTTGATCGACTTTGCCAAGTTGGATAGGATTCTGGGCCAGCTCGCCAACGTGAACTCTTGTATGGACTCACATGACCAACGATTAGCACGACTGAAGATCCTGTCAGTCACACAACATCCGCAACATAGGACACCACCACGGCGCCAAGATACATCTGCTCTGACTGGTGGTGGCCACAACATGAGAGCGGCCACTTGCAACCAGAGCCGCGGTACTGGGTTGGGAAGTGGTGGCATGACAAACAGAAGCCTTGTCCACTAGGATCGCTTCGACGACAACGGACCACCATGCCCCAAGATAAAATTCCCACATTTTGATGGTGAATCTGATCCCTTGTCGTGCCTCAACAAGTGTGACATGTATTTCAGAGGAATGAGGACCTCAGAAGATGAGAAGGTGTGGCAGGCTTCTCTGCACCTTGACGACGTTGTGGCAGAGTGCTTCTATACCCTCGAACGCCACATCAGTGGCATCCTCATCTGGTCCTGTTTCTTCGAGTTTGTCCACATGAGGTTCAGGCATCCCCTATGTACGAACGACATAGCTGATATGAAGGAGTTACGCCGAACCGACACGGTCGAGGAATACTAGCGCCAATTCCTCAAGCTGTTGTGCCGCTGTGACATGTCCTAGCAGCAACAGACCAACATGTCATGGCCAGCCTAGGAGAACCTCTACGCATCGACGTCTAGTTGGTTTGGCCGACGACTCTACAACACGCCCTGCACCTGGTTAGGGCCTACGAACGACGTCTGCTCTCCATATCTAGCGCCGTCAAGTCCTCATACTTGACAACAACACCCTCCAAATCCTTGGTGGCCTCGGTGCCCCAACTAGCAACATAGACAACAAGCGGACCACGTCTCCATCGCCTCTCCCTCGACAAGATCGCCACCAAGTGCGCCAACGGGGAGTGCTATCTATCATTGCCTGGAGAAATATTCTTTTGATCACAAGTGTGCAAGTTGCGGCGTGTTCCTGCTCGAACTAGAGGGCGAAGACATGGAAACGAAGATACCATGACTGGGATCAACGTCGCTGACATACTCGAACTTCCAGTCACCATCAACGACATCACCCTCACCGCACTGGTGGATTCAGGATCCACTAGCACCTTTCCATTGTGCCCTAGCCTCTAAAGAATTTCTCACAGCGCTGGAGCTGGGATGGGTTCGTGGCTATGGTGGTGAGATGTTGTGTAAGATGGTTGCATGAATGGAAGTGGCGATGGAGAATGTGGCATCGAGATCTGATGGATCGACAACGGTGGTGCCGTGGAATTCAGGGCGTTGGATGAGTGCAGAGTTGGTGTGGTTGGCGTGGAGGTTGAGATGAGATTGGAAGTTGTGTAAATAGTCGGAATGCCGCCATATCCAGGGAGGCCATAAGGCAGGCCTGGCGAATTGCTGAAAGCCATAGATGGAGAAGAAGACGGGGTCCACGAGCTTCCATGTCCGTCAGGCGGGCGGAGACGTCAGACACCGTAGTGGCTAACTCGGTGATGATCCTGGTTAGATTGCCCAACTTCTGGCCGACGCGGCAACATTAGATGCCTCGTCGCTGGTCTCAGGATCAGAACTGGCCATATCGATACCAGGTTGGTAGAGCTGCGTTGATTCCTTAGGTTGCATGTGTGGGTTGGAGGGACACTGGGTTGGGGAGCCCAGCGAGTTGGCGCCGTGCTGGAACACGGTGAGAGGAACTGGATTATAGCGAAGGCAAGGAGTCAATCTCCTTCCTTAGATTTTAACTTGCCTGCCCTCAAACAGGGTCCAGGATGATATATATATTCTCTGGATTACACGACCTGATAACAAACTATCTTGATTACAAGACCTGCTAACAAACTCCTAATACTTATCTATCCTAACAACTCGACTTTCTTGTAACAAACTAATCCTTATCTAATGCTTTGGTCCTAACAGCCTTAGCCCTTCTGCCGTAGACTTTCCCTGTTATAACACCTTGACATCCATTCTTGTGATGATCTAAAAGGGATTGGACTATTAGTAGTAACTATTGGACTGAAGATAATTTATTGGTAAAAACTGCTGATATTTGTGGGAGGGGAAGAGGCATGCTCCCAAATTGAAACACTTGAGTGCTAAATATTGTTTGAATTTCTGTTTTATTTTGATTTATTTTCAGCAAGCATACTTCAAGTGCGCATATGGTTGCTTTGATCGGCGCCATACTCAGGAAGCGATCAGCAACTGTGTGGAGAATTGTAGTGTGCCTGTCCTTGCTGCCAACAATGTTTTTGAGAGTGAGATGGCCAAGTTTCAGGTACTTCTAACTTCTAATTTCCTGCGTTACAAGTATCATTTTTCCCAAATAGAACGTAGTATCAGGCTTTTCTTTGTTCATTTTTTTAGTAACTTAATCCCTTTGTGGCTTTGTGCTTATGTTGAAATTATGATTGACTATCTTTTGATGCAGTGAAGTTAATTGTTTCGTAGCTGTAACTTTTTACTACAGAATCTTTCTGACTTTAAGTTACTAAAATTTGATTTATGTCCTCCATTTTGCTCTGATTTTATTGATGTTTGCAGCCACTCTAATGCTGTGTGTAAATGGACTATGTTCCAAGTGTATGCATGATAGTTTCAATGTTGTTCAGTCACCAGCCCTAATACCTCAACAATCATGATGTATGTTGTTGGTTCGCTGTGATGGTGTACTTGTTTCATGCAATCAACCATGTATGCAATCACTTGTCATATGGAAGTCCTATTCCTAGAAGATAATTTAGGATTAATAAGCAGCATATTTGTTGCTATAGTTATTTTTGTTCGATGAATATGCTTTAATGGTCTCAATGGTACAAGTAGGAGTTTTATAAGGTTCTCCCCTGCAGCAATTTAGTTTTTGCTTCATCCTTATGTACGTTGTACTTCTGACATACAATCTGAGAACCTTCCTTCACTTCATCTGTTCTGTTGAGGTTCACATCATCACATGTCAACAGTTCTGACATACAATAGGGCATGTTTCCCACCTGGTTATTTTATCGTAAATTTATTATTAGTATTTATTAGTGGTTGTCAGTGTTATTGAAGATGGTTCTCTCAAGTGTCTGGAATCATGTACAGACACAATCTTGTCACTTTGAACAGAAAACTATACCCTTTGTAGGCAAACAACTACTTTAGTCCAACCCCAATAAAACAAGGTTCCTTTGAATTTTTCATCTTGTTTTATTCAACTTTGAACAGAAAAACTATACCCTTTGTAGTTGTTTTTAGTTTCTGTTTTATCGACAGGGATATATGACTGATAGCGTCTTTTTGAACGTCGACCCATCTTGGGTATTTGTAAATTATTTATGTCGCTGTATTTAATAAGTGCTCCCTTCAGATAGTTCAAAGATTCATCTTTAGTTGGAATTGAAGCTTGATTCAAATCTATACTACCCTCTGAATAAGCCCTGACACTGATTGCTTCAACATCGCAACTTTGGTACTTTTCTGCGTACTTATTCAACACATTTATTATTTCTTTTAATATGAACTCATTAGCAATGCGGGTTCCATCAGCATATGTAAGCTTAATTGCTTTTTATAAAGTAATATTAATGGGATTACCATCTATATTCAATCGATATTGGAGTGTGAACTTAGCGGAACCCTGGATTGATGGGTAAACCCTATTTATTAACAATTCCATAAATGCTGAAGCAAGCATGGTAACCGCCCCTGCTTTAGGATAGGGCTCCTCAAAGTCTTGTACCGTAATGACGCTTGTTTGCCTACAAAGGGTATAGTTTTCTGTTCAAAGTTGAATAAAACAAGATAAAAAATTCAAGTTTTTTTGAACAGAAAACTATACCAGCTTGTCTTATTCATCCTTTTTTGCGAAATAATGAAAAATTCAAAGCCATGTTTAAAGTACTACCTCCGTTTTTCGAATATTTGTCGCCGTCTAGTTCAGTTTTGAACTAAAACGTGACAAATAAAAAAGAACGGAGGGAGTATATTATATGCTAAATGATATAACAATAAAAATCAATAATGATTATGATTTTTTTTGAATAAGACGAACCGATCAAATTTGGTGTAAAAAAGTCAAACGAATTATAAATTGAAACACATGAATATTGTAGCTGCCTAACTGTAATTCATCTCCTAGTAGGTTCATATTCATAGGAACCTTGTTTTGGCCTATTGCTATTTTAGTGTTTAGATTATGCATGTATTTCTCAGCATAAACTAGCATGCCACCTATATATATATCTTTGTTACATTGCCCCTTGCTTTAGGGAATGTTGAACCGGTCATTGAGGGTCTGTCAAGATAAGTTTGAAGCTGCCAATCTCCAGAAGTTGAAATCAGATGCAACTCGGGAACTGGAATCCTGTGTCAACAGATCTATTGATGACAGCCTCAGGGTCCTTCCGCATGTGGTGGATCAGATCAAGTCCACCCTCAAAATCAATTAGAGGCACTATTACTTTTAGCAAATGAACCAGATATAGTTGAGAATGTTTCATATTCACATTCGCGGCATAACTCCACATTTTGAGAGCTCTTACCGATATTGATAGAACATGATCACTCTATCGTAGTTTTTTGGATTCTGCTCTTACCACTAGTCCTGGCATGTCAACAGCGTCGACATTTTGAACTCTACTGAGAACACAGCTTAGGCATTGAAAGGCAGGATGAACTTGTGCTACATGTGTACAAGAATACTCTTACGTCTTGTGATTTTTTACGTTGCTGTAAAGTACAAATTGTATGTTGCGACGATAAAATGCAAAAAATCATAACAGACAAGTAATAAAGAAAACATGCGTATAAAAACAACACTAACCTTAAAACAATAATGCAATAAAATAAAGAATAATTAGGGTAAAAGAAAACATACTGGTCAACAGCATAACGATTGCAGTCTCTACAACAAGCTAGAAGTTGTCTGGACAAACACAAATGTTTGGTGTCCACTCACCATTAACTCACAAAAAAAAATCACCTACACTTCTGTGGACGCATTACATTGCCAGCCAGCCGGATGTGGTCCTTATGCTTACTACTTCCTCCGTTTCGTTTTAGTTGTCGCTGAACAGTGCAAAATTGAACTATCTAGCGACAATTAAAAAGAAACGGAGGGAGTACTATTAAAAGTCAAGGAGGCCTCCACAGGAGGCGAGGCCGTGCCCCGTCCGCCTCAGCCTCAGGGTTGACGACACCAACGCCACCTCTCCTGGCCTTCGCCCAAGCCGTTGCCTCCTCACCCCTCGCCCACGGTCGTGGCCACATTGTTGCTGGATTGTCAACATGCTCGTGTAGATCGACCGCTTGTGACACCCGTGGCCGAACGGTGCGCCACCGTCGACGTGAGTAGCCGCAGAGATCGCCGGTGAGAACCGGGAAGACACAAGTAAGTGGCTGGGTATGAGTTTCTGTATTATTTCTTTTCGTGACCTTCAAGTCTGCTGATTACAATCCTTTTAAAGACTTCACTCACACAGGCCCACTCCACCACCCTTTACAACCATACGGCCCAAACGGTCCACTACTACAGCACGACGCCTACTTGTCTTCACACACGCGCCACCGTGCTGACATCTTCCCCTCCGCCAGAAGTTGATTGCCCCCAATCAAGCACCTCAGGAAAACGATTCTTGAGCACATCAAAGTCCTCCCAGGTAGTAGCATCAGTCGGAAAACCAGACCACAACACTTGGACCTGTATCACCGGTTTGTTGCCTTTCTTCACCAACCGACGATCCACAATCTGCAGAGGCTTTACTGTCACACCAGACAAATCCACCAGTTGAGAAATATCTGAGAAAATTGGAGTGTACTTTGGAATGAACGGCTTGAGTTGAGAAACATGAAAAACTGGGTGAATCAAAGCTGTCGATGGCAGCTCCAATCTGTAGGCGACAGAACCCACACGCTGCAGAACTGTGAAGGGACCAAAAAATTTGAAAGCAAGCTTCAGGTGAGACCGGCTGACCACGGAATTCTGAACATAGGGCTGTAGTTTCAAAAGCACTTTATCTCCCACTTGAAACTCCCTATCAAGACGGTGCTTATCAGCCTGAATCTTCATTCGGTTTTGAGCAGTAGCCAATCTGTTCTTCAACAGCTCTGAGTAACCTGTACACTCCTGAAACAACTCCTCCACCGACTGGTCACCTCCCACAGCCACAATTGGTGCAGCTGCAAACACCGCGTCATACCCATACAAGGCTTTGAAGGGTGAGCATCCCAGAGCAGTGTGGTAAGAAGAATTATACCAAAATTCGGCCAATGGTAACCATTGCTTCCACTTAGTCGGATTGTCATAGATAGCACAACGCAAATACATTTCAACACATTGATTAACCCGCTCTGACTGCTCGTCTGACTGTGGATGATATGCAGTGGTCAAAGCTAGCTTGATGTTGAGAGATTGAAAGAGAGACTTCCAAAAAGTACTAGTGAAGATTTTATCTCGGTCAGACACCAAAGACCTTGGAGTCCCATGGAGTTTCACTATATTATCCAAAAAAAACCCGAGCCACCGCATGAGCTGAGAAAGGATGATTCAGTGGAAAAAAATGAGCATACTTCGTATATGGATCCACCACCACCAGAATTGTGTCATAGCCCTCTGATTTAGGAAGCCCTTCAATAAAGTCCATTGTCAGATCTTGCCAAGCACCTTGGGGAATGGGCAACGGTTGCAGCAACCCATGAGGATGTGTTCTTTCCCCTTTGGCATGCTGACAGATATCACATTGTTTCACATAGTCCAACACATCAGCTTTTAACCCCTTCCACCAAAAGAGCCTTTTAAGCCTGTGATAAGTAGCTTGCCCCCCAGAATGTCCCCCCACTGCACTGTCATGGAGAGCTGAAATGAGTTTAGTTTTTAAGGCTGAGTTGTGAGCAATCCAAATCAGTCCTTCCTTCCTGATCACACCTTGGTGCAAGGAGAAGCTGTCTTCATTAGGACTGTGAACAACAAGTTGACCCAACAGGTCCTGAGCAAAGGCATCAGTAGCATAGGAATTAATCACATCTTGAATCCATAGTGGTTGGACTTGGGTAACCATCTGAACACTCATAAGATGACCCACCCTGGACAAGGCGTCAGCAGCCACATTTTCCTTTCCCTTGCGGTACACCACTTTGAATTGCAGCCCCATCAGTTTAGCCATAGCCTTCTTTTGCCACTCTGAGTGTAAGGTTTGCTCCTCCAAAAAACTCAAGGCTTGATGGTCAGTTTTGATAGTGAACTCAGTGTGCTGCAAATATTATCTCCATTTAGATACAACCAGCAATAGGGCCAAGAATTCCTTCTCATAAATCGACAATAGCTGGTTCTTAGTACTGAGGACCTTACTCAAATATGCCACTGGTATGTGGTTTTGCATTAACACCGCACCAATCCCCACTACACATGCATCTGTCTCTACCTCAAATGGCTCAGAGAAGTGTGGAAGGGCCAAGACAGGAGTGGTGACCATAGCCTGTTTGAGAGTAGAGAATGTTGTTTCTGCTTCTGCAGTCCACCGAAAAGATTTCTGCTGCAATAACTTTGTGAGAGGTTTAGCTATAATACCATAATTCTTCACAAATCGTCGATAATATCCAGTAAGACCTAGAAACCCTCTCAACTCAGAAACAGATGAAGGAGTAGGCCACTTTTGCATTGCTTCAGTCTTGGAAGGGTCTGCAGCTACTCCTTGCTGTGAAATGATATGTCCCAAATAAGATAACTCGGTTTTGCCAAAAGCACACTTTGATCTCTTAAGAAAAAATTATGCTCCCTGAGTATATCAAACACCAGCCTCAAGTGGTGTAAGTGCTCCGCCCAAGAACCACTATATACTAAAATGTCATCCAGAAATACCATTACAAATTTTCTGAGAAAAGGAGCCAGAATGGAATTCATAGCGCACTGGAAAGTAGCTGGGGCGTTGGTAAGACCAAAGGGCATGACTCGAAACTGGTAATGACCCTGGTGAGTTTTGAAAGCTGTTTTGTATTCCTCGGTTTCCTGCATTCGAATCTGATGGTAGCCCGCAGTGAAATCTAGACCGGTAAAATATTGTGTACCCGCTAGTTCTTCCAAAATTTCTTCCACTAGGGGCATCGAAAATCTGTTCTTGATAGTGAGATCATTTAACTTCCTATAGTCCACACAAAAACGCCAGGATCCATCTTTTTTTTAACTAGAAGGACTGGTGAGGCAAAAGGACTGGTGCTAGGGGTGATCAAACCAGCCTGCAGCAGTGTAGTGACCTGCCTTTCTATCTCATCTTTGTGAAAGGGGGAGTACCTGTAAGGCTTAGAGTTTACAGGCACTGATCCAGGCATTAGTGGTATGCAGTGATCAAACTGTCTCATGGGTGGCAACTGAGTGGGTGTAGGATCTAGGACACCGGCTAGAGGGGGGGTGAATAGACGGTTTTGACTAAAAACAACAATACTCAATAAATTTAATCAATGCAACAAGAGAAATAAATTATCTAGTGTCAATAAGTAAACAATGTATGAAAAACAACTACGGAGATTGAATACTTGAAGAACAATGAGCAAAGCACTAATCAATTGCAAGGCAATAAGTAATGCTAGAAAGAATAGACACCGAAATTTATCCCGTGGTATCGGTGATTTGCCGATCACCCCTAATCCACGTTGAGGTGGACTTCAAGCTCTCACTTGCTCCTCTATCAAGACACGACTTGATCTTTGAGCCAAGTGGACAAGAAATCACTCAATACCTCGATTCCACTAATGTCACCTTTGCCGCTCCGGCGAGGTAGGCGCGAACCCCTCACAATCCACACCGCGGCTTCTCCACAATCTTCTTGGAGAGCTCGACGGAGACAATCACCCGAGCCGTCTAGGAGGCGGCAACCTCCAAGAGTAACAAGCCAACAACGCTTGCTCGGTGTACCACCTAGTGCCTCAAGAATCACCAAATGATGCAAATGCACTAGGAACACTCAATCCCTCACTAGAATGCAATCCCAAGCAAAGAGTGTGAGAGAGTGAGTTGGAGGATCACAAATGAGCTCAATGTATGCAAGGAATGGCCAAGAGAGGTCACACACACGAGCTACCCTTCTATTTATAGTCCCCCATCTAAAACCAACCGTTATGTGCAAAAGGGGGCAGTTCTGCGCACACGCGGACCGTCCGCGCCCTAGGGCCGGACGGTCCGCCGTACACCATAACGGCTATAATGACCGTTGAAACATGTCAGAGCAGACTAAAAAGGTGGGTCCGGACAGTCCGCCCAGCAAGGCCGGACCGTCCGCGACCTGGCAATTTCAAACACCCGAGCCTCGGATCAAACGGAGTTAACATACGCGGACCGTCCGGCTATAAATCCCGGACCGTCCGCGACCTGAGACAGTACTGTCCGGACTGGCCACCCGGACAGTCCGTAGTACAAAACAGTAAAAGCACACAGTCCCTGTTCAAAGACGAGTTAGACACTTGCGGACCGTCCGCCACTCACAGGCGGACCGTCCGCCTAATAAATCAGGGGCTGACCCGAGAACACCTTCCTCTGGACAAGACTGCGGACAGTCCGGCCCTACGGCCCGGACGGTCCGCAGTGCACTCATACAGAACTAGCCCGAAATGAACTAATACTGGACCCCTCTGGATGGGTCGCGGACGGTCCGGCCACTTGGCCCGGACGGTCCGCCGACCCCAAGACTTAGTCATTTTCCAAACTCGCTTTTGAAAAGATTTTAACTTTCGGAAACGGAAGCGCTGCTAGTCCTCATGCAAATGCAACCACTAGATGCTCTATGAGGCACTAAGTCTTACACAGAACAAAGTCATTAACCCCTCTTAATAGTACGGCTATCTAGCCTACCAATCCGGTCACTTTCTTCTCTAAACACCTGGTGACCGGCAAAAACAAAACCTATGTTATACCTTTGCCTTCACCTGATCCACAACCAATGCTTATAAGTCTTCAAGACTTCTCAGTTCACTGTGGTTCAACCTGCATTCTTATTTCTTCAAGAATTATTAGACCACAAGTAGTTGTCATTAATTACCAAAACATTACCAAAGGGGCCTAGATGATTCACAATCTCCCCCTTTTTGGTAATTGATGACAACACCACATTGTATATAAAAGAGAAGTTTAGTTTCTCCAAATCTCTCTCATACCTAAGGTATAAGATAGATCTTGGAGATGAGTTTTATAGGACTTATCTTGATTTGAAGTTCTGTCCGAGAGATAGATAAATCCCAATAAAAAAACTCAGTATGTAAGAAAGGCTCCCCCTAAGTGTGTGCAGGATTATCTGACGTTAAAGATATAACACACATAATATATTGGAGCTTGATGGAGACTTTCCTACAAACATGGTTATCGAGGCATACAAGAGATGATCCATCGAGTGAGCGCAGCAATTATAATTACTCCTCGAATAACCACACATAGAGAAATTTGAACTAAAACATAGTTCATCCCACAGAATATTACAGACAATAGTCCACAGACATACGACATAGAGTTAATAGTTCAACCAGTTCCAAATGCGTAAGTCATAAACTAATGCAAGCAAGCGGCATAAAAGATAAAATGCATATGCATGGTCTTTAATGTCCACATAGAACCACCAACTCCCCCTGAAGGAGACGCCAGACAATCATCACTTCTCACTTGTCTCTCCCCCTTTGGCATCAATTGCCACAAAGGAGAGGCCTCACTGATCGCTCGGCGGAGGATGCATATTGTAGTAATGAGTGCTGAAGGTATCAAACAGGGAGGAGAACTGGCCAAAATCCTGCTGGAGCTGCTGCTGCCTCTGACTGATCTCCTGCATGTTGTCATGGGTAGAGAGATTATCAAACTGACTAGAGAGAGCACCCATGTTGTCCTGAAAACTCTGTTGCATATTGTTCAGCCTGGTCATGATGGGATCAGTGACATTAGTGTGAATCTGATCACGAAAATCAGAAAACTCAGAGTTGAGTGCATCCCAGTTACTGTCAAACTGAGACTGCATGGCATCGAAACGGTGATCCATTTGTGTCACCAGACCATCAAAGCGTGTATCAATGTGAGTCTCAAGGCCCTGCTGCATATTGTGAAAATAAGGATCGAAATATCCTGGAGCAGGCTCCCAATAGTGCTGAGGCTGAGGAGGAGGTGGAGGAGGAGGCATCTGCTGTTCCTCAACATTAGGAGCTGCTCCACCCTCATAGCCAGGGTCTTCCTCATCATCTGGGAATGGAGTGAGCGGCCTGGTGAGAAACCCTATCTCATTCTTAAAAGACCTGAATGGAGTGTGAACAATCTCACATGGGCCCTCAAATCTTGTCTTGGATTTGATGAGAGCCATAATGTAGGGAGCATATGCCAAGTTTTGATTCTTGTCCATCTTTAAATCATTAAGCTGCCTCATCATGAAAAGAACAATGTTCATGACTTCACCATTCATGATGTGCTGGATTATGTTCCAGAACTTATCTCGAATTTTACTCTTATCACCACTCTTGGGAAGAATGGTGACTCTGGCAATCTTGTTGATGACAGCAGGATGATGTCTGAGTCCTGCTGTTTCTCCAAACCTCCTGGGTATACCAAGTCTGGCTGGCTCATAAAACTGCACAAAATCCTCAAAATTATCTTCAGTATAAAGATCCACTCCAGCAGAAATGGTGCCATAGTTCAGACTGTTGGCAGCTGCAAAGTCAGCAAAAGAAGCAGAGTAGCGCTTGAAGCCAGTCATCCAGGTGATAGATTCTTCTGCAATATCAATCTCTGAGGTAGCCAAGAATTGCTTAACTGCCATTTCATTGAAATCGGTGCGCTGCCCATAAACTGATATAACCCACATGTTTCAAATTTTGGGGATGAGACCCTCCATGACTGATTGACTGAGCAAGAAGGACCAATCAATCACCTGATGCTTATGAAAGTTGGTATCCACCAGGGTGCCCCAAAAGACATCAAACTGCAGCTGAGTGTGGAAAAACTGAATATTTGTATCTGATGGCAGAGCATACTGGTTCACAGTCCGTCTAGAGCAGTACTCAGCCATAGAAAATCTCCGCTTTGGGTAAGTCCATCCTTGTATATCAATGGGATAATCAGGATGAACATGAGGAAAATCTTCCGCATCCATGGATTCAGTGCCCCCAGCTGAGGATTGGGCCTCTGAATCAGTGGTTGGTACATAGTCATCATCATTTCCACGAGGGCGCTTGGATTTTAAAGCGACCTGCAAGTTTCTTGCGCAGACCACCAAGACCACTGCAACAATGTGACAGACATACACAGATAAATAATTGAATCCAATCACCATGTGTAAAAGGAATGGAACTGTAGTGCTCTGCCAGGGTCCGGACGGTCCGCACTAGGGGGCCGGACGGTCCGCGCCAGAGGCCCGGACGGTCCACGTCCACCAGGCGGACGGTCCGCGACCGACCAGGGGCGACTCCAAGAACCCTAGCCGCCACAAGTGTTCAATTTGATGTTTTTGCAGATAATATCCAGCCAAACAAGTTCAAAATTTTGCATAGCATTGATATTGAGAAGAACTATCAATCCCACCAATCAGATTTTGAAACTCACTGCTGAATTTCAGATCAGAGAAGAAACCCAAATAATCTCAAAGTTGATGAAATTTGATTAAATCCACAGGATTTGAGAATACCGTGATGAAGACATGTTGAGGGAATGTTGCTGCAAGCTGTCAGACTGTCCGCACGCAACTTCACTTCACGGTCCGCGCACACTCGACACAAGAGAGTATATAGCGAGTGGAGAGCAAGAGAGAACAACCAAATGGGCACAACTGGCAAGTCTGCGGGCTCTGTCCCTTTTTCTGCCCTGTCGCGGACGGTCCGCGCGGGGGGCGGCGGACGGTCCGCGCCCTGATGATCTCAGACGGTCTGCGAGGCTGCTCGGACTGTCCATTTCCTGATGCTGCGGACGGTCCGCGGTCCATGGGCGGACGGTCCGCGGCCTGATACCCATTTTTCCAATTTCTGTCCACTTGCTGATTTTGAATTTCGAATCCGAATTGGTGCTTATATATGGACATTTTGACCAATCCAGGAGTTAGTATGCATGCATATACATATTGTGTAATTGAGAAGTGCGAGACTTTCGAATTAAACTATCTAGAACAATTAGAAATGAAAAATGCACCAATAATACCAAATAAATAGCATAAAAAGCATGTTTAGACCCGAGATGCAAGACGACACATGTGTGATCAACTTCAAGCCACATTTGAGAGATCGATCACATTCATTTCACTTCTTAGGGAACAAAATCTTGTTTCATCCAAAGGCTTTGTAAAAATGTCGGCCAATTGATCATCCGTTCCGATGGAATAAATACAAATATCTCCCTTGCCAACATGATCCCTTAAGAAGTGATGCCGTATATCAATATGCTTGGTTCTTGAGTGTTGGACCGGATTTGTCGCCAATTTTACCGCACTCTCATTATCACACATGAGAGGCACATTCTTGAAAATAACTCCATAATCCAATAAAGTTTGTTTCATCCATAATAGTTGAGCACAATAATTTCCGACCGATATATATTCCGCCTCGGCGGTAGATAGAGCAACCGAATTTTGTTTCTTAGAAGACCATGAAACAAGAGATCTACCAAGAAATTGACAACAACCGGAGGTGCTTTTTCTATCAACTTTGCACCCCGCATAGTCCGAATCCGAGTATCCAATTAATTCAAAGTGAGCACCTTTGGGATACCATAGACCAATATTGGGGGTATACTTCAAATATCTTAAAATTCTTTTTGCGGCCTTCAAATGAATCTCTCTAGGTGAAGCTTGAAACCGAGCACACATGCATACACTAAACATAACATCGGGCCTAGATGCGGTAATATAAAGTAAACTACCAATTATTGAACGATAAAGTTTTTGATCAACCATAGTACCTCCTTCATCTAAGTCTAGATGACCATTTGTTGCCATTGGAGTCTTGATAGGCTTAGCATTTTCTAAACCAAACTTCTTGAGCATGTCCTTCAAATATTTTGATTGACTTATAAAAATACCATCTTTCAATTGTTTGATTTGAAGGCCAAGAAAGAAGCTCAATTCTCCTATCATAGACATTTCAAATTCCTTTGACATCATTTTTCCGAACTCCTCACAAAATAATTCATTAGTAGATCCAAAAATAATATCATCAACGTAGATTTGACAAACAAATAAATCTTTGCCAATTCTTTTAGTGAATAGAGTAGTGTCAACCTTCCCAATTTTGAAGTCTTTGGAAAGCAAGAAATCCCTAAGCCTTTCATACCAAGCGCGTGGAGCTTGCTTAAGCCCATAGAGAGCTTTAGAAAGCTTGAACACATGGTTAGGTCTTTTGGGGTCCTCAAAACCGGGAGGTTGTTCAACATACACTAGTTCACTAATCTTACCATTTAGAAAGGCACTCTTTACATCCATTTGGTAGAGCTTGATATTGTGTGCACAAGCATAAGCAAGTAGAATCCGGATTGCTTCTAACCTTGCTACGGGAGCAAATGTCTCCCCAAAATCCAATCCTTCAATTTGAGTATATCCTTGTGCAACTAATCTTGCCTTGTTTCTTACTACCACACCATCTTCATTGTGCTTGTTGCGAAACACCCATTTTGTACCAATAACATTGTGGTTCTTTGGTCTCTCAACAAGCTCCCAAACTTCATTTCGAGCGAAGTATTTAATTCTTCATGCATTGCATTCACCAATCAACATCAAGTAGAGCTTCATCTACACGGTTAGGTTCCATACAAGATACAAAAGAGAAATGTTCACAAAATGAAGCTATGCGAGAGCGAGTTTGAACACCCTTACTAATATCACCCACAATTTGATCAACCGGGTGATCCTTCACAATGGAATGATGAATTCTTGATACCGTTTGATAGTTGCTTGTTGAAGCATTTGGAGGAACCGTAGGTCTTGAAGTACCTTGATCATGAGTATCTATGGTTTCATCGAGTTGTTGGCTTTGGTGATCTTCCTCATTTATAGTTGAGGATGAAGGAATGATAACCACACTATCTTCATCATCATCTTCCTTAGGTTTTATTTCACCAATGGCCATTGTTTTCATTGCATTTATCAATTGAGTTCCCCCAACATCATCGAGATTATCACTCTCATCTTGAGACCCATTTGTTTCATCAAATTCAACATCATATGCTTCCTCAATAATACCATGAGTTTTGTTGAGACTCTATAAAGCCTTACTATTTGATGAATATCCAAGAAGAAAACCCTCATCACATTTCTTCTCAAATTTAGAAAGCCGGCTTCCCTTTCTCAAAATATAACATTTGCAACCAAATACCCTAAAATATGAGATATTTGGCTTTCTACAATGAGCAATTCATATGGAGTTTTCTTCAAGAGCTTGTGACAATATAGTCTATTTGATGAATGACAAGCGGTATTTATTGCCTCGGCCCAATAAGAATCCGATATATTATATTCCGCTAACATAGACCTTGCCATATCAATAAGAGTTCTATTCTTTCTTTCAACAATACCGTTTTGTTCCGGGGTATATTTGGAAGAGAATTCATGTTTGATACCCTTTGTCATCACAATATTGATCAATTCTTGCATTTTTGAATTCCGACCCATTATCACTTCTACCTTTTTGATGTCGAAATCAAATTGATTTTGAGCCAATATAGCAAATGACTTGAATGTTTCAAACACATTGGATTTGTCTCGTAGAAAATAAACCCAAGTAAATCTTGAATAGTCATCCACAATCACAAGACAATAAGAATTACCACCAATACTTACAAAAGATGTGGGCCCAAATAAATCCATGTGAAGTAATTCCAAAGGTCGATGAGTGGACATTTGACTTTTATTTGGATGAGTATTTGCACTTGCTTACCCGGCTTGACAAGAGCTACACAATTTGTTCTTTTCAAACTTCACATCTTTTAAGCCTCGAACTAAGTCATGCTTGGTTAACCGATTGAGTTGCTTCATCCCAACATGACCAAGTCTTCTATGCCATAACCAACCTAGTGAAGCTTTTTGAAAATAGGCAAGTTGTAAGCTTTGCCTCATTAGATGAGAAATCAACAAGATAAAGATTTTCATGTCTAAAGCCTTTAAATTTAAGATTGCTACCATCAACACTAGAGATAATAACATCTTCAACTGTGAAATTGCAACAAAATCCTAAATCACATAATTGAGCTACGGAAAGTAAATTAAAATTCAAAGATTCAACCAATAGCACATTGATATAGAATGATCATTTGAGATAGCAATTTTACCCAAACCTTTAACCTTTCCTTTACGATTATCTCCAAATGTGATACTATCATAATTTGAGCAATCTTCCTCACTCATTTGGGGTAAACATTCTCATATCCCCGGTCATGTGTTGAGTACATCCACTATCCAACACCCAATGATTCCCTCCCGCCTTGTAGTTCACCTACAAAAGGAAATCAATCTCTTTTAGGTACCCAAACTTGCTTGGGTCCTCGGATGTTAGTGACCAAGGTCTTTGGCACCCAAATAGCTTTCTTTTTGTTTCCACAATTGAAGTACCAACAAATTAGCATGAACACCTTTTGCATTATGAGAAAGAACATAACAATGCTCAAAACAAGTGGAGGATACATTTTTGAACTTAGGACAATTTTTCTTAACATGCCCTTTTTGTGACACTTGTGACATACTTTGTCACATTCTTCACAAATAATGTCTTTTGCTTTAACAAAAGCATTCTTTCCTTCTTAGGAACATATCCAAGACCTTCACGGTTAAGAGAGCATCGTTGACTTCCCAATATGAAATCCAATTTAGTCTTACCACCATATGCCTTTTCTAGATCATGAGTTAGAGCATTTATTCTATCCACTAACACTTCATTCTCAACAATAATTTTTGATTCATCAAGAGCAATATTATCATCGAGAGAAATTTTGCATTTATCACAAATAGAGTTAGTAGGTAGTGGTTCACTTGTAAGACTATCAAGTAAGTCACAAGTGACTCCAACATCCTTAGTGACCACCTCAACTTCATGCACAAAAGATGATTTTTGAGCATCCGCAAGCTTCTCACATTTTCTTTGAGATCATTGTGAGAGATCTTGAGCTCCTCAAAAGACACTTGGAGGTTTTTATACAATTCCCTCAAGGCCTTAAATTTTCTTTTTCTTTGTGCATGTAGTCATCGGGCTCACCTAGCATTCTAACAAGATCATCATATGAATAGCCATCATCATCAACATCATCGATATCATCATCATCATTTATATCATTTAAATCGGTGATGATTTTTACCTTAGCATCTCCCTTTGCCATGAGGCAATGGGGGGATGAGAAGAAGTGAGGGAGCTTCCTTGATGGCAATTCCGGCATTAAGCTTGGATGAGGTGTCATCATCATCATCATCCGAAGCTATCATCCGAGTCCCATTCAACTAGTAGGCTTTGCCATCTTTCTTCTTGTTATAGTATTTCTTTTTCTTCTTGTCACTTTCATCTTTGCCCTTCTTCTTCGTGCTTGGACAATTCATGGCAATGTACCGGGTTCCCCACACTCAAAACATTTTCTATCATTGAAAGCATTTCTTCTAGATGTTTGACCTCTTCTAGGTTGACCTCTTTTCATCTTCATGAATTTATTGAATTTCCTTACAAATAAAGCCATGTCACCATCACTCTCACTTTCATTTTCTTCAATCATTGCTATCTTCCTTTTCAATTGCCTTGAGGCCTTGGCTTTGAGAGCAATAGATTCATTTTTCACCTTCTTTGCCAAACTTAAAGCATCGGCTTGTGACTTTCTTAAATATATCTTGAGTGAGAATTTCTCCCAATACTTCGGTTGGAGAGGTTGTAGATAGATCACTCCTTACTAGCATTGTCACAATAGTCTCATATTTCTCCGGAAGTGATCTAAGGAACTTGTGTGTGAAATCCATCCGGTACATTAAAACCAAGTCCTTTGAGTTCATTTACAATCTCATTCAATCGATTGAACATATCGGATACACTCTCATCTTCTTTCATAATAAATTGCTCAAACTTCCCTTTGCAACATATAGTTTCGGCACTCTTCACAATTGTAGTTCCTTCATGAATTTCCATTAGTTTTACCCAAATCTCATGAGCGGTTGTGAGATTCTTGATACGATTGAACTCATTTATATCAAGAGCATCATAAAAGACATTCATGGCTTGATCATTTGTGAGGATATTCTCATTATCACTAACGGATGGTTCATCTTCCTTCAATACAACAAATCCATCTCTAACAATTGGCCAAATTTTTCCACCCATTGCTCTAAGATGCATTGACATTCTTTTTTCCAATAATCATAATTGTTTCCATCAAAGTGCGGTGGCTTCCCAATGTGCACATTGTTGTTACTAGCCATTTTGTCCCACTCCGGGATGATTAGATCCACAAACAATGGAGTCCTCGGCTCTGATACCACTTGTAGGATCTAGGACACCGGCTAGAGGGGGGGGGGGTGAATAGACGGTTTTGACTAAAAACAACAATACTCAATAAATTTAATCAATGCAACAAGAGAAATAAATTATCTAGTGTCAATAAGTAAACAATGTATGAAAAACAACTACGGAGATTGAATACTTGAAGAACAATGAGCAAAGCACTAATCAATTGCAAGGCAATAAGTAATGCTAGAAAGAATAGACACCGAAATTTATCCCGTGGTATCGGTGATTTGCCGATCACCCCTAATCCACGTTGAGGTGGACTTCAAGCTCTCACTTGCTCCTCTATCAAGACACGACTTGATCTTTGAGCCAAGTGGACAAGAAATCACTCAATACCTCGATTCCACTAATGTCACCTTTGCCGCTCCGGCGAGGTAGGCGCGAACCCCTCACAATCCACACCGCGGCTTCTCCACAATCTTCTTGGAGAGCTCGACGGACACAATCACCCGAGCCGTCTAGGAGGCGGCAACCTCCAAGAGTAACAAGCCAACGACGCTTGCTCGGTGTACCACCTAGTGCCTCAAGAATCACCAAATGATGCAAATGCACTAGGAACACTCAATCCCTCACTAGAATGCAATCCCAAGCAAAGAGTGTGAGAGAGTGAGTTGGAGGATCACAAATGAGCTCAATGTATGCAAGGAATGGCCAAGAGAGGTCACACACACGAGCTACCCTTCTATTTATAGTCCCCCATCTAAAACCAACCGTTATGTGCAAAAGGGGGCAGTTCTGCGCACACGGACCGTCCGCGCCCTAGGGCCGGACGGTCCGCCGTACACCATAACGGCTATAATGACCGTTGAAACATGTCAGAGCAGACTAAAAAGGTGGGTCCGGACAGTCCGCCCAGCAAGGCCGGACCGTCCGCGACCTGGCAATTTCAAACACCCGAGCCTCGGATCAAACGGAGTTAACATACGCGGACCGTCCGGCTATAAATCCCGGACCGTCCGCGACCTGAGACAGTACTGTCCGGACTGGCCACCCGGACAGTCCGTAGTACAAAACAGTAAAAGCACACAGTCCCTGTTCAAAGACGAGTTAGACACTTGCGGACCGTCCGCCACTCACAGGCGGACCGTCCGCCTAATAAATCAGGGACTGACCCGAGAACACCTTCCTCTGGACAAGACTGCGGACAGTCCGGCCCTACGGCCCGGACGGTCCGCAGTGCACTCATACAGAACCAGCCCGAAATGAACTAATACTGGACCCCTCTGGATGGGTCGCGGACGGTCCGGCCACTTGGCCCGGACGGTCCGCCGACCCCAAGACTTAGTCATTTTCCAAACTCGCTTTTGAAAAGATTTTAACTTTCGGAAACGGAAGCGCTGCTAGTCCTCATGCAAATGCAACCACTAGATGCTCTATGAGGCACTAAGTCTTACACAGAACAAAGTCATTAACCCCTCTTAATAGTACGGCTATCTAGCCTACCAATCCGGTCACTTTCTTCTCTAAACACCTGGTGACCGCAAAAACAAAACCTATGTTATACCTTTGCCTTCACCTGATCCACAACCAATGCTTATAAGTCTTCAAGACTTCTCAGTTCACTGTGGTTCAACCTGCATTCTTATTTCTTCAAGAATTATTAGACCACAAGTAGTTGTCATTAATTACCAAAACATTACCAAAGGGGCCTAGATGATTCACAGTGGGGACAATAAACAGGTCATCAAACTCCTGTAGCAACAACTGAATATCAGCTTTATTAGTCTGAATACCAGAATCAGATGTAGACTCCACTAGGACCATGGCCCAAATGTCATTTCCTGTCACCCATTTTTGCACTTGTAGTGCTGATACTTCCCGAATTGCTGAAACCTGATGCACATCATCACCATATAAAGTGACAGATTTCCCTGCATCCTGAAATTTAGCACTTTGTGTACCCAATCACATTCCATAGGACTATGTTGCATTAACCAGTCATAGCCTAATATAGCATCAAAAGCTTTCAAGGGCAGAACTCTCATATCAGTATAGTAGAAATGGCCATGAGCCCACCATTCCACATTTCGTACCATAGAGTTGCAAATCATCTTGTGCCCACTAGCCACCTTCACTTGCACAGAGGGACACTCTTCCACCATCAACTTCAATTGTTTAACCATATGCTCACTGATGAAAGTGGAGGAACTGCCTAAATCCACCAACATAAGCATCACTTGTTTGCCCACAATAGACCTCACCCTCATGCTATAAATATTGTCAGAACCGGATATAGCCTGAAAAGATAGATGACAACATATCTCTCTCTGTTCATCTTCTTGTTCCAATTTCTGTAACAATTCATCAGACAACACTTCCGATTCCTCCTCATCCCTCATGACATTCAGCTGAACTCGCCCCCTCATAGCACATTTGAGGATATGGCCAGGCTCGAACTTCTCACCACAGGCATAACAAAGCCCATTGACTCTTCGGTACTCCCTGAGTTCTCTTTCTCTCAATAAATCTCCACCAACTGGCTGTACCTTTCCTTCCCCCTTATTGCCATGTTGGTACTGTTTTGGCACATATCCTTGGCGAACTCCTCTCGGTCTGCTCTTCTCCAATACTTCCTGTTGCATCTGAGCTAGCAACACCGCCTTATCCACCGTAGCAGGTTGATGCATTTGAACCACACTCTGAATCTCCAGCTTCAACCCATATATGAATTGAGTAACAAAAAACGTCTCATCCAACAGCAGATTGTGCATAGCTATCATGTAACGAGCCTGATCAAACTCTTCCACATACTTCTCCAACGTATCCACCTATTTTAGACTCCTTATCTTCCTTAGGGACTTGGCATAAGCATCTGCACCAAATTTGCTTTCAACAGCTCGCACAAACTCCTGCTAATTCCTCATACCTTGACGCAGTTTCTGAACTTGCCACCAACGAGCAACATTCTGCTCCATGTGTATAAAGCAGCAGATACCCAGAGTGGTTTTGGCACTTGATACATGTAGAAATACTCCAAACACTTATCTATCCACACCACCGGATCCTCGCTGGCAAATTTGGGAAACGACATTTTCGGTAATACCTGATTTGCGGCTTGCATATTCATCCTCTCCCCATGCTGTCTTCCCATCATCGAAACCTGATGATTCCTCCTCTGATTCTCCCGCTCCAGCTGCTCACCCTGGGCGAAGGTGTTACGTAGGGGAGGTCTTCCTCCAGCTCGATTCTCCATATCCTCCGAAGTGTTTCCCAGATCTCTTCCCATCTGCTCCAGGCGCATCTGAGCAATCTCCCTTCCAGTCTCTTCCATTCTCAGGAACAGCTCGTTCCTCTCCTCGGCAGCGTGCTCCGCCACACCCGCCGCCAGATCGGTCTGAGTCATGAGTTGGAGTTGTACCTTCTGCACGTCCTTTACTTGTCCTGTCAACACCTCCAATGTCTCCAGAACTTAGCTCAATCGTTCCTGCATAGTGCAATCCTTCTCCGCCATTGCTTCGAGCACCAGGCGCGTTTGAGCCGAGGGCTTCACTTGAGGAGCCGTGTTGCCCACCGCCGGAGATCGACGGCTTTAATACCAATTGTGACACCCGTGGCCGAACGGTGCGTCGTCGTCGACGTGAGTAGCCGTAGAGATCGCCGGTGAGAACCAGGAAGACGCAAGTAAGTGGCTGGGTATGAGTTTCTGTATTATTTCTTTTTGTGACCTTCAAGTCTACTGATTACAATCCTTTTAAAGATTTCACTCACACAGGCCCACTCCACCACCCTTTACAACCATACGGCCTACTACTACAACACGACGCCTACTTGTCTTCACACACGCGCCACCGTGCTGACACCGCTGCATCACACCACGCCGTCATTTCAATCCCCCGCCAGGGCAGCAGGTGCCCTTTTCTTCCATTGCCCGTGCAAAGTCACTTGCAGTTTTACCTTTTCTCATTCAACACTACGCTTGATGTCATCAACAGGTGGCAGTAAAGTAAGGGTGACCATGGCTTGCCTTTTTCTGTACGCAGGGCCGTGCCAGCATAAATCAGGGCCCTGCACCAATTTTTTTTCTTTGTTAAGAATCGATGATATAGGTTAATCTCCTCTATTAACATACATTAACATGTGAAGGAGTGTAAGTTTTTCCAAATAGACTCAAACATGTTTTCCTTCCTTTGCGTCATTACTTTAAACTATGTGTTTTACTTGATTTCAATTCTCCTAAAGGTATCGAAGATCAAGGCAAGACAAGTTAGATATAAAGACCTTTGTCCTCTCATATAACACTTCTTTGGAGTGTTAGAATGAAGGACGCAGTTTTTTAGAGAGAAACGCAATGAAATAGCATGAAAAAGACAATGTAAAACATTATATGGAACTCATCTCATAGGTCGTAGCATTTAATTCCATATCTTCTGATATCAAACAAGTTTACAAACATACCTTTGGCTCTTGGATACAGGATGGCACGAAGGTTCTTCGGTGGCTAAGTGGCACGAAGTAATGGACCCTCTAAAGGTACTTTATGTAGGGCATTGTTCACTGATTTATAGGGAAGATGAACCGCCTTTGTACAGAATTACAATCATGCCCCTTAAGGCTTTACAATCACTGTTTACAAATGACCTCAGGGTAGTATTGTATTTTCTCCTTTCTCCACTGCTACGTAGGTCTTGGCCTTCATCATATGAGAGCTTCTCCACTAGCTGGCATTCGAAACCTTTCTCCTTTCCCGAAGGTATCGACTTTGGCTTGCACCTTCACCTCTTGCGCATATAGGCAAAGCTTCTTTACATGTTCCTTCGGTCGAAGATCAGCTTCGTCCATCAATAGAAAAGCACCTGAAACACAATTACTTGTGCCGAAATGAAGGTTAAATGGGGACCTTCGGCATGATAGGCCCCCAACAGTAGCCCCTTGCGAAATGAGTTTGTTTCTTCATAACGAGCTTAGATCGCAAAATAGAAAAAAATTGGGAGGCCTTGTGCCGAAGGTCCAAAAAACACCTTTCCGAAGCTCTTTATGATTACCTTGACTGGTAGGGCCTAGATTTCAGTGGGTACAACGGTTAAGTTAAAAATCTATGGGTATAAAAGGAAGCGATACCCAACGGTGTTAGTACGACATTTGCTGCCTGCTCTGCCTTTGAAGCTTACTTCGATCATTTTTCCACCTCCAAACCAACCTTAGCTAGTTGAAAGGAAGACTTTTTCAGTGGAAAATGGCAGGAGAGCAACCTGGTGCTGATGTGCCCTTGGCACCTTCATCAAGCATCCAAGAGTCGATTGTTTGAGAACTTGGCTACAACGGTGGAGGCTACTGCCTCTTAGGCTGAAGCCGACACTGTGAATCCATCCGAGGACAGTGACGACATTGATATTGAAGAGGAAAGCACCACCATTCGTCCTATGAAGCTAAGCTATGTGGTCTTTGGTAAATTAAAGATCAAAGTAGGACACATTGAGGTACTTAACCACATTGGCTATATTGACAATGTTGATTGGGTGTGGCTAGGAGGTGATGATTTATGCTGAAGCCAAAAGAGAACGAAGTTGTTGTGTTTTGATGTTTTCTGAAGGTTGGGCTTAGATTTCCTTTGCATAAGACAGTAGTTGCAGTTTTTAAAAGGTTTAACATAGACCTTCACTAGCTTACACCGAAAAGGTTTAACATAGTAGAGATAAGGCCTTCACAGGCAGTTGACTGGGTTTTGCCGCTAATCTAGTTTAGAACTCCTCAAAGTCCTGAAACTCCTGAAAGTCCTCCGCATTGCCTTCATCTTCTCTTGAGCAATGATTGCAATGTGGACAACCTGTGGTTTAGTGTTTAAGCAAGGGTGAATACACATCAACGTACTCAACAAATGTCCCGTTTGGCTGAACTGGACTAGCTATATGTGGGGTTAAGCTCAAGTAGCTGCGTTTAGTTTGTTAGGTATTTATCATTAGTGGAAGCCAAGTTTTATCATAGAACCCAATTTGATATTCCCAAAAGAAAGCACCTCCTTAGAGAGGAAAGTACCAGACATCATAAGTATAGCCATTATCATTAAACAATCAATATAAATGTATCGAGAGTATCTCTAATCAAAGAGGATCCCAATGTTGCTCTTAACCATGAACTTGGTTGATATACCAGTTTCTAACCCTCTGTAGAGGTTGCACACTTTACCCATGAGTCGTGATCCATTTTTGCCTCGGGTCGATCAAACCCTCAAACACTTCCAATGTGAGTCGACAAGGTTTCACTATAGCCTTTACAAAGTTTCTCCTGGTATCTAGCCATCCTTAGGTTTCACCAGTCATACAAACAGTACTCCTCCCTAAGGTGGCGACTAACAAAACCAAATAGAATGAACCCTAACACCCCACCCTTAGCAGAGCAAGCACTATGCCCTAGCCCCCATTGACGACACAACGGCGAAGCAAGCTACACCCCAGATTTCTCCAATTAATCAGCTAAGGGCGTCCCATACCACTCTCATGGTTGTACTATTTTCACGTGTGGTCTCTCAACGAACAGGTCCTCACAGAGAGGTACTCGGGAAATAGCCTGAGCCCCCTAAAATTCCACAAGCTCATAATCATAATCAGTATGAATCATCATATCATAAAGTAAATCTCATCATGTTTGTCAATTAAAGTAAAGCACTAGCATATAGTTGATCATAATAGCCCAACCCAAAAAGGTAATCAAGGACATGATAAATAGAAAGCTAGTCAATCCTTAGGTTAATCATAGTATACGGGAAAGTGAATTATAAAATAATAGGACATAATAGATCAGAGGACACTTGCCTTCACCAAACTACGACTGCTTAGGGAGCTTCTCCTGCAACTTCCTCAAACTCCGTGGATGGAACATTATCTAGGCGAGTGCGAACATGCATTCAATAATCTTGAAACAGAAAGGAACTAACCCTAATTAAAAGAAGAAGAAAGGGAGAAACTAGAGAGAGAGGGGAACTAGAGTGAGATAGAGAAGAGTAACACCTGAATTTGGATGATCATAAGAAAGAAATTTTATACCCCCAAATTCAGGGTGTTACAGACCTATCCCCTTAAAAGAATCTCGCCCTCGAGATTCAGGGTTGGCTAGCAAAGAGTTCAGGGTACTTGGCTCTCAGATCATCTTCTCTTTCCCAAGTTGCTTCTTCTTCTGAGTGATGGCCCCATTTGACTTTGCACATCCTGATGGTGTTCCTCCGAGTGACCCGATCTGCTGTCTCCAGAATCTGCGTTGGCTTCTCAACGTATGTCAGATCCTCTTGAACTTCAAGGTCTTCCATTGGCAACTGCTCTTTTGGTACTCGCAAGCATTTCTTCAACTGAGACACGTGAAACACATCATGCACTGCGGACAGGTTCTCTGGTAAGCTGAGTTGATAAGCCACTTCTCCACGTCTTGCCTGAATCTGATACGGGCCGATATAGCGAGGTGCTAGCTTGCCTTTGACTCCAAACCTTTTGGTTCCTCTGATGGGTGCCACTTTCAAATAGACATAGTCTCCCACTTCAAAACTGAGTTCTCTTCTTCTGGTGTCAGTATAGCTTCGCTGTCTGGACTGCGCTGCCTTTAGATTTTCCCGGACCATCCTGATATTCTCTTTGGCTTCAAGTGAAATCTCTGGACCGAATACCTTCCTTTCGCCGGGTTGGTCCCAATGCAATGGAGTTCTGCAATTCCTCTCATAAAGCGCTTCGAATGGTGACATCTTCAGGCTGGCTTGATAGCTATTGTTGTAGGAGAATTCTGCATACGGTAGCCTCTTGTCCCAACCTAACTTGTCTTGTAAAGCACAAGCTCACAACATATCCTCAAGAATCTGGTTGGTTCTCTCAGTCTGACCATCTATCTGCGGGTGATAAGCTGAACTGAATTTCAAGTGAGTACCTGTAATACTCAAAATTGTATACAAAGAATATAGAGAGGTCTCCTCATTTTATGTGCCTTATTTGCATCATGAAAAGAGCATACATAAAATTAAGAGTGATTAAATTAAACCAATGACACTAAAATAAAAGAAAGTGCATCTTGTTGGAGTTTTATATGTTTGTGCACTAAATAAAATAATAAGGATAATAATAATAAGATAATAATTCTAAAGGTTGAATCAAACCCTAAATTAAAATTAGGATTTTTGAAAATAAGTGGAAGAGAAATGATATAAAATATGATTAATATAATTATATTTCTAAAATTAGTATTTTTAACTTCACAAAAGTAATAGAGAATAATTTGGCACAAGTTTGAATTCAAAATTCTAAGTTCAAATTTAATTTGGAAATGGAGAAAAGAAATTGGAGCATGAATAGAAAAGAAAAGAATAAAACTACTCTAACTGGGCTCATGACGCGCTTTCGGCCCACTTCTGAATTCCTTCTGCGCGGCCCATATCCACGCACTACGCGCGCGCTCGACCGACTGACTTCGCGGCCCATCTGTCTGCAGCTGCGCTATCCTCCCCGCTCGCGCTCGCTCTTTTCCCGTCTCTGGCGTGTGGGCCAGTGTCGTCAGTACCAGCTTCAACCACCCGGCCGAAAAGCTCGCCTCCACCACGGAACCCTCGCGCGCGCCGTCGCCCGTGTCACTAAGCGGCCGGCCCGCAGGGCTGAGACTCTACCCCGCACGTGCTGTCCTGTCGACCGAATTCCAGGTGGGGCCGGGCAGACACGGTCGCCCTTCAACTGACCGTCCGACAATGGCGCACGTTCACCGTCGAATCTAGGGAGGTCGTTGCCCACCTCGGCCACCTCGCGACTATATGGGTCCCCAGAACCCTGGCCGACCTATTCATCCCATTTTGGAGACTCGCCTCGCCAAATACTGCATCGTCGCCGTAGCACCGAGATGAGTGAGCGCCACCGCAGCCTGCCCTTGGCTACATTGCCGTTGGGGTCTTGGGGAGGAGTCTTGGAGCTTCGCCGCGTCACCAGGAAGACGTCCTTGGAGGTATCAGGCGGAATTGACCCTCAGGGCGGCCCCAATTCCTCGCCGCACTTCAACCCCACCGCAGAACCGCATTGCTGCGTGGGCAAAGAAGTTGTCACCCCGATCCGAGGTAAAACCGCTCCTGTTGTGTTCGCGTATGCCTTCTCTATGCGTAGGGTTATTTAGGAGGGGTATTGGACACCGGTAGTCCTCACTGCGGGGCTCACTGGCGTTCTTACACCGGGCGCAGGGGCGCCGCCGCCGTTGCCCGTGTCCAGAGGGAGAAGACGATCGCGGGCCGTTGGATGATCCCTGAGCGGTTTAGATCAGGCCGCGTATACCGGTTCGTTCAGATTACGCGACGACCGTCCGATCGGGATCGGATGGTAAGTCCTCGCGCTAGGACTCATTAAAACTGGGCCATAGATAGTTGATCGCGCGGTCCTCACAGCGTACCAGTTCGGCACGTATGGGATCTAATCCCGTGCGCCCATCTCAGATCGGGCGACCGAGATCCAATCATACCCCTTCGCGGGTATATTTTGTTTAAAGAGCCCCTCCGTTTATTTAAAAACAACCCGCGATCCATAGTCCTGTACCATGTGTCTCAGTATTCTTAGCACCGAGACCCCTGACCTTTCTAGAAAATGAGGCCGAGTCCAGAGGACAGAAGAACCATAGAAAATAAAACTGATAGTCGCCTAGAGGGGGGGGGGGTGAATAGGGCGAAACTGAAATTTACAAATATAAACACAACTACAAGCCGGGTTAGCGTTAGAAATATAAACGAGTCCGCGAGAGAGGGCGCAAAACAAATCGCAAGCAAATAAAAGTGTGACACGCGGATTTGTTTTACCGAGGTTCGGTTCTTGCAAACCTACTCCCCGTTGAGGAGGCCACAAAGGCCGGGTTTCTTTCAACCCTTCCCTCTCTCAAACGATCCCACGGATCGAGTGAGCTTTCTCTTCTTCTCAATCAACCGGGAACAAAACTTCCCCGCAAGGGCCACCACACAATTGGTGCCTCTTGCCTTGGTTACAATTGAGTGATGATCACAAGAACAAATGAGAAAGAAAAGAATGCGATTCAAGCGCAAGAGCTCGAAAGAACACAAGCAAATCACTCTCTCTAGTCACTATGGGGTTGTGTGGAATTTGGAGAGGACTTGATCTATTTGGTGTGTCTAGAATTGAATGCTAGAGCTCTTGTAGTAGTTGAGAAGTGGAAAACTTGGATGGCAATGAATGTGGGGTGGTTGGGGTATTTATAGCCCCAACCACCAAAAGTGACCGTTGCTGGAAGCTGTCTGTTCGATGGCGCACCGGACAGTCCGGTGCACACCGGACAGTCCGGTGCCCCTGCCACGTCACCATTGCCGTTGGATTCTGACCGTTGGAGCTTCTGACTTCTGGGCCCTCCTGGGTGTCCGGTGCACACCGGACATGTACTGTTTGATGTCCGGTGCACCGGTATGGGCGTGCCTGACGTCTGCGCGCGCTGCGCGCGCATTTAATGCACCGCAGGGAGCCGTTGGCGCCGCAGGGAGCCGTTGCTCCGCTGGCACACCGGACAGTCCGGTGCACACCGGACAGTCCGGTGAATTTTAGCGGAGCGGCTGCCGAGCGAACCCGAGGCTGGCGAGTTCCGGAGACCGCGCTTCCTTGGAGCACCGGACATGTCCGGTGCACACCGGACAGTCCGGTGAATTATAGCGCGCCGGCTTCCGAGAATTCCCGAGAGCGAAGAGTTGGAGTTGGAGTCCTCTGAGCGCACCGGACACTGTCCGGTGCACACCGGACAGT